>CAMXCT020003168.1:0-67713 GCA_947184155.2 Cladocopium goreaui | reverse complement strand
ATGGACAGAGTCGTCACCATATATCAACCGTGAGCAAGAAAGCCGTGGTAGTCACAGTGCCAGGTACCCCCCCCAGCAGGGGGGGCGGACGGTGATGGCGCACGGGAAGCTTCGCAGGTCAGTGAAGAAACTTCCAAACTGCCATCGCAAAGGTAGTGCAGACCCCTAATTGCATAGGGGAGAAATGCAAACCTGCAAAATGATTGATCTCAGCCAGCGAAGCTCCTAGGCAATACTCGCAAGGATGAGGAACATGCAATAGAGATGTCGTAGCGCGGATACTATGAAGCCAAATGCGGTGTCTCCACACTCGGACAGCAAAAGGGAGCCGAAAATTGACAGGGCTGTACACGCTAGTTCCGCCAGACCAGTGCTATCTTCGGCAACGTTGCTCTCATTGTTGCAGGTTCTTGAGCATGCAAACCACAGAACTGTTCAAGACATTTCAGGGTGTCATCGTCCCTGAAAGACCTGCAGTGCTTTGCAGTATGCACATATAGTAGAAGATTGTAGTGGATCCAAATCTGTAACGCTATTCACCCACAGAATAGGCAGGCTGCAGACTCACCACATTCCATCCGCTAACTGACGAACCATGTAGGCAGTCTTGTGCTGCTCGCCGGCGCCCTAGGCTCTCCTGCAGGGAGCACCACTGGATTGCTCCAGTGAGACTCACTGCAGCACAGGCTAGTCCATGGCTTCGGCCGGCTACCTACCGCCCCTCTCGGATAGACACGACCAACCATGCAGAGCCACCGGACAAAGGACACCCCGAAAAGACTCCAAAAAGACGAACGAATTCAAAATCAACGAATAACCCCACCGCAGGAGGATAGATCAAGTCAAAAAGAGGGGCAAAGCGAAAACACGGGCCCTGGGGGGCGCCGAAACTAATTTTCCGTCCTGAGTACCCTTAGTGAAGACTGCTATGTCAGTGCCTCTCAAATCATAAACCTTAGTCAGCAACAAAGCAAACAAAACAGATCGACAAACTCTCACAATCCAATCTAAGCTCCAGACGCCCCGCGCCTAAGTGAGGGCAGGGGAGGGTAACTCAAGCATAGGAGGGCACACCGAATCCAACACAACGCGAAAAAACACAACAAGAGCAAAAACCAACCAGACCGGACAAACAACACAAAACCAAAGAAAGGGGGGGGTGCCGGGATGGCAAGGGAGGACAGGGGCGGAGAAGGCCGAACCTACTGCATTAGAATAGCAATAGTGCAGCTTAGCGGAGACCAATGGGGGACCTGGATCACCATCCTGATGAATACCTCAGTGTGGTCAAACTGAGCATCCTAACAGCACATGCAACATGGTGGAGAGGTGATACAAACCCCACACAGGGCCAGAAGCCTTTGCTGCCATGAGACAAAAGGAAGTAAGGACGACAAAGCACAACCACTCCCAGCAGTAAAGAGTTGGAATTTAGATCATGGCATTGTGGAAGGCAAGCGGGGGGAAGTTTAAGTTAGATTTTAGACCATGGCATGGTGGAAGGCAAGGGGGAAATTTAAATAAAGAGTTGGAATTTAGATCAGGCATTGTGGAAGGCAAGGGGGGAACTGAAGAGTTCGATTTTAGATTATGCCATTGTGGAAGGCAAGAGTGGAACTATAAATAAAGAGTTAGATTTTAGATCATGGCATTGTGGAAGGCAAGGGAGGGGGAAGTTCATAAAAAGTCAGATTTTAGATCAAAGTTTTAAAAACAAGAGTTAGATTCTAGACCATGGCATTGTGGAAGGCAAGAGGGCGAAGTGTAAATAAAGAGTTGGAATTTAGATCATGGCATTGTGGAAGGCAAGCGGGAGGAAGTTTAAATAAAGAGTTAGATTTTACATCATGGCATTGTGGAAGGAAGGCAGGGGGGGAAGTTCAAATAAAGAGTTGGAATTTAGATCATGGCATTGTGGAAGGCAAGGGGGGAAGTTGAAATAAAGAGTTAGAATTTAGATCATGGCATTGTGGAAGGCAAGGAGGGAAGTTTAAATAAAGAGTTAGATTTTAGATCATGGCATTGTGGAAGGCAGGGGGATGAAATTTAAACAAAGAGTTGGAATTTAGATCATGGCATTGTGGAAGGCAAGCGGGGGGAAGTTTTAAGTTAGATTTTAGACCATGGCATGGTGGAAGGCAAGGGGGAAATTTCAATAAAGAGTTGGAATTTAGATCAGGCATTGTGGAAGGCAAGGGGGGAACTGAAGAGTTCGATTTTAGATCATGCCATTGTGGAAGGCAAGAGTGGAACTATAAACAAAGAGTTAGATTTTAGATCATGGCATTGTGGAAGGCAAGGGAGGGGGAAGTTCATAAAAAGTCAGATTTTAGATTCAAGTTTTAAAAACAAGAATTGGATTTTAGATCATGGCATTGGAAGGCAAGCGGAGGGAAGTTTAAATAAAGTGTTTGATTTTGGATCATGGCATTGTGGAAGGCAGGGGAGGAAGTGTAAATAAAGAGTTGGAATTTAGATCATGGCATTGTGGAAGGCAAGGGGAGAAATTTAAATAAAGAGTTCGATTTTAGATCATGGCATTGTGGAAGGCATGGCACTGTGGAAGGCAAGACCGGGGTGGAAGTTTAAATAAAGAGTTAGATTTTAGATCATGGCATTGTGGAAGGCAAGCGAATTAGATTTTAGATCATGCCTTCGACGAACGTACCTTAAGGCGGCTTCGAAGCCTTCGAAGGTACCTTAAGGGGTCTTCGCCGAAGACTTCGAAGGTACCTCAAGCCTTTGCCGAAGCGGGGACGGATGGGGAGGGGGGGGTGAACGAGGAACCGAAGCCCTTAAGCTACCTTAAGGGGGCCTTAAGGTACCTTAAGGGGGGCTTCGAAGGCTTCGAAGGTATCTTAAGGGGGCTTTGAAGCCTTCGAAGGTACCTTAAGGGTGCTTCGACGAAGGGAACGCCTTTGCCGAAGGGGGGGACGGGGGGGAGGGGGTAAACGAGGAACCGAAGCCCCCTTAAGGTACCTTAAGGGGGCTTCGAAGGCTTCGAAGGTATCTTAAGGGGGCTTCGAAGCCTTCGAAGGTACCTTAAGGGGGCTTCGACGAAGGTACCTTAAGGGGTCTTCGCCGAAGACTTCGAAGGTATCTTAAGCGGGCTTGGACGAATTCTTCGAAGCCCCCTTAAGGTGCCTTCGAAGCCTTCGAAGCTCCCTTAAGGTACCTTAAGGTGGCTTCGAGCGTTGAAGCCTTGGCTGAAGCCTTTGAAGGTACCTTAAGGAGCTTTCGAAGGCTTCGAAGGCACCTTAAGGGGGCTTCGAAGCCTTCCTCAACGGACCTTCAAATTCAATTTCTCAAGCTCCTCCCTTAAGGCACCTTCCTGAACGGCCTCTCACCGGGCCAGGGCGCCACACGGGACCAACCGCGGGGGGAGGGGAAGCAACATCTGACAGGGAGGGGAGCCGACAACAAGCCAAAAAACAAGACAGAAACAGCGGGGCCCAACCATACACAGAAAGGAGCGAAACAGAGACAGAGAAACACCAAAAAACGCAAGGCAGAAGCACCAGACAGAGACACCAAGAGCCCAGTAAGGCGAAGCCCGAAAGGGATCGAAAAACCACACAAAGGACAAAGGACGGCAGAGAGAGCATGACCCAAGTCGGACCGCACAAGAAAATGACATGCAAAAAAAAGGGGGGCCACGAGAAACAGAACCCCACCTACTAGGCAAAAGGGCCCCCAGGCCAGTGGGAAGCTATGAAGTCAGTGAAGCACAGAAAGCTCTGTTGTTACTGCCCAGTCCCGAAAAAGGCTCCCAGCACATCTTCGGAAGAGAACTATGCAAACCCGAGTGGACCAGCAGGGATTCGAACCACCACCAGCAGTCTGTCAGCGCTGGCAAGACCAACGCCACACCAACTGAGCCATCGGGTCGCCTTACTGCACCGGACCTAACTCACTATGTGCTTCTTGAGCACTAGAGACTTTTTTCCGTCCAGCGCCTTCATGGCTTTCCGCCAGGTCGTTCAACATGTTTTATTGCATGTTGCAAATTGGGACAATTGATTATGCGATAAATTATGGCAACGTAGGCCGTCTGCGGTTGAGTGGCCTCAATTTTTTTTTCCGTCCAACGCCTTCATGGTCGTTCAACATATTCGATTGCATGGCAAAATTTGAATTACAAATTAACTTGCAAGGCACATTCACCAGGGGCCATCACTACCAAAGCAATTTTTTTTTCCGTCCCACGCCTTCATGGCTTCCGCCAGGTCGTTCAACATCAGCACTACCAAACCTTCTCAAAACCAGCTTCGCTCAAAAGGAAGTTAAGCAACAAGCATGTAGAGTTGGAACAGAGGAGGCCCGCACATGCGAAGCCTGATTTCAATTGACTTTCCGGCCCCAGAAATGGAACCTGAAAGCGCACATGTGGTATCAGCTGTCTCCGTTCCCTAGCTCCAATGCGGCAATTGCAATGCAGCACCGCCCAGGCAACATTCACCAATCCGTCGCTACTCCGCGCTACTCCGCTACTCCGTGGTATGTTTTAATTCAATTACCCAATGCAATTGACACGATATCGAAACGATGGCGGAGTAAGAAAGCCTTCAATACTTCACCTTCCCACATCTTTCCTTAAGCAGATTATTACTCCATCCCGTTTTATTTAATACTATTCATTAATACCGGGATTGACTGAAAAAAATCATAATTCATGTTCTTTCTGGGCTGAAAACTTCGGTAGGAGTCCAGAGGGGCAAGGGGCCAACAAGAGGCAGTAAAGTAAAAGTATTCAATACAATCATTCAAATGGAAGCCGACCACCTGCGCGAAAACCCACAAACTCCGCATCAGCAAGAAACACTTCAAGAAATCACCTAAGGCTGCAAACAGCTGATGCGCCTTCGTTTAGCAGCAAACAATCAAGCTACCAGATGAAACGAAATAATAAAAAGCTACCTTCAACTGGGTTCAAGCAGCAACCGATATGCACCCCGCTTGCCCTGACAAGAAACAAAATCATCTACAAAACAGCTTGCTCCGACCTTCTCAAAACCGGCTTCGCTCAAAAGGGCCTCCCTAGTATCTGGATGGCTCCCCTCTTCCTTCTTTTGTTGGGATGTAAACGCAGTTGTCGTTTTTTATTTGTTGCACGGGTCGGCCTTTGCTGTTGATTTTGCGATTTTGCAGTCTCGTTTTTGGTACCGCCAGACAGTCCAATGAGACCGTGAAAGTCTTATCTTTTTTCTTTTACTAAGCTGTGCATGCGGTCCCAAAAATGGGACCGCCAGGCGGTCCCATTTTGGGACCGTGTTTAAGTTCATTTTTTGAAGTTTTTTTGTATCAAGGTTGCAGAGCGCAACATTTTGGAGCCAATGAAGCTTTGTAGCTAATGGCGACCGGAAGGGCAACTAGGGAGGCCCTTTTGAGCGAAGCCGGTTTTGAGAAGGTCGGAGCAAGCTGTTTTGTAGATGATTTTGTTTCTTGTCGGGGCAAGCGGGGTGCATATCGGTTGCTGCTTGAACCCAGTTGAAGGTAGCTTTTTATTATTTCGTCTAGTCTGGTGGCTTGATTGTTTGCTGCTAAACGAAGGCGCATCAGCTTTTTGCAGCCTTAGGTGATTTCTTGAAGTGTTTCTTGCTGATGCGGAGTTTGTGGGTTTTCGCGCAGGTGGTCGGCTTCCATTTGAATGATTGTATTGAATACTTTTACTTTACTGCCTCTTGTTGGCCCCCCTTGCCTCTAGACTCCTACCGAAGTTTTCAGCCCAGAAAGAACATGAATTATGATTTTTCAGTTTGCCCTTTTCCAAACAACCTTTCCGAAATAAACGACTAACGCAGAACCCAAGCAAATGAAATGAAAAACGTAAAATGAGAAGTGCCGAAATAAACGAACACGCCAAAACAACATGTGCAAATCACTCGGACAAATCAGCCCCTTTTTACTGCAGTGGTAGATGAGTGCCACGCGAAAGAAACTGGACGTAAAAGTCCCAATCCAAATCGTAAAAGCATCTCATGTTGGAAGTAAAATTCCAAGAACAAATTTCAGTGTATGCTGCCGTAGATCCGGCCCCCCGCATCCCTGGTGAAACGAACGTGGCAAACGGTCCCATAAGAAGGACGACAGAACAAAGAGGGAGGCAGAGGGAGGGTAACTGAAAATTTCTCAGCCCCACAGCTACACGAAAACAGAATTAAAATGAGACAGGAATGTAACAAAACCAACTGAACTGACACAAGCAAAACCACAACCCATTTCGAAATTCAAGCTGTACAAGCAAACCTTCCGTTTACTGGAAAAAGTGAACAGGAAATAAATGGGTTTAAAATATTGTGTTTTGCGATGTTTAGTGTCAGACGTGTAAACTGCGCACGCGTAAAAGCGTAACCACGAAAGCGTAGCCCAGAACCCCACAGAGGTGCGAGGAGGGAACGCAAAACAAGGAAAGGAGAGGAACAGAAACCCAAGGAGCAAAAGGGAACGAGAGGGGAGTAACATCCCACCCACCACTCCCTGGGTTGTACTAAAAGGACAATACAGTTGGTACACTACGCTTCCCAACTTAGTCTTGCCCTTTTCCAAACAACCTTTCCGAAATAAACGACTAACGCAGAACCCAAGCAAATGAAATGAAAAACGTAAAATGAGAAGTGCCGAAATAAACGAACACGCCAAAACAACATGTGCAAATCACTCGGACAAATCAGCCCCTTTTTACTGCAGTGGTGGATGAGTGCCACGCGAAAGAAACTGGACGTAAAAGTCCCAATCCAAATCGTAAAAGCATCTCATGTTGGAAGTAAAATTCCAAGAACAAATTTCAGTGTATGCTGCCGTAGATCCGGCCCCCCATTTCAACGGAGGCAGCCATTCATCCCCACTTCGTTTTTGCAAACTTCTGTGTGGGGCCCGCATTCAATTGATTTGCAGATTCGAATTTCCTTTTTGCAAAGGCCTCGGTGAATTTCATCAACATCTCAATCATAGGGAAATCTAAATCACGCCAGGAAACATCAATGCGTCTATTCAAATCAAATTTTCCAAACTCCAAATTCGTGAGATCATCGGCTTCCACATTGGATTCCCTGGGACGCCACTCAAGCTGCACGCGCATGCGTTTCCGTTCACATATAGCAAGGTATTCCATCAAAACAATCATCAAAGGAAATTTCGTACTGAGTCCTTTGGTGGAAAGAGACTCTGCAGCTTTGTTATCCGTTCCTCCCCCACAATGAAGGATATGTGCAGCTCTGCCTGAAGATTCCGATCCCACATCAAAAATCTGTAATGCCACCACGGACGCAAGCAGTTCTGCAGATGTGCTTGCCCATGAAGAGCTCTGTCCTCGGAAGAGCCATGGTACCTCCTCCGGACTCAGTTCCAAGGCGAACCACGGAGCTTTGCTAGGGTCTGAAGACTTTCCTAGCTTCCAGCCTCCAAGCACCACGCGCCCATCAGCGCATTTTGCATCTGTACGAAACACCTCGCCCAAATGCACCTCCTTGCTTCCGCAAGGCAACTTCCTCAAACCAGATTTGAACTTCTCTTTGATGAAGATGCAAGTGGTGGCCAAGAGTTCCGGAACCTTCAAAGTGGTCCCCTTTGAAACTGCCGTGAGCCACGCATATCCAGGTCCCAAAAGGGGTCTGATCCAAGGTAGGACCTGACTAGCGAAACCAAGCCTGCCATGAAATTCCTGAAACTGCTTGACACCAGTCAGCCAACCATCCGACTGAAGGTCCTCCACAAACTTGACAAGCCAGTTGGCCCTTCTTTCTGAAAGCCCCAGTTCGAACCGGGAATAATCCATCCAGTAACCAACATAATCCATCTGAAATCCTCCCCTGAATTTTGGATAAGAAAAGGGGATGCCTGCCATCTCCAACGCCACCAAAAATCTCCAAATGGCCAACCATCTATTCTGTCCACCAGCTGCCAGGTGGAGGTCATCAACGAAAACCAGCACAAATAACCAGTCCTGTTCAGAAAGGTTGAATGCAAAACGCCCCAAAAGCGCCATCAGTCTCGACCACCAGAAAGCAGCTGAAGCAACACCGAAAGTTCCTGTCCGGTTCAACCAAATCAGTGATGACCTGGATGAAGTGCGGCAGGCTTGTACCCCCCAATCTGATTCCTTGACCAACACCCGACGGTGAGCCTTTGTCACGTCTGCGTTCAAACCAAAAATCACATGTTCGCCAGAATCCTGAGAAACCTCCATTATTGTAGCAAGCTCTCGGGGGCCAGGGTTCTCCAGGCGGTCCAAGACAACAATTTCGTTGTTCAATCTCACTCCATGCGTTGCGTCATGGATGATTCTGTGCCCACCGTCAGGCTTCTCCAAAATGCCCTGAGCCGCCACTCTAAGAGAACGGCCGGGGTAGCGTCTAGCCGCTTCCCTCTCAGAAAGGGTACACATCCTACCTGCCCTTTCTTCTTCAAGGAATTGTTCCTCCAAGATCTTCTCTGCGGCCGCCTCATCTCCTCTGAAATAATTTCCAACCTCGGCCATCCATTCAGTTTCGTCGTATGACGGTTCCTTCTCCCTGGGTCTGTAAACCTGGGGTGTAGGTCCCAGGGGTTCCAAGTGTCCTAGATGAACTCCTTCCGCAAAACTGGAACCAGGAGAATTGTCAACTATATCTGCGTCCGGATCACCCATCAGCCTCAAGGACTGAGATAGGGCAAATAGCCAAAAGGGCTGCCCTGGAGGCACTTGTCTCGCCTTGCCGCTGTCAGGCAGCAAAGCAAACCACTTCTCACGCAAACCATCCAAGTCCCCTTTGCTAAAGGGTGAAGTCGCCATCTTCCCCAAGGCCAATGCAAAGGTGGCCCTCGCCATGTCTGGCAATTGTTGCCTGCAAAAATCATCCACCAGGTTTCTCAAACTCCTGCAAAAAGAAAGCTGTTCCGTCGTGCGGTTCGTTTGTCTCATTTTTGGATGCCAGCGCCCCGGACAGCATAAGCCCATGCCATCACAAAATGGCTGAGCCTTCCCACCATATCTTGCAGTCAACGGTGGACCCATGCAACCAGATTCAATCTTCACTTCGTCCTCTAATGTATGGGCCCGTCCTTTCACAGGCTTTTCTGTCTCTGAACTCAGCTCAATTGACACCTCCTCCAAAGAAACTGAATTGGTTGGAGGACTCTTAGCTGCGCTAGCATCCGAAGAAAATGGAGGTTCGGAAACGACATGAAGTTTTGGAGCCACTGAAACAGCCGAAGAAACTTGTGAAACTGGAACGACACCCTGAGAAAACGAAACATCTGAAACTGCACTGACATGTGAATTTGAAGCCTCTGAAAATGCCTTGCCCCCCTGATGGGACGGATCTGCACTGCCAAACTTTTTGACGCCCATCGCTTGCACATCCGTAGATTTTGACCCCTTCGGAGCGGAGGATGAATCTGCCCAAGTCTTTGCGATGGCCCGCGCAATGAATAAACACATGGCTCCAGGGTAGTGTGCAGCTGGAGCTGTTTTCCATTGTCCCTTTTCGTTGGTGCCGATAAGTTGAGGATGGTTGCCGCCATGTGGGCACTGTGAAGGCAAGGGGCCCTTGTAATTCCAAGCTTTATCAAACTGTGGGGCACCAAGGAAAATGTTACCTTCGAAAAACCTCAAGTCGCTGACAAAACGTGTTGGCTTTGGCGTCTCAGCTCCAAACTCGCACTGGAATATTGCAAAGGTCCTGCAACCAGGTAGCACTAGAAGATCCTGAAATTGCTGCATCTGCCAAATGGATGCAGGGATACCATTTTTTGTGGCCCCCAAGTCTTCTGGGAACTCCCCCAAATAAAATGCGCCCACATCAGAGGCTAGGTTGAAGAGTTCCCAAGTGCGTTCTGCCAAAAGAGTGCCCTCATCGGCTTTGACTTTATCTTTCTGTGATAGCCACGGGAAGCCTCTAGGATGCTCCCGGCTTCGAATTGGCCTGGGGCCTGGTTTTGCGCTATAGTGGTTCCTCGCCCTGCTGTAAGTCGAGCACGGTGGAGTAGCAATGACACAGAAAGGACGCACGTTGCGTATCAAGGTTTTCAGTTCTTCCCAAAAATTTATCCAACAAATTTTGCTTCTCATCTCGCAGTAAATCAAACTCATGCATCTCTAATGTGAAACCAAATTCACCTGCAAGTGTCTGAAGGTGTTCATGAACATCAGCTCTTCGGCGATGCCCAGCAAAAGCATAGACAATCCTCAAGACACCGCTTGCCGTGCCGCCTGATGGCGCAAAATGCGCCTGCTGCATGTTGTGAAACCCATCCAAACTGTCCGATGGTCAGGAGGCACCACCCGCCTTTGGGTGTTCATATGCCGGGTGAGCTGCATTGCAATTTCGAACACGGCACACATGGACCCTGTTGCAGGTCCCATCGCAAGCTTTTCCTCGCATGTTAAATCTGTAACATATTTCCTTGCCGTCCGGTGTGTGTGTCACCAAACTAAGGTTTGTCCCCGGCAACACGGAGCCCTTCTTGGATTTCCCTTTTCCATCTGGACCAGATTTTCCTTTCTTGCCTTTCCCTTTTGACTTTCCTCCTTCTCCAAAACGTGCTGATGGCTCCTCCACACGGCTGAACTTGGATGGCCTCTGCATGGCCGAGAAGGTCACCGGTGAGGTGAAGTAGAGCTCCTTGATCTCCGTGTCCTCTGTCACTTCCTGCAAGGTCTCATGCAGGGGCCTCCCATTACGGTGTGCCCTTCTCACCGCCTTCTTCCTCAATTCGAACTCATAGTCAAGCATGATGTGCCATGGAGGGGACAGTGGCACCTTTTCACCCCCAGGGCCGGGGATCATCATGCCATAGCATTTCTCGCCAAGCAGGTAGTCCACATACCTGTCAAAGTGCCGCTGTCGTAATCCCCGCAAATAAACCTTGTTACGAAGTTTGGCTGCAACCATCAACCATGCATTCCCCTCGACACGCAGCTTCTGTCGCAGTTCCTCTGTATTTGCTGGTAATTTTCCTTTTGGCCTCTGCCTCGTAATTCTCACCCGACCCGATTGGTCTAATGACGACTGCAATTGAAGCGACTGAGAGTCCCTTCTGCTCACAATTTCATCCAGTGGGTGAGCTGTAACTTCGTCTTGTTCTATTTCTTCCAAGAGCATCGCCACATAGTCAGTTGAAGGCTGGTCCTTCTCGGAGATTTCTTCTCCTCTTGCTGTTTCAACTGCCCTCAACATTGCTGAACGATCTGTATGTGGAAGAGGTCTTACCGTCCCAAGTCCTTTGGCTTCTTGACGTATCTTGATGTCCTCCTCATGCGCATGTTTTGCAGTATCCCATGCTGCAACCACAGAAGCCACTGCTGCTCTGCCCTGCACCGAATCTGCACGCAAGTTGAAGTCTGACTGCAACGCCTGTCTGACTCCAGCCCTATCATCTGCAAGTGCACTGAACCTCCTAACAGATTTGTAGTGCTGTCCCAAGTCGTACTGCGCCTGTTCAGGAACTTCCGACTCCTGAAAAATAAACTGTAAATCTGCATCAACGTTTTTGTGCACCCATTCTGATCTCTCCGCTTCGTCAGCCATAGCTCCCCGCGCAAATCGGCTTGGCCGGCTACGGGAGTGTCTGTCCTGTGTTACCCTATCCAATGCTTAACCGTAAAAGGTTGAAACCGTAAAAGGTCAATGAATTTAACTGAGAGAATGCGGAGGTAAAACTCCCAGGCGTAAAAGCCCCCTCGAGAACAACTTGAAATCAAATAAAGACTGAATCTGAAATCTCAAGCACAAACAACAGGGGATTCAAACATCCCCTCTGAGCTAAAGCCGAATCATTCCATCGGATTTAACTTCCCGCAAGCTGACAACAAGATTCCAAAGCCGGTCCCTGTCATGACATGTCAATTTCCAAACTGATTTTGTGTCAACTGATTCTCGCACGGCTCAAGTTCCGCACAAGATTTTCAGACTCAAATGCATAATCTGATTTCGTGAAACTGCAATGCATGAAAACTCTAAGAGGTCCCGGCTGAAACGACATTTCAGATCCCTGTGAATCCTGCTGCCCAAATTGCATTGGAAACAAATCAAACCTGACAAGACAAGGAATCAAACTCAAGTGAAATCACTGACAAGGCATCTGCGTGAAACTGAAACTGCACAAATGAATCCTACTATCCAATCGCATCACCGTCAGTAGCTTCCAAGTCCTCTTTCCCCTCTTCAGTCGAGGATGAAGACCCTGATGAGCTCGGCCCCTCAATTTCGGTTTCCTTTCCTAATTTGACCTTGCAAATCTTGCAAACGGCGTCCGCGCAACCCTCACGGACCTCTTTGATCCATTCCACCTTCTGACATGCCCATGGTTTGATTCCACAGCCATTGACTCTATGCAATCTCCTGAATCCGGCTCTCCTACTAACTGAAACAAAGAAGGTTGCGCTCTCATCTTGTTTTTCACAGCTGTCTGCAACTGAGACATCATTGGGCTCTGACACATCGCCGACCTGTGCGCCCTCGTTGTAGGCTTCCTCGTCAAGAGAATCCGATGGCAAGGCAGGCCACTTCACACCTAAGCAGGGGCCATCATCTGATCGTTTCATGAACTGATGTCTACGTTTCCATTCAATTGGATCTTCCGATCTTGCTTTCAAGAATTCCCCATACTCCTCGATGACTTCGCTCTCATCATAACCAGGTCCACCCTCACAAATTGATCGGTTGACCTTCTCTTGGATTTCCATGACAATCTGTCTTGATGTATGAATGTAGTCTGAACTCTGATGAAGGTTGACATGCCATCTTCCTACAAAATCCCGTTGTTCCTTCGAAACTCCAACTGCAGCTGCAATCGAAGGTAGGAAATGACGCATTGAATGACCTGACCAAAACAAGGCTCCGTCCTCATGCAGAAGCTTGGATTCCTCATATTCCCTCCAGGGTTGAAATCTAGTTTTCAATGGCTGCTGCAACATGGAAAAGACCTGTCTGACCATGACTGCAATCTTCTCTGAGCTTGCATACCGAAATGACGGTGCCGAGAAATCCTTCTTGCTACAAAACACGAAATAGTCTCTCTGAAGCAATCCAAACTCCTGCCAAATCTCATAACCAGTTTTGAGCCAATCCAAGCCTGTCACTGACACACGCCTCGAAATAAAAATAGGCACCTCTTTCACATTCTTCCCAGGTCCAGTGGTCTTCGTCTTGGTCAAGAAACCACGAAAACCCCTACTGTTCAATGACAACCTCCTTGGATCCAATCCCTCGAGGTCCGATATCCGCATGCAGGCCCAAACGCAAATCAAAACAATCCATGACATTGCTCTCAAATACAAAGGTTTGTCAGAAGAGGTGACAGAAATCTCAAGTGAAATGATCATGGCAACTGTCAACGGTGGAGCCCTTCTGACCTCTGTGCCGCTTGTCTCAATCTCCGCCAGTCGTGACTTGGTTGCCTGCAGCCAGATCCTGCATGACGAAATTCTGAACTCCTGTGGAACCTGTCCAGCATCCTCCAAGACTGCAAGAGACGCACAAACGTCTACAATACGACCTCTGGATGACTCCTCCTGGACCATAAAAAGCAAGTAGTCCAACATGTCTGAAACGTCGGTAGGAAATGGAGTCCCCTTGAATTGAATCAACCAATCTCTAACTTTCTTCCATGATCTTGCACGGTTTCTGAGTGTCTTCAAACGGCGGCTACCAAAAGCTCTTCTCAACACTGCACTGCTATCTGAGGTTGATGCCGCCACCTTGCAAATCGGAAGGTCAGCTTCCGTAATGTAGCCAACCAGAACTGACAACCACTGCTCCCTAGCTGCAGACTCCAAATCAGAGCGTGACATGTGTGGGTTTGCAAGTGCCAACCTGTATGATGCCCTAGACAGTCTCGCTTGCAGTTTGACATCCATACCCAAGAACTCACTGTAAACATCGACTGCACTTGGATCCCTAGATTCCTGCAAACGGCACCTCTTGGCATCCTGAAATTCCAAACGTCTCTCAACTTCACAAGCTTTTCTGTAGTGGTCGGCCCATTGAAACAAAATATCTGAATCCTGTGAAATCTCATGCAAGGAAGCAGTGTAATCATGCAAACCTTTGACAACTTCGAAACACTCATCAACCGTGTCAAACAGGAAAAACACATGGTGAGGCCTTTTGAACTCCTGTCGGAGCTTCTCTGTAAGGCTGAAACCGCTCGATTCCAATCTCCTCCATGCACCATCCATCTCGCAGTGAGCGACCGTGGCGCAGCGCGGATTCTAACTGAAAATTTCTCAGCCCCACAGCTTGAGCCAAAATAGTATTAAATAAAACGGGATGGAGTAATAATCTGCTTAAGGAAAGATGTGGGAAGGTGAAGTATTGAAGGCTTTCTTACTCCGCCATCGTTTCGATATCGTGTCAATTGCATTGGGTAATTGCCTTAAAACATACCACGGAGTAGCGGAGTAGCGCGGAGTAGCGACGGATTGGTGAATGTTGCCTGGGCGGTGCTGCATTGCAATTGCCGCATTGGAGCTGGGGAACGGAGACAGCTGACACCACATGTGCGCTTTCAGGTTCCATTTCTGGGGCCGGAAAGTCAATTGAAATCAGGCTTCGCATGTGCGGGCCTCCTCTGTAAAATGGCATCCAACAGGCATTAACGAATCTTCCAGGCATCCGTCTTCGTTCTGTTCAATGATTGTGCCGGAGAGTGGTCTTAAGGCTGACATGCGGACGATTGCAGTGCCATATTTTGGACACAAGGAGGCCACGCTTGGCCACTCTTCAAGGGCTTCAAACCTGGGGTGGTTACTGGGGCGGGACGCCTCTTTGATGACGAGACGTCGTCCATGCATGGGTTCTGCACTTGTTTTGGCTGCTGTCTCATCTTCAAACCATGTTGGGCGTTGGATTTGACACCCATTGCAGTCGGAGTTTCGGGATTTGATTTCCTCACGGCGGCTGATGCATTGCGGAACCATCGTCTCTGTAATTCATTTTTTTTCGCTGTCGTGTTTCTTTGGCCTCCTGTCTCAGCGGTTGAATGGTTGGCCTTTTGTTTTCTTGTTGTCTTCATTGTCCGTTTTCTCTCTCCGGGTGGTGTGCTGGCGCGTGCAGCTGTGAAATTGCCGACGCGTGGCCTTGGCCAGGCTTCGATTCGCTTTAGACACGTAAGCAGATTCTCAGAAATGTTGTTCGACGGCCGTTTATGGTTTGTCTTTTCCTTTTTCTGCGGTGCTCTTCAACGGCGCGAATCGGAAGAAACGCCACATTGGCAAAAGTGCGGCCGCTCGGCACAATCTTTGTCGCTAAGTGCGATGTCTGTCGCACAAAGTGACGGTCGATGTCGTCTAGTGGGACGGGTGTGTGATCAAGTTTTGTGTAGCAAGCTATGTCTGAGCGCTGTTTGAGGAAGTTGTGGACAAGTTGTGGTAACTTCGTGTTGTGTGAAAGTAAGTTGTGTGTGAGGAAGGTGTCCGGTGTTTTTGGGTTTGTGTGCTTTCTTTGTGGTGTCTTCGTGGTGTTGCGGGCGGCTGGTGGCCTCTGGTGGTTGTTGTTGTCTCTTCCTTTCTTGCTTTGCTCGTCTTTGCTTTTGGTCTGGGGTTAGGGACAACAAGCAACACCAAAACACACACAGGCAGCGAAGCGGTCAGAGAAAGCCAAAGAACGAACAGGAACGAGGGGGACGACAGCAGGCGGAGGCCAGCAGCAGCAGGACCAAACAAAGGGGACCCGGGGGAGGCAGCAAGGACAGGAGGAAGCAGCACAGGCCGCGGAGAAGGGCGCATGCCGCTCTAGCGGCGTCCTAAGAGGAGATCTGGATCAGCCAAGGGTGAATACCTCAGTGCAGGAAGGAAGGGCACCGGAAAAACACTCGCAACATCGTGTAGAGGGCAAAGCCTCACACAGGGCCGAAACCTTTGTTGCCACGAGGAGAGGTGAAGACAGGAGCTTTTTTTTTCCGTCCACCTCTTAGCTTTCGCCAGGTCGTTCCACACGTTCAGTTGCATATTTTTTTTTTTCCTCCGGCTTGGCCGATTCGCACTAGGCACGGTCCTTACAATAGCGTAAGCGGTGAAAAGTATTTAGAAAAAGGACTCGTGTGGTCCAAAAACGTGGGCAAATCATCACATCAACACAAACAAAGAACCAAACAAAAACGCAACCAAAACGACCCGCAAATCCCCCAGCCAGATTTGCGTTTCGCCAAAAAGCAAACAGCGAAGCAACAAAGAACGGGGCCGGGCCCAAACAAGAACCAAACCAAACAACTTGAGATTTGCCTTGAATACAGTGACCTAAGCCACTGTACTGTCATCAAAAACATGCAAACTAATTAAGTGCGGCAGAGCGAAAAATATAGTGCACGATCACCCAGATTCTAATCATCCATACAACCGTGACTGTCACTCCAGCTCTCTGAAAGGTAGGCAAAGCAGGAATAGCTGACAGTACAGCTCGTATCAGTTGCCATTCTCATTGTCAAAGTTGGTCCTATGATGATGATGGAAGTTGGAGTCCAATCTCTGTAGTAAGATACTGCCGCAGTGGTGATGTGACTCAATACCCCCTCAAGGGGGGTAGGGATTGACAGCCTGTAGGTCATGCAGGACAATAACTGTAATTCATCCCAGATGCTGTCATATCGTAGGAAGCCAAGAGGACCTGAAAAGGTGCCAATGGTGAAAGATCTCCGCAGATAAAAAAGATCCTCTCCGTAAGGTCATTGCAGATGAATAGAATACACTCGTGCAGCGGGAAGGCTTAAGCAAAGAAAGATTGCTACTCAGCGACCTGTACACAATTGCGCCGCTCGCACATGGCAATCGAGCTCAAGCCACAAACTTGAAGAGGTGGCTAGGTTTGCTGTACCAGCACCAGATTGACTAGCAGGATTCACAGGGTGTCATCGTCCCAGCAAAAACTGCTGCAAGTCAGATGTTCCAGAGGTTCGCAGTGCATCTCACATAGGGCCACTCTCCCCTAGAGTGAGCCATGAGCAGAATCACGACGTCCCATCAGCGCACCGATCCATGTTGGCAGGCTTTGCTGCACTAGGGCGCTCCAGACTGAACAGCAGGAAGCACCACTGGACAGCGCCAGTAGTGCTCACTGCAGTGCAGCCTGGTCCATGGCTCTACCGGGGATCTACCGCCCCTCCCGGAGAAATCGCAGAAACAAAACAGAGCGAGAAGGGCCCTCCCTAGACAGCCAACGAAAAAGCCACATGAATCAAACAGCCCAACACCGCAAAAAGACATAAAAGAGGTAAAACGGAGAGGAGGGGACGGTGACAGGAATCTGCCCCACCGCGAATGAATTCGGAGTAACTAGAGATAAGACCAATGTAGTGAAGGTGAAATGACAGAGCAATGATGTAGAGCGGTAACCTCAGTATCTAGGCAACAGGTAAACCAGATGACACAACAACCACCAAAGAGAACCCTGCCATCATGGGGGGAAAGCAAATCACAAAAGGGGGGAGAGGCCAAAACAAAACACACACAACGACACCGGCCACACAGAAGAAGCGAGGAGAGGAGCCAGGAGGCAGCAGAGGACAGAGGGAGAGGGACACACCCGCACCAGAAGGGGTACAAACGTGCCTTAGCGGAGTTCAAAAAAGGGGCCAAGGATCATACTATGATGAATACCTCAGTGAGGGTGCACACAGCACTCCAACAACACAGGAAACATGGTGTAGAGGGAACGAGCCCCACACAGGGCCAAAGGCCTTTAGTGCCATGAGACACAATGAAGAGGGGAAATCAATGCACAACAATCACTCCAAGCACAGAGGCAAAGCAACCAGGCCGTCGCCGGAAGCAACGATACCCAGAGGGAGGGACCAGTAAAACCTGGACCAAGGCGCCAAGGAGGAACATCCGAGGGGGAGTGAGGGTCACGTCAGGCAGGGAACAGTAACCACAAACCGAAAAGGACGGAAAAAAGCACCAACACCTAATGTAGCGCTGCGGATGGCAAAACCTAAGGATGAGTCAGCGAATTCAAGTGCCTTGGTTGGTGGAAGGTGTGGGGGAGTGGGTGGCTAATCAAGACTACATCTGGGGACAACAACAGCATCTTCACCCATCGATGATTGTCAGGCAAAGACTGCGAGAAAGCGAGTGCGTGCACTAGGCTTCATGGCAGAGGCAACCTTAGTACAAGCTAAGCTCTCGACGGGACAGCACATTCAGAAAGCGGGGAGTAACGAAGCCATGCGGCCCGATCTGTTATGCCTAAGCTGGCACTCGCACGCAAAGCCAACTGTGGCTCCCAACTGATGGAGAGATCTGGGTTGGTTGGAGCCAGGCATGTGTCGCATGATGAGCCTAACAATTATAAATGGGGAAACTGTGTCTCCTGCTGCATACCAGTGCACCTGTCACGTCTTTGGACAGACACACTGGGTATGAGCAGTACACTTAAGTAGATGTGACAATTGAACCAATTAGACACGTAAGTCATCTTCCACCACCGTGATCGATGCAACAAAAGCCAATCAATGGGTGAAAGCCCAGAGTGAAAGAGAAAAAGAAAAGGGGAGGGGGGAGAGGGGGTGGACACACGAAGGAAAGTGTGATACTGGGGGTTGAGCTGGGGATCATGTCATACCTCTCGTGAAATGTTCCAAGTGGTGTTTTTTGTCTGCTGTAATGGTGTCATACCATTCATTGGTGAGCCCAAATGAAACTGGGTTCACTGCTTGCTGGGCAGTAGCACGCTGATGAAGCGCTCTGAGCGCCCTTCGATGTTCATCCAGATCTTCCGGAGGGACCCTGCGGCGGACTCGCCTGTCTGGGAAGTTTCGTTCCCGCAAGTTGGTTTGCAAGGCATGTTCCGCTATATAGACTGCTGGTTGCTGGAATAAAACTCGCTCCGCAAATCTGTCGAGATGGACTGTCCACTCAGCAAACATGTAGCTGTGTGACAGTTGCTTCCTGAGTCGCGCCTCTGTTTGATGAAGGCTCCCATTCATGTGCCACAATAGTAAAAGACTGTAGTTGGAAGGCCAGTCAAGTGGGCACAGTGTGGCTGTTTCTTTCCATTTTTCAGGGGTAAGCCCTTCTGGAGAGGGAATAATCACTTCAAGAGTAGTACGATTCGATCCAAGGGGTTGGAGACCTCGCAGCATACATGGTTCAACGAGCCCTGTGGTGTAGCCATTGATGAGCTCCTGGAAGCTTCCAGCCATTTGAAAGTCTTCATCCAACCCCAGGTGAAAACCAGGCAAATTTTTAGCAACAAATTTAACTGCTTGGAGCAGCTGCTTTTCTCCTTCCAAGGGAGTCTCGTCATAGGAACGTTTCGGGCCGCTTGGTACCTTTGGGCTCCCGGTGCAGGGCCACACCAAAAAGGCGAAACCACGCAGAAGCATGGCCCTACGCAAGCACCAGGCGCACCCTGGGGCGGTACCCTTTCCACACCACGAGTCCCAGGTCAACCCAAGGAGAATGGATCCACTCACCGAGTGACGTGGGAACCGAAACCATTCATTTCCATCAAGAGTGTACAGCGTAAACCGTACACCCCGAATGGACGTGGAGACGGAACCCATTCATTTCACCCAAGATGATCACCACTCAATCCAAGAGAGACCAACTCATGATGCCCCCATAGGTTCCCGGACTCCAGCGGCTACCGGAGAAGACGATCCAAGAAAGGAGTGGAAAGGCTTACAATGACAGAACGTTGCGGAGGTCTGAAAAAAGGACCGTCAGACAGTTCAAAACATGGAGCCGTTTTGCTGGTGCCTGACCAGCATTTGTTCAGTGTGGAAACAGCTGCGCTGGCTACTGTGCATGCCTGTTCAACGGCTCTGATTGAATTTGTAGAGACGAAAAACCCTGCTGTTGCGCCAGTAGTGACCCCACTGTGACCTCCATAGGCTCCATGGCTGACGGCGCGCATGATTTGGCAGCTGCGACCTCTATGGGCTCTATGGCTGACGGTGCAGCTGTGACCTCCTCCGTGGCTGCGCCTGTGATCTCTACTACTATGACTGACGTGCTGGGCGACCTTAAGCGGAGAAGGCAGGAGTTGAAAGCTTCGCTGAAAGACGTCAGCAAAACGCTGAAAAGCGAAAGCAAAAAGCAGAAGAGACTCATCGCCAAAGCTGGGCGATTGAGCAAAGAGGACTTGTTTTTTTTGATGGCACGCCAAACTCAGGCGAGAGTGTAGTCTTTTCAACCTTGGCTACATTGTAGTTTCTTCACTGGGGCGCCAGTTAGTGCGCACCGCTGGGGAACAGCAAAGCTTTGGTTTTCTTCACCTTAGCGCCGGTTAGTGCGCATGACAAAAGGTGTTAATGACTTTCAAGGTTGCATCAATGAACAGCAGCATCTGTGTTTGAAGGCTCAATGTTCAACCTGTTGTATGACATAGTGTTTAGATGAGTAACTGACGTTCTGCAATGCGACGATGTTTAAGCTGCTTTTTTGCAAGGAACATCCCGCCCCATGAAGGGACCAGGATTCACTATCACAACGCAGGGTTTTGAGTGTTGTAAAGTTTTAGCGGGTCGGTAACGCTTGTCTGCTGTGCACGGACTCACTACTCTGATGTGGTCATTTGCTTGTCCTCGTTTCCCTTTATTTACTTATTTCCTCTTCTCACGTGGAACAAAACAAAACATCATTGGAGATTGTGCAAATGATGATTTTTTATTTCGGGCAGTTTCGACCTTCATCTTTTGAGGGCTGAAGATGCCCTTGTGTGCCGGTGTCAATCAGATGCGCGGGCCAGCAGTGCAACTACTTTTGCGGCCACTTGGCAGGGAGATACCATTGAAGAGTGGCCCATTTTCACCGACATGTTGTCTTATTTGCCCGACGTTTGCATCAACGCTGAAATTGTGGTAGTAATGTGTGGGTGACATAACACAAAATGCTTCTTGTGACATGTCCATGTGCATTTTGACTGCGCAGGCTCGCACAAAATGCTTGCCTTGGCATACGGGTCCGGCATTTTCCCTGCAAATTTCCACACGAAATGCCTCTTATCACATGTCCATGTGCATTTCGCCTGCGCGGGCTCGCGCAAAACGCTGGGGGACGTTTGCAGTTGACTTGTCGATAGCGGTTTATAGATAGGTTAAGCGTTGCGCTTGACCATTTGGACTTTGGTTTGGAGACCCGGCAGGCTTTCTGAAACAGAGTGTGCCACCCTGTCTGATTTCCCGCTCTTTGTTGGGACCTAGCACGTGACGCTTAGATCGGCTTGAACACAGCGATCATCCATGAAGCTGGCGTGAAACTATCGCGTTTCCGTCTTGTATTTTAAATGTCAGATGTTCAGTTGGAGATGTTCCAACCTTGTGAGCTGATTCACAAACATGAATGCACCAACTGTCAGTTTAAACAAACGTGCAACGATCAATGAATGTTGCTTGTCATTTAACATGTGTAATGCAAACGGGGTCACTCATTTCTTTTTCTCAAGAAATGTTTGGATTCAAGTGGGTTTTGTGTCACCGTGCCAGTGTGATCCAGCTTGGAACAATTTAAGATTTTCCCCATGCTTTGACAGGAAAAAGAAAACTGAATGTGCAAGTGTGTTTCAGCTTCAACTTGTCGACGGCAGTTTTTCACATGTCCGCATGTCACATGTTATTTTTGGTTTATTTTCACATGCGTTTTTTTCTGCGCGTAACTTGGAAGGATGACTTCTAGACTTGGCGTCTTAGCCGGTAACTTATATATATATATATATATATAATATAGGTTTGTCTGAAAATGAGTAATTTACGTCATTTTCAACATGACATGAAATGTCACCACCGGATGAGCGGAATTCGTTTTTTTGTTTCATGGCTTATTCACCACGAGAACAATTTTTTTCAAACCAACCAACTCAAAACAAATCAGTTTGAGTGAGTTCGTTTGTTTTGTTTGTAAGAAGCAGTCACAACATGTGACATCTTTGTTTTGCTTCAAGGGAAGCAACCATGTGATTTCGGTTTTGCTGGTTGTTTACGACGTTTTTGACGGGGAGACGTTGTAGTAAGGTGTAACTCGTTGTTTCGCGGTAAGTAGACTGCACGCACGCGAGCATAAAGATCCTTATTTGGGATTCTACATATTTGCAGCCTGCTACCGCAAAAACGTCAAAAATATCCAGTTTGCAGCTGTCACATTTTCACCTGGGAGCCTGCCACCGCAAAAAAAAAATCTAAAAAGGTTCAGTTTTCAACTGCCGCACTCACCTGGGAGCCTGCCACCGCAAAAACGTCAATAATATCGAGTTTGCAGCTGTCACATTTTCACCTGGGAGCCTGCCACCGGAAAAAAAATAACAGGAAAAATCAACTTGCAGCTGTCGCATTCTCACCTGGAAGTAAACCAACAAAAAATTCCCAGTTTCCTGAAATCTGGTAGATGAACTTTTGTCGAGGTGGGATAGAATAAGGTTTTTTTTAAAATCATATCAATCTTCCTTTGTGTGAAAAAAAAGTTCTAATCTATCCCACCTTCTGTTTTGCAATCTGGATTTGACATTTTTTTGATGGCAGGCCCCCAGATGATACACTTGCAAGCTGCACATTTGTTCATTTTTTGTGGTGGCAGACTCCCAGATGACTGTGGTAGTTGAAAGTTGAAAGCTAACCTTCTTTACTTTTTTTTTTGGCGGTGGCAGGCCCCCCCCAGGCGAAAATGTGACAGCTGCAAACTGGATATTCTTGACGTTTAGGCGGTGGCAGGCTCCCAGATGAGAATGCGACACTTGCAAGCTGCACATTTGTTCCCTTTTTCGGGTGGCAGGCGCCCAGATGAGCGTGACAGTTGCAAACTGAAATTTCTTGACCTTTTTTTTTTGCGGTGGCAGGCTCCCAAGTGAAAATGTGACAGCTGCAAGCTGGATATTCTTGATTTTTTGCGGTGGCAGGCTCCCAGCTGAACCTTCTTGACCTTTCTTTTGCGGTGGCAGGCTCCCAAGCGAAAATGTGACAGCTGCAAGCTGGATATATGCTTGACGTTTTTGCGGTGGCAGGCTCCCAGATGAGCGTGGCAGTTAAAAACTAAACCTTTTTTACCTTTTTTTGCGGTGGCAAGCTCCCAGGTGAAAATGTGACAGCTGCAAGCTGGATATTCTTGACGTTTTTGCGGTGGCAGGCTCCCAGATAAGTGTGGCGGTTGAAAGCTGAACCTTCTTTGCTCTTTTTTTTGGCGGTGGCAGGCTCCCAGGTGAAAATGTGACAGCTGCAAGCTGCCTATTCTTGACGTTTTTGCGGTGGCAGGCTCCCAGATGAGTGTGGCAGTTGAAAACTAAACCTTCTTTACTTTTTTTTTCGGTGGCAAGCTCCCAGGTGAAAATGTGACAGCTGCAAGCTGCCTATTCTTGACGGTTTTGCGGTGGCAGGCCCCTAGATGAGTGTGGCAGTTGAAAACAAAACCTTCTTTACCTTTTTTTTTGC
Organism: Cladocopium goreaui; assembly: GCA_947184155.2. Taxonomy (NCBI): domain Eukaryota; class Dinophyceae; order Suessiales; family Symbiodiniaceae; genus Cladocopium; species Cladocopium goreaui. Next base: position 44,379 of record CAMXCT020003168.1, on the reverse strand, counting down.
GGTGGCAGGCTCCCAGGTGAAAATGTGACAGCTGCAAGCTGGATATTCTTGACGTTTTTGCGGTGGCAGGCTCCCAGATGAAAATGCGACACTTGCAAGCTACACCTTCTGTGGTTTTTTGCGGTGGCAGGTTCCCAGATGAGTGCGTCAGTTGAAAGCTGAACCTTCTTAACCTTTTTTTTTGCGGTGGCAGACTCCCAGGTGAAAATGTGCATTTTTGCGGTGGCAGGCGCCCAGATGAGTGCAGCAGTTGAAAGCTGGACCTTTTTTTTTTCCCCCCGGCGACAGGTTGTAACATTCGCTTCGGGGTCCTGGTATGAGGTTGTGGTATGAGGCAGGCCCTTGCGTAGCAACGTAGTGCGTATAGAGTTGTTTCTTCTACCAAAACAAGTTCCTGTTGCTGCAGCTGCGATAATGTCTAACCTGATCTGTTCTTGTTGTTTCTGGCAAGCAGAACTGGCGATGAGGGATGAATTTAACGTTGGGCTAAGGTGCTTAAACGTTCAAGATACCACAAAAGGTTTTGGTTCATTTTGACAGCAGAACGGTGGTCATGGAAGTCCAAAACATCTAAGGAGTGTGTAACAACTCACCTGCCGAATGGACGCAAGGGTTGCGATGCAGCTTTTGGCGTGAGCCTCAAATTTTTGTGGAAGAAGTGGGCCGTTTTTGGCAAGCAGAACTGGCGATGAGGGATGAATTTAACGTTGGGCTAAGGTGCTTAAACGTTCAAGATACCACAAAAGGTTTTGGTTCATTTTGACAGCAGAACGGTGGGCATGGAAGTCCAAAACATCTAAGGAGTGTGTAACAACTCACCTGCCGAATGGACGCCAGGGTTGCGATGCAGCTTTTGGCGTGAGCCTGAGCGAAAGCCTCTCGTGCAAATTTTGTGGAAGAAGTGGGCCGTTTTTTGGCAAGCAGAACTGGCGATGAGGGATGAATTTAACGTTGGGCTAAGGTGCTTAAATGTTCCAGATGCCACAACAGGTTTTTCTTCATTTTGACAGCAGAACGGTGGTCATGGAAGTCCAATACATCTAAGGAGCGTGTAACAACTCACCTGCCGAATGGACGCCAGGGTTGCGATGCAGCTTTTGGCGTGCGCCTGAGCGAACCAGTTTATACATCTGAGTTTGCATGTCTCTTCATGATTGCGTAGTACGACGCGCGTTTGTGGAAGGCCCAGTACTGTTTGTTGGCAGGTGCAGCTGCTTAGTTGAAAGAAAAGCCGCAGGGGATCCCCTTGAACCCCTGCAGTCAATGTTGACATGCCGCGGACTTTTCAGAATAAATGTTTGATGTCTATCGAGGAGACCTCCCAGAATGAAAGCCTTTCATGTCTATTGATGTCTGTTCGATCGGTATTCAAACATTGACAAATTTCAACATTGACCGCAGGGGTCGCAGGGGATTGGGTGTGGTCACATTTTTCTAGGGGTCTCTAGCAAACGAAATGAGAACGCAGAAATAGATAAGATGGGACGGAATTAATTACATTAGCAGAAAAAGCGACTAGAAGAATGTAGACGTAGCTGACACAGCATGCTGTGGTGAATTGTGGCCCCTGATACCGTCAGTGCGCACGATGCTTCAGTACAGATCTTACGTCGATTTCGTGCAGAGCACAGCTGCCCACACCACAAGATTAAAAGGCGTGCTGTGTGCCGTCATGCTTTTGGGTTCTCTGGCCCACCTTGCTTTTGTCACTTTAACGCTGACTGCAGGGGTTGCAGGGGACTTGGACTGGCCCAGATGTTATCATTGTAATGAGGAGCTGGAATGAAACATTTCGCCTGCAGCCATCCTGTGAAGGCTCCACCGACCTTTGCATGCTCTTCGAGAATATCCTTCACTATTTCCGATTGGCTACATTGTCTTTGCCGTGATGGGGCCATTTTTGGAATCGAAATATAGGCCCTATTTAGGGGTTCATGGTTTGTTCTGTGATAGTACTTTGGAGGACCCAGACAAGCTCGTTTATCTCGTGAGATCGAATTGACATCTGTGGTTCAGAAGCTGCAAGATTTGAGCTCCGACATTGTCGACATGTGCAACGATAAATTACTTTCAAAAAAACAGTCTGAGGCATTGACTGAAAGAATCCGCAAAAAACGCAAACTTCTGAAAGGCCTGCTGTTCTTGGACTCGCTTCTATTTTTGGAAAGTACATTCGAAGGAGTTTTTCTGTCATGTTTTAGCTCTCCGAGTATACCGAGGTCTTCTATACGCAATTATATGAAGCGTTTCAGCATGAATTTAAACACCTTGCAAACTTTATTGGAAAACGGCTGTCTCCTTGAGAGTGAGATCGTGCAGCGTGGATGGCTCGTTCTCAATTTCGATGCAATGCCGGATGAGGTGTTTGCAGAGATGATCGAAAATAAACAACGGGAGCCCACTTCTGTTGCTCTCAAAGATATGTTTAGAATACATTTTCTGGATGTTCCTCTATTAGCTGCAGAGGCAGGGCACGATGTGTGTCTACGCTTCAATTTCATTCCCAACGCATTACAAGAAGTTGTGAAGCAAGCCAAAGAGCGCGGTTCGCACACTCCAGAAAGGCGTGTATATTCTTGGTTGCTCCAATTAATTGATTTCGAGAACGAGAGAAAGAGCAGGATTCGAGTGCATGATGAAGAAGAATTAAAAATTGCAATTTGGGGATTTCCATATGACAATTCAATGGCTCACAAGAACCGTATGGCATTGGACAACTACTAAATAGTGGCTGTCTTTTGTTCGCGTTTTTAGAACACGACTGCCTGACAAAACAAAGAGCCCTGCTGTTTTATCAGTCATGATGTTTACTTGTTGTCACAGCACCATTTACATATTCACCTGTTGTTTACATTTTATGTCAAGCTGTGCTAGTCACATTGTCAAAATCGACAAGGGAAACGATGAGAAACAACAATGCAGACACCTACTGCTGATTCCTGCACTGTCAGTTGATCCGTGATCGGGATCGTTCGTGATCGGGTAGTAAACTGACTTTGCTATGATTAATTGAGTTTAGTGGCTTGTGCAAAATCTATTGAACAATTTCATTAGCATTTGCTTTAGCTTGTTTGCTAACCTCTCTCGAAATGGCAATGCCTCTCGCTTGGCCTGAAATTGCTCATACAGCAGAAGATGTGCTGCAGTTCTGCAAGATGATTGGCAGAGGAAGTAACTACACTCAGATTGATGATCTGTCACGGAATTTGGAAAAGGGGTCTACAACACACTCTTGTTTGTTCCAGATGAGCAGCTCAAGTCCGACAGACATCTTGAACGAGATTCCGATGCTTGGCCAACAAGTTTTTGACATGAAGCTGGACGAAGAGAGAAAAGTCAACCCTCACAATCCTTGGAAAACTGTGCAGATCAGCAACAACAGGGTGGTGTATTATGAAAGTGCCTCCATAAACAGAGGATCGTGTCAATGTATATTTTCCTTTGGAGGCGAGAACAAGCAGGAAAGAGTTCGTACTACCTATGCTGCACGACATTCGATGCAGGGATTGGCCATACAGCAGTTCTTTGAAAAACATTTCCTTCAAGACAATGCGTCTTCTTGGTATAGCCGATCTGGAAGTTTCTCGACAGTAATTTGGGTCTATTTGCTTATGTATGTATAATGTTTCTTATTATTCTTATTTTTTAAGACAAAGGCATCATTATAATTTAATCTTTTGGTCCGGCTGAGGTTTTCATTTGCTGATCAACCGCTACACGTACAACAAGAATCATGGAATCTCTTTTCACGATGACATTAAAGAAGGATATGATGTGGACAAAGATCCCATTACTTCTTTCTCCTGCCGACTCGGGTCTTTGCTGGTTATCATCTCCAGCAGAGCACCAGAGAAACAAGAGAAGACCGAGGGCAAACGTGCGTTTGTTGTGTATCAGCCTCCGGGAACAATTCTTGTGATGGGCGGCAAGTTTCAGAGAGCTTACAAACATGGTGTACCAAGTTTTCAGGAGATCAAAGAGCTTCTTGCTTGTGCAGACGACTTGACTACTTGGGACGGTGTGAAACTAAAATTGGAGTGGTTTTCGAATTCGAAAGACTTGATGCGACAGGAAGTTAGACGTATTGACGCCTTGAATCTGGTCAACGAGCAAGACGCACGTTTGAACGTCACAATGCGATGGGTGAGAAATCATTCACAGCCTTTCTGTCCTCTAAATCCCCGACTCTTGGCAAATATCAGTCGACTGGATGAAGAAAATCATCAGCGGAGGAATCAGCTGAAGCAGCTGAAACTGTTGAACCCGGTATTGCAGAAAAAAACTGCAGAGCCAAAGGCAAAGGCCGCTAGCCCGGCATTTGCTTGGAACCCGCCCGGAGGAAACAGAGCTCGTCCAAGCAAAAGCGGAACACAGGATGTGAATCCGGGGAGGGAAACCGAGGAGAAAGAATCGGAGAAAGATTCAGAAAAGGAATTAAATGAGATATTTGACTTCGTTTCTATTATTTCTGATGCCCTGGAGCTGCAGATATTATCAGACGATCAGATGATTGGCATGGCATTGTGTGCCAGCCAGCAAATTCGCAAACATCGTTTCTCCACATTTCAGAAACAGTACAATCTTGGTTACAATTTGTACAACAAGATTTCGGCAGCGAATATGAAAGTGAAAGAGGATTTAGACCCGTTACTCGAGGCTGTAGATCGGAAACTGAGGAGATTGAAAAACTTGCAGATGCTTATTGAGCTTTTGTGGTTGGACAGCGAAGGTCAGGGCAATTTCATGAGCTGTACTACTCTGAACCAGCAGCACGAGTTCAACAAGTCAAATGATCATCTGGATCGGGTTGTGATGTCCTTCTTTGACTTGAACGAATGCTTGCCTGTGGACGGCTTTTTGAGCTGGGATCACATGATTGATGAAGGATGGCTGGTGTTCAATTTCGACACTTTACAGGACAATCGAAAACCCAAAGCGGAGGTAACAAAATCGAAGAAAGGTTCACCGGTCGTAGCTGATGTCACAATGACAGGGATCGTCAAAGTGAGCCAATTTGACATCCTGTATATCAAGAGAGAAAATATTTTGCCAGAGCAGTTCCCTTTGCGAGTGACATTTCTTGCTGATGCATCAAAGAATGTTGCTGCAAAGTGCAAGGACAAGCAATCTTTGAGCAGTCAGGAACAATTGAAACTGTGGATGCAACAGCTGATGAACTTCGTCGCGGAATTGGAGGAAGAAAAAGGTTTCAGTCCACTTTTAGATCGAAAAGGATTCATGAAAACCTGCAAAATCGTACTGTGGACACTTCCTCTCTCTGACGCTCTGGAATATAAGAATAAGAAGCAAAAGAAAGCTTCGAATACTCGCGGTTGAGGTCATAAAATGCCTACAAAGCCCAAAGACATATTGTCTCACCGAATCGATCGTGATCTCTCCGAGAAAAATGCGCCTGGATTGTTGCGATTTGTGTGGTATATGAAATACGGCATTGTCTGGAAATAGTGTTGTCCTTGGTTTACATGATCTTGTTTTGATCATGTATGGCAACTAGATAGATATTATACTCAACTTGTCTCGTCTAAAATGTTTATATGTTTTTTCCACTGCAGCCTTTTCGAGTTTCATTCTTCTGAGAGTACTTCTGCCATGTCCGTTCAAGATCAAGCTTCCAAGAAGGAGGAGTTTTGAAGCTGTTTTTGGCTTCAAGAATGGTTCTGATTCGTGTAATTTATTCTGGTCACCCAATAGTACTGTGGAATGCACCTAAAGATCTAAGAGCAGCTGTTGAGGATGTGGTTGCCTTCTGCACCTACCTGAAGAATTATTATCGCAACTTGCAACAGGGAGCGACCTCGCAGCTGCTTGTCTTATGCAACCGTACGGCGGTGCACAACTTGCTTCTCCAACATGGCTTTCAGTCCGCGTGGTATGGCGGGCTGAGAGTTTCCACCACTTCCTCTGCTGCAGGGGCGACAGCACGCATTGCGGTCATTGTTCAAACAGGTGTCGGATTTCTAAGTGGAGGACGTAGGGGTGCAACAGCAGACGAGCGTGAGGACTGCTATGGAAGAGCAACTGTAGCGCTCACAAGAGCCATTGAACATACCTATATTGTCTCGCCTCTCTATATGGCAGGCATGATTGGCATGGCTTAGACAATAGGAGTGTACCATTATGGATACTTCACGCTGAAAGGCCGAGACATTCAGTACCATGGCCCTACAACCTACCCCAGCGACAAAAGTGCCATACTGGACTGGGGATTAGAGGCACCTTTTATTCCCCAAGATAACCCCCCCTTGCTATTGCCATGATAGTGACCACCAATGGCACACGAGCGTGGCGACGATATCGGCTGGTTGTGGCATGCAGAGACAGGCTACGTCTTCCCCCTAATGTCCTTGCAGCGCTAGAGTCCCGCACACGTGACCATGTGCTGACGACCAGCGGGTTTTTCCCCTGCTCGATTGATCGTGAATACTTGTATGGTTATGCTGCTGATGGTTACAGATCTCCTCTCTGGCTATGTGCAGCCTATAATGGGTCCCCAGCACTTGTTCATCGACATAGAGGCCACAAGGTCTTCTTTCACGTGGGTATACAGGATCGACAACTCGTCGTAATCCCGGGTATCCATTACTTCGATGCCCATCGGTTGCAACCGGACCTCTTGGCCACATTGGATCGCCAATTTGATCCAGGGGCTATGAAACTCGCAAGCCCTGAGGGTGCAGGAGACACAGTGAATGACCCCTCCTCGGATGAGGAAGCAGCCTCTACCGATGACGAGAGTGATCCAGAAGACCCTACAGTTGCGTGGTGCCCACCCATACCTGATGCAGCTGAAGATCCCTCTGAAGACGAGATCGTGAGTGCAGCTGACAAGCTAGCAATCCTAATTACTAATGTCCAACCTAACGGAAACCCTTTTTGCATACCCGAAAGCCTTGGAATTCTCCCGCCGCTGTGGCTACAGGCGAGATTGACGTTGTCTTTGACTGCCATCCAAGAAAAGTTTGCGCGCATCTTGCTGAGTGTGGCCGGTGAACTGTGGTTGCGCGGGCAAAGTGCCAGTGTGGAGGATGTCCTCCTGCAGACGGCAAGGGCTCTCACAATTCGATTGGCAGAGAAGCTCGCCCAGGCGATGAGCTCGTTGATGAGACTGGCTGAATCCATGGTGACTCCAGAAACTGAATGCCTGTTGTATGCCACTTATTGGTTTCGGCCCATCCTGTCTGAACTCATTGGCTCGGCCCGAGAGAGCTCTGAGGTGAATCGGAGTCGAGCGCCGAGTGGCCCAGTTAAAGTCCTGGTCACAGATCGGCCGCATCGACGCACTACCGGGTTAGTGGACCTTACGAGTGGTGCCTCTGCCCTACTGGCATGGTTCCCGGCTAGCTGGGCCAGCAAAATTGCTCCCAAACTGCTCGAGAATGCTCCTGAGAATGCGCAGAAACCACAAGAAATTAACATCACGTGCCCGAAACGTTCCTGTGACGAGACTCCAGTGGAAGGAGCAAAGCAGCTGCTCCAGGCAGTTAAATTCGCTGCCAAAAACATGCCTGGTTTTCGCCTTGGATTGGATGAAGACTTTCAAATGGCTGGATGTTTCCAGGAGCTCATCCATGGATATACCACAGGGCTCGTTGAACCATACATGATGCGAGGTCTCCAACCGCTGGGACCGAATCGCACTACTCTGGAAGTGATCATACCCTCTCAAGCAGGGCTTACACCTGAAAAGTGGAAAGAAACAGCCACACTGTGCCCACTTGATTGGCCTTCCAACTACAGTCTTTTGCGATTGTGGCATACCAATGGGAGCCTTCATCAAACGGAAGCGCGACTCAGGAATCAACTGTCACACAGCCATATGTTTGCTGAGTGGACAGTGCATCTCGACAGATTTGCAGAGCGTGTTTTATTCCAGCAACCTGCAGTCTATGTAGCGGGACATGCCTTGCAAACCAACCTGCGAGAACGAAACTTCCCAGACAGGAAAGTCCGCAGGAGAGTCCCTCCGGAAGATCTGGACGAACATCAAAGGGCGATCCGAGCGCTTCATCAGCGTGCTATTGCTCAGCAAGGAGTGAACCCAGTTTCGTTTGGACTCACCAACGAATGGAACGACACTATCACAGCGGATAAAAAGCATCATTTGGAACATTTCACGAGAGGTATGACATGATCCCCAGCTCACCCCATTTCGCATCACTTATACCCTTTCTGTGTCCACCCCTCCTTCGCCTTCCTCTTTTGTCTCTTTTCTGTTTCACTCCGCATTGTCCCTCATAAAGTTTTTGGCATTTGTTTCATCAACAACGGTGGTGGGAGTTGACTTAAATCTCTATTTGGTCCTTTTCGTCATTTCTACTTAAGGTTACTGTCCATACCAGTGTGTCTGTCCAAAGACGTGACAGGTGCACTGGTATGCAGTAGGGGACACAGCTCTTCCTCATTTATAATTGTCAGTTTCATCATGCTGTACATGCCTGGCCCCTACCTATTCAGACCTCTCCAACAGTTGGTAGCCACATTTATAGTTGTGTGTGAGTGCCAACTTAAGCATAACAGATCGGGCAGCATGCTTTCTCTTTGCACTAGTGTTTAGAATGTGCTGTCCAGTCGAGAGCTTAGATTATACTTAGGTCGCCTCCACCATGAAGCCTATTGCACGAGCGCACGCTCTCGCAGCCTTTGCCTGACAATCATCGATGGGTAATGAAACTGTTGCTATGATCCCCAGATTTAGTATTGACGAGACACCCACTTTCCCACCCTTCCCATTAGTTAAGGTATTTGAATTCGTTGACTAATCCCTAGATTTTGCCCCTAGCAGAGCTACATTAGGTGGTGGTGCCTTGTTTTTGTTGGTTCTGTTTTTGTTGCCTGTTCCCTGCCTGACGTGGCCCTCCCTCCCCCTCGGATGGTCCTCTTTGGCGCCTTGGCCCAGGATTTACTGGTCCCTCCCTCTGGGTATCGTTGCTTCCGGCGACGGCCTGGTTGCCTTGCCTCTGTGTGTGGAGTGTTTGTTGCGCATTGTCTCCCCTCTTCATTATGTCTCATGGCAACAAAGGCCCTTGGCCCTGTGTGGGGATCTTTCCCTCTACACCATGCTACCTGTGTTGTTGGGGTGCTGTGTGCTCCCTCACTGAGGTATTCATCATCGTATGATCCCTGGCCCCTTTTTGGACTCCGCTAAGGCACGTTCGTACCCCCTCTGGTGCGTGTGTGTCCTTTCTCTCGCTGTCCTCTGCTGCCTCCTGGCTCCTCTCCTCGCTTCTTCTGTGTGGCTGGTGGTGTTGTGTGTGTGTTGTGTTTTGGCCGCTCCCCCCTTTCTGCTTCCCCCCATGATGGCAGGTTTCTGTTGGTTGGTTTTTGTGTTGATTGCTTCATCTGTTGCCTGGATACCGAGGTTACCGCTCTGCATAATAGCTCTGTCGTTTCACCATAACTACATTGGTCTCATCTGGTAGTGACTAAGGATTCGTTCGAGGTGGGGCAGTTTTTTGTCACCGTCCCCCCCTCTCCTTGTTCCCCCTCTGAATTCGTTTTGTGTTTGGTTTGTTTGAATCATGTGGCCTTTTCTTTGGCTGTATTGGGGAGGGCCCTTCTCGCTCTGTGTTGTTTCTGCGTTTTCTCCGGGAGGGGCGGTAGATTCCCGGTAGAGCCATGGACCAGGCTGCACTGCAGTGAGCTCTACTGGCGCTGTCCAGTTGTGCTTCCTGCAGTTCAGTCTGGAGCGCCCGAGTGCAGCAAAGCCTGCCAACATGGTTCGGTGCGTTGATGGGACGTAGTGCTTCTGCTAATGGCTCACTCTAGGGGAGAGTGGCCCTATGTGAGATGCACTGCGAACCTCTGGAACATCTGACTTGCTGCAGGTTTTTGCTGGGACGATGACACCTTGTGAATCCTGCTAGTCAATCTGGTGCTGGTACAGCGAACCTAGTCACCTTTTCAAGTTTGTGGCTTGAGCACGACTGCCATGCGAGAGCGGCGCAATTGTGTACAGGTCGATAGTAGCAATCTTTCTTTGCTTGAGCCTACCCTCTGCACGAGTTTATCTTATTCATCTGCTATGACCTTACGGAGAGAATCAGTTTTTTGCGGAAATCGTTTACCATTGGCACCTTTTCAGGTCCTCTTGGCTTCCTACGGTATGACGGCATCTGTGATGAGTTATAGTTATAGTCTTGCATGACCTACAGGCTGTCAATACCTACCCCCCTTGAGGGGGGTATTGAGTCACATCGCTTGCGGAAATCGTGTACCATTGGCACCTTTCCAGGTCCTCTTGGCTTCCTACGGTATGACGGCATGTGATGAGTTACAGTTATAGTCTTGCATGACCTACAGGCTGTCAATACCTACCCCCCTTGAGGGGGGTATTGAGTCACATCGCTATTGCGGCAGTATCTTACTCCAGAGACAGGGCTCCAACTACGCTGACCATCACAGGACCAACATTGACAATGAGAATGGCAATGGGCACGAGCTGTACTATACAGCTACTTCTGCTTTGCCTAATTTTCTGAGAGCTTGCGTGACAGTCAAGGTGGTTTGGGAGATAAGACAATCTGGGCGATCGTGTACTATATTCCATGCACTGCCGCAATTAATTAGTTTGCATGTTTTTGAGGATGATACAGTGGCTTAGGTCACTGTATCCAAGGCAAATCTAATGTTTTTGGTTTGGTTTTTGTTGGGCCCGGCCCCGTTCTTTGTTGCTTCGCTGTTTTGCTTTGTGGCGAAACGCAAATCTGGCTGGGGGATTTGCGGGTCGTTCTTGGTCGTGGTTTTGTTTTGTTTGTTTTGCTTTTCGTGATGATTTGCCAGAGTTTTTGGACCACACGTGTCCTATACATTACTGCTTTTCACCGCTTACGCAATTGTAAGGACCGTGCCTAGTGCGAATCGGCCAAACCGGAGGAAAAAAAAGGTGTGACGTCTGACAATTGGGCATCGGCTTGGATGGCAGTGCGAGATCAATTTCTAACGTAGTTAGACATTTCTTTATTTTAAATTTTTGAGATCGGAAATTCTGTTTTATTTCCGTTGCCATGGCTCAAGAAATTCTAACCAACCTGATTCTTCATTTGCACTCTTGCTTGTCATTTTTCTGCGATGCGTGACAATGGTGATGATGCATTTGGGGCTCCACTTGATCGAACTGACCGTCCTATCCATATTTCTTTGCCTTCTTCTACAACTTTGACTCCCTCTACTTCGACGGTACATACATCTTCTTTGGTTGGGCCTACCAGTTTGCCATCTTCGACACCTCTGGATAACTTTCTTCAAGCAGTTCATCAAGCTCTAAATTCTGGATTGTCGAAACAAACGCTGATTGCAAACATCCATTTGATCTCAGATGAGCGAGTTGACTCTACAGAGCCTTCTTTCAGTGACGATTTCTCACAATGAATCTCTGTAATCAATTGATTAGATTGATTAGTCGATTGACTTCAATTTCAGAGATCACTCCTTTGACAATTCTCCCTCTTCCCACTTGATCGATTGATCTGTCAGTTGACTGTTGGGACATGAGGTTGAAACATTGCTGCGATAATAAAAAAACTTCAATGTAATCAGTGTTTTGATTCCATTCTCTTCGTTCATTCAACATTCAACATCCTCAAATGTGCATGATGGCACTGCTTTCTTTGCCTTTTTGTCACCGCTGCCGTTTCTCAAATTTTTACTCCACCGCAGCCATTTTGCTTTGAACGTTCCCATCTCAATGTACCATCATGACATTGATTCTCTCATATTATTCTTTCAGTGAATTCTCATTTTCATTTTGGACAGTTCAACAGTTCTACATTGATCTTCCTTTCTCTTTTCCATTCAAAATTTTTATGCAACATATTTCTTCTTGCTCTGCCAGGTTCATGTCGATCACTGCGTTCGACCTCATCGACAAGTTCTTTCAGGACACCTTCTTGCAATTGCAATTTGTTTCATTCAATCAATTGATTGCTGGACTGTCAAGCTTGTCTTTTTCTAGTTCAGTCATTCATGGTCAGTTGACCACTTATTTCACAATTGTGACTCATTGCACATTCAAACACAAAGCCTTGAGGCTCAATTCCATTTCCCGCTTTCTCCATATTTCCATATTTTCAGCCATTTTGCGCTGCTGTGTGCTGTGGATCATCCCAGCCAAATTCAATTTCTCAATTCTTCATTGTGGACGATTTCGCATCACCTTTTGGATTTTCTCTGTACATTTCTGAAATTCATTCAATTCGAATTCTTCTCCATCCAATTCTTTGGCAGACTTATTTGGATCAGATTTGATCAGACATTTATTCATTGAAGACGTGGACGCGGTCCCAAGACAGATTTGTCTTGCTGGCATTCCATTTGGAGACTGAAGCTCAATGGAGCCATTACCTCCTCCGTTGATACCGCCGCCGCGTACACCCCCCTGCCCTCCGGGGTTGAGCCGCTTAGGCAATGCGACAGTACAGCAGGTGACAGCAAAAGCTTGGAAATTTTGCCATAGCACCACGGAGAAATTTTTCAAACTCCTTTTGCTACCTGCTCACTGGGGGGAACTATTATGTTCCACCACACCTGCAGTGACAATTCCGCAATGGTTGGAGACTGGCGGAAGCGCTCGAGCATCGTGCCAACGCCTGTTCCGCACAGTTAGCAGCATTGACTTTCAGCTCCATTATTTATCCTGTCAGGTGGTCGAGAACTTTCGCTGGATACATTCGCAATTACAGAAGATCACAGATGGCTGCTACGAGGTGACACACCGTCTCACGCAGGTCGAGATCCTTGTCTTTAATCTTGATGCTCTTTTGGAGGCCATCCAGGAACAGATCCGCTGGATTCCACAGAAAGGGGTATTGCCGAAGAGCTTACCGAAGGCCAAGACTCAGAGGCCAAGACCTTCAAGCGTTTTGCCTCAGAAACGCAACTCGTTCAGACGCAAGGTCCAGAAGTCCTTCCTGAAGAAGGTGCGAACACACGAAAGCAGGTTGCAATCTGTGGAATCTTCATGCAGCAACATCGAGAAGACATTGCGACGCAACAAACAGCTCAGCAAAAGAGTGCAGGAATTGGAGGACCAATTGGAGAAGCAAAGCATCCGCGTGGCTCGTCTGATGAAGGCCGCTCGCAACACCGAGAAGTGCCTCCGAGAGAACGGACTTCTCAGAGATGATCAAAGGTTATCGGACAGCAGCGGATCGGAGTTGGAATGAATAAAAAAAAGTGACAGTGCTGATTTCACTTTAGTTGTCAACTTCTTTACATCACTTTGCGTTTCCTGTTTGTTGCTTGCTTTTTCGTTCATTTGCAGTTATTTATTTTTCCGCATTTCATGTCTCCCCCTGGCAGGACTTACTTTGACGTGTACAACTTCAAGCTTTCGACTTCGACTTCTTCCTCGTTCTCAGGTCGTCCAATTTCTCTCTTCAAGGACTTTCAATTTTTCATTCCAGAATTGATGTCATTCTGATTTACTCTTGTGTCAGGACCACAATTGTGGCGCTCAAGCCTTACGACCAATTGGTCTCAGCACAATTGTGCTTTCTCATATTTCCTAATTTCTCTCTTATATTCAGGCTCAAATTCATTGTCTTGATTATGAACGATTCTTTTCGCATCGAATTGCAATCCGCCCGAGCCTCAATTGAACGCCATGGTGCTCAACCTCCATTTCAACTTCCATGGGAAAAAGGGATTTGGAAGAAAATTTTTAATCCTCATTCAACTCCTCTTTCAACAATCAGTCGTTCACTTCCTCTTCCATCTTCCTTCTCAATATCTTCTTCATCTTCTCCATCTCCTTTAGATTCTCTTCCAAATTTCAATTCAAATACTTCCCAATTACTTTGTTCTGACATTTCACACAGTGAGAAGAGTACAATTCATGGACGCGCCCTTCCAACTACAGCAGTACCCTCAGCTGAATTTTGGTCGAAGTTCTTCAATCGTTCAGATCTTCAACAAGGACGTGTTGATGGTTTACGTCATCTTGCCATTTCAAGATTTATTTCGATGCTTGCTGCTTCCACGGGATCATCTATGTTTTTGAGCTCGTCGGATCCTTGGGACTTACATGCAAGCTTTTCAGCGGCAGTCTCAATGAAAGCAACCAGCACGCTGATCAAAAGATCCCTTGATTTATTACGCTTCAAGACGTGGTGCGATCTTCATGACAAACAATTTCTTCCTTTTTCTGAGTGTACTTTGTGGCAATTCTTACGTGAACTTCAAACGACAGAAAAACCGTCTGGGCCACAATCAATTTTACAGGCTATCAACTTTGCCATTCATGTTCTTGGATGTCACACGGCAGGGCCCACATTAGCTTCAGTCAGAATCAAAGGCCTTTGCTCTGGTCACAAGGCAATGGCTTTAACAATCAAACATGCACCTCCTTTACAAGTGGATCAAATTACACATCTGGAGAATTTATGCTGTTCTTCTGAAGATGCCTTTTCCAAACTCTTGTTTGGTTCCATCCTGATTGCTTTATATGCCAGATCCCGATGGAAAGATTTACAAGGAGGTCACTCAATTGATTGCGATCCCGATGACTTTTCGCCTCAGTTCATCGAGCTGCCATCTCAGCACTTCAAGACAGCATCCATGCTTGCAAAGAAACTACATTTTTTGCCGATTACAGCGTTGGTATTTTCCATTTCTGGTCAACCTTGGATTCATCATTACATCCAAGCACGTCGTGATTTGGGACTACAAATTTCTGGAAAGTTATCGTTACCCTTTTTGCCATCAAGAGCTGATACCAATCTTTCACATGAACCAGTGACATCATCTCAAATCACCAAACTTCTTCGTGAAATTTTTGCTAGTGAGTCTCTTCGATCTCACTCTTTGAAGCATACATGTTTGAGCTTTGCTGCCAAACGTGGGTTCGACCCTCACATCCGCAAATTATTGGGTTATCATCTTGATCATCACGAAGTGACTTTGGCTACTTACAGCAGAGACCTTCTTGCTGAACCTTTGCGTCAACTGAAATTTCTTCTCACTGAAATTCAGTCAGGTCACTTTATTCCTGATGCTACACGTTCTGGTTATCTACCTGAATTTTTACCTGTTCAAGATACAACAGTGAGGTCCGACACATTTGAACCATTTCCGTTAGTTGATCCTGAAGATGATGCTGTGCCTTTGGATAGCTCGCATGTAGGCAACATGGCTACCGATGATATATCTTTGGAATCTATCTCAAAGCCCATTGTTGATGTTACTTTGGCAGCTTCAGTTGCGCTCGACAACGCCTCTGATGACAATGACTCTTCTTCGACTTCATCTTCAGGCTCATCTTCATCTTCTATTTCTGACAACGAGGTTGACCTCGTACCAGATTTCCCCCAAAATCTTGGAGGCAATTGCTTTCCCCATGTGGAGAAATTTCTCCCAGTTAAACATCGACAGACGCATCGGCTACACTTATTGGTTGATGCCGAACATACAAGGCTCATTTGTGGCAGAGCATTGTCCCAAACGTATGAACGTTTGGATCGATTTCCCTCACATCCATTACCAACTTGTGTCCAGTGCTTTGCCAGTAAACTTGTTGGATCATTCGATGAATGCTGAGAAAAAGTGTGTGTGCATTGTGCGTGTATTTGTCTTTCTTCTTCCATATGCTCTCATTTTCATTTCATTGATTTCTGATACTCCTTAGGTTTTATCTCAAGTGATAGCTTTCACAAATTCGCAGTGCTCATGGCGTTGTTGGACAGCAAAGCACAATACTTTGCCCGAGCCAAAGAAATCGGGTTGTCCGCTCAATGTATGTCATCGCTTCAAAGTCATGCAATTGAGACTTTGGGCGCCTTAGCCTTTTCAGTCGGCACCACACCAGGAGAATGCTCCCCACAAGATTTTCAGCAATTTGTACTTGACAAACAAATCCAACTTGAGGGATCAGATGAATTCTTGTTGAAACGGTTGATATTTGAAGCTCAGACACTTTTCATGACTTCAATTCAGAACCAAGTTCTGACAGCCGGTCTTCCAGCCGGTGCAGACTCTAATGCCAAGAAACTCCCTCCTGTTGAACGTCAAGCACGCATTGTTGAACAGAAGCAACGCTTAGTTGGAGTGATCATACAAGGTGAGTCTGAGCCCTCCTTTGAATTGATCGACCTCGCATATTCTATGATTGAATCCAAGTCCATCAAGTTCATTCCTCCACACCGGTGCACCAAACGTGATACTGAATTGCTGGAGAACACGTCCAAGGACAAAGAAATCCTTACGATTGAACAAGGTCGATTGACTACCAAGAAGTCATCATTGCCCAATGCCTCGACTTCGGATGCCTTGAAGTTATCCAATTGCTTTGTTCGTCGTGCTTTAGCCCTGGATTTGGCCCAAGTTTCGACCTTTACGCAGATCAACAAGTACCACCAGTTGCTTCTTGCTCAACTTTCAGTCAAAGCGCCTTCTGGTTATTCTCCAGCCTCTCTCCAACAGATCGTGCAAGCCGACAAGTTCTTTTGGGCCAAACTTGCGGAAAAAGTTGGCATTGACGTGTCACCATCGACAGTGGATTCTTCCATTCAAGAAATCATGGTCAGTCCAGAGTTTTCACTTCACCTTCTCCCACGCCCGGAAGTTTCTACTCCTGCCCCTACAAAGCCGAACAACAATGTCTCAGCTGGGCAGGGTAAAGGATCTGATCGTCCTCGACATGACCGTGATGGGCCCTACAAAGGTAAGCCAAGCAAAGGAAAGGGAAAAGGCAAAACCAAGACGCCGTCAGTGTCAATGCCTCTTCCTTTGCGTGGCTTAAATCCTCGTACAAAAGACAATCGTTCGAAATGCTTTGATTTCAATATGAGTCATGGTTGTTCCAACAAAGACGGGCAGTGTCAGAAAGGCGATCACTCATGCATGTCTTGGTCGTGTGGTGATGCCAAACATTCCTATCAGAACTGTCACGCCAAGAATAAGAAGCCCAATCAAGCGAGCTCAGCTTGACTATCTCATGATGAAAGTCCGTCAATGTTGCATGATGTACCTTCGTCTACAATGATAGACAGTGGTTCTATTTCGAATTCATCACCTTCGAGACCCAATAGATCCATTAACGAGCTCCTCGTGATTGAATCTTTTCTGGATCTTGTAATCTCTCTACAGCTTTTGTGAAACGTGGCTTTCAAGCTTTAGCTATTGACCATGTTCCATCTCACAAGTTTCGCACGTTGATTTTTGACCTTACTCTTCGAGCTGATCAATTACTTCTTTTGGACATCATTAGCACTCAAAGACCCTTTTTGGTTTGGCTTGCGCCTCCATGTGGCACGGCCTCTCGTGCACGCAACATTCCCGTACAGAACAAGTATGGCAAATCCTTCGCTGAACCTTTACGTTCAGACATCTTTCCAGACGGATTACCTTCACTTGAAAACATCGATTTGGATCGAGTCCTCGCTGCCAACACTTTGTATGAACTTTGTGAAAATGTTTGTCGTCTTTGTGATAGCCTACAGATTCAATGGATCATTGAAAACCCTTTTGATAGCTTTTTCTGGTATACATCGTGGATTTCACAGCGCCATCGAGACTTTCCAAAAATTTTGTTTCACAATTGCATGTATGGTGGACTTCGACCTAAGAGAACCGGTCTCTTGGCCAATTTTGACATTTCCTCCTTGGCGATCCTTTGTGACAACCTTCATGAACACGCTCCATGGCGTTCCTCTAATGAGAACGACATTTACTTCCACACCAGTGAGGAAGCTGCATACCCTCAATTATTTTGTGCTGCGGTTGCAAATGTGCTTGCAGATCTTGCTGTCTCTCGAGGTTTCTCCATGCCACCATTTGACTTATTTGACTCTCAAGCCACGAATCCTCTCCATGCCAAACATCTTCTTCGAGGTTCCGTTGGCATACAACCTCGTGGGCTTCAATTCCCATTTCTCCCATCCTCCTTTCATGATGTTTGGATTACCCAAGACAAGTTACCGTCGATATGTTTGCCTTCGCAAAAGCTCCCATCTCCATTCATCAAGGGTTCTTAATTTCCCCCTGAGCTCCAGTTTGATGATGGGTCCAGTTCAAGAGCTCAGTTTAAGACTTCTATTGACGACAAGAGGAAGATGAAGGTGCTTGTGCCGATATCACCCAAGGAATATTTGGAGAGATTAAGTGGTATCGACCACCCATGTCAGCTGAACTTTTCTGCGTGGGGATGGTACCCAACGGCGATTGATATTCTGAGGGAAAAGACGCCAGAAGAATATCTTCGTTTTCAAGCAAGAGTCTTAAACTCGATTCTCTTAAGAGCAAAAGAACTGGCTTCCGAAGAACGAAAAAGGAAACTCAATTGCGATGAAGTGGTCAAGAAAGTCAATGCGAAAAAGAGACTATGCTTGTTCAGGGAACTGCTTCGATCCATCGATCATCCGGACACTGAGATTGTGGACGACTTGGAAACTGGTTTCAAACTCACTGGATGGCTTCGACCTTCAAATCTCTTTCCGAGGATGTCCTCTCCTCCGCAAATTTCTACGTCAACTTTGGAATCCTTGGGACCACAATTGAATGCAGCTGCAGTCTACAGGTGCGAGCACAACTCGTCCGTCGAGAATGCAAAGACTCTTCTCGACATCACGATCGATGAGTTGAATCGTGGGTGGATTGTGGAAGAAGTTGATGCTCTCAACCTGGAGGAGGGGATCATTCTCTCTCCGCGTTTCATTATTCAACAAGGAGAGAAATCTAGGGCAATTGATGATTTCACTTTTTCAAGTATCAATTCAACTGTCGGAACTTCCGAGAAGATCGTGCTGCAGGGCGTTGACGAGATTGCTTCCTTGATCAAGCACCTTTTTACGGCAGGGGTGGACGACTTGGAAGGAAGAACATTTGACATGGAGGCAGCGTATCGTCAATTGGCTATCTTGCCTTCAGAAAGGCCAAAAGCTGTCATATGTGTGTTTGACCCTGTTCTTAACAAAGTCCGGGGGTTCACAATGGCGACTATGCCATTTGGAGCAATCTCTTCAGTTTACTCTTTCCTTCGTACAGCAGCGGCAATTAATAATGTCGGGTGTTCTTTGCTAGGATTGCCTATGTCGTCATATTTTGACGATTTCACTGTTGTCACGAGATCTGAGTTCTCGAAGAGCGCAAATTTGGCAGTGACGACCTTGTTCGATGTACTTGGTTTAAACCTTAGTGCTTCCGAACGAAAGAACGTAGATTTTGCAAAAGTATTCAATGCGTTGGGAGTTTCCTTCGATTTACACAAAGAGATTGGTGATTTCTTTCGCATCAGGAACACAGATCAGAGGATTTGTGAGCTCTTGGGGAGAATTGATGAGGTCCTCACAGCAAACAAGATTAGCGGCAAGGAAGCCAAATCATTGCGAAGCCGACTGAGTTTCGCTTCGGCGCAGATCTACGGAAGAACAGCGGCTTCGGTGCTCAAGGATCTGGGCAAGTATGAAGGGAGCAAACACAGAATCAAGCTGAATGGCAATACAAGGCTGCTTTTAAGGATTATGAGAGGACACCTTGAAAGTGGCATGGCGAGACAAGTGTCCTTTGGAAAAGCAGATGTTGTTCACATTTTCACAGATGGATCCCTAGAAGGTGACGCTGACTCTGAGCTTACTGCAGGGTTGGGCGCTGTTCTAGTCGACCAACACGGGAGGTGCATCAAAGCTTTCTCCTACGAGCCGACGCAAGATGATGTGGAGGTAGTATGGGGAAAGATCCATCAGTTGGAAATACTGCCGGTGATAATGTCATGCGTTGCATTTGCAGATGATATCTCGTCCAAGTTCATCTATATTCATGTTGACAATGTCGCCGCCCAAAGTGCCTTGATAAATGCTGGGTCCGTGAATCATTCATCAAGGTCATTGGTTTACTTGTTTCTGGACTTTGAGCAACGACTGAAATTTGTTCCCTGGATATCGAGAGTTGCAAGTGCGTCCAACATAGCAGATGGCCCTTCAAGGAGTTCTATGGACGAAGTTGAGAGTCTTGGTGCTGAGTGCTTCACCTTTCCAAAAGAGGTCTTCAGATTCATAATTCAAGAATTCATCAAGAAGTTGGAATCCATTTGACAGTCAAGTTCTGATGATGGGATGGTATTCATTGACTGATCAAACAATCTTCTTAAAGGAACAATTCATCTTTGATCTAAATGCCATCTCCAACCTAACAAGAAAATTTATGTTTCATTTCCCATCGACACGTTAGAACTTCATCATTTCATTTCAAGGACAATTGTCAACTTGAAACAATTCGATTCAACCAATGTCGAATATACCCATCGTGGTTAAAAAAGGAAGAGGAGAGCCGCCGATGCGATTCGTCACATTTCCATTGCGTTTGTTTGGAATCGTTGGTTTGAATTTCGTGAGCCTTAAAAATTTAAAATAAGATCAATTTCTAACGTAGTTAGACATTTCTTTATTTTAAATTTTTGAGATCGGAAATTCTGTTTTATTTCCGTTGCCATGGCTCAAGAAATTCTAACCAACCTGATTTTTCATTTGCACTCTTGCTTGTCATTTTTCTCCCTCCCTCCTCTCCCATTTTCATTCATTTTCTTCCCATTTGCCAGGCACCATGGACATCCTCGCTCAGACCGTGCGTGAGTGGCTCTCCATGTCCATCGACAATGGCGACAAACTTGTTCGTCTTCTCAATATCCTATATTTCATTCTCGAAAACATCTCAGACAGTTTCTGCGGCAGGCACTGGGCATTTATGTCTTCGATAATTCACGCTGCGTTTTCCGGACATTTTGAACCAATTTCAAACTTCTTTGTCCCTCATCCTGCTACTTCTATCTATTTGTTCTCTTCCTCTCTTTCCAATGTGGCTCTCGACCAATTAATTGATGATCTCTCGTTCGCAAATTGTTTGCTCCGTGAGTTGGTTTCATTTCATCAATTTAAGGGACTCGGAACACCTGAACTGTTGAGTTCTGTGCTGTTTTCTGCTGCTGATTTTCTCTCTGTTTTGCTTTTGGTTAAGTTTGTTCGAAACGTTCCGCCCTTAATTCAATTGGAACAAACCGTTGAAAATCCAACTTTTTCGCCAGCTTTAAGTTTGATAACGGAGCTGGACCAACCAACTTCTGATTTCGAAGACGTCCAAGATGATGTTGATGCTCATCTTTTACGTCAACATGAGTTGGATCTCGAAGAGCAGAATGCTCAAGACGTCGAATCCTTCAACGAATATATGTTTGGATCAGGCTACAATGGCCTCTTTTGGCACGATATTGAGCCCTGAGTGTACTTCGCATTTTCTATTCTCAATGTGTCATGGGATGGGATGGTATTCATTGACTGATCAAATAATCTTCTTAAAGGAACAATTCATCTTTGATCTAAATGCCATCTCCAACCTAACAAGAAAATTTATGTTTCATTTCCCATCGACACGTTAGAACTTCATCATTTCATTTCAAGGACAATTGTCAACTTGAAACAATTCGATTCAACCAATGTCGAATATACCCATCGTGGTTAAAAAAGGAAGAGGAGAGCCGCCGATGCGATTCGTCACATTTCCATTGCGTTTGTTTGGAATCGTTGGTTTGAATTTCGTGAGCCTTAAAAATTTAAAATAAGAGGCGCTGCAGGCTCCGCTCGATGAGGGCTTTCCGGTGATGCCAGCGCCTGACATGGCTGGGACACCAACCAAAAGGCCGATCACTACCCGAGAAGTCACGGGATGGATACGGTTGCTGTTGCAAAGAAGTGGGCTCTCACTCGGAGAGAGGCGCATATCGTCGCACAGTGCCAAGTCGACGATGTTGTCGTTCTTAGCCAAATATGGAGCTGAGTTGCCGGTGCGAGAAATCCTGGGGGCCCACGTATCTCATTTGCAATCAGTGATCAGGTACTCCAGAGATGCTTTAGCTGAGCCGTTGCGTGTGATGAGCCGAATGCTGGCTGATGTCCGTAGTGGCACCTTCGTCCCAGACGCTACGCGATCAGGTTACTTCAAAGCGTCTGATGTGGTGGTAACAGTACCACCTGGAGTTCCCGTTGTGGACATCAGTGACGACGAGGAGGTTAAAGTGGAGACCCATGAACCTACTCAAGACGAAACGGAAGAAGAACCTAACACAGGTTCCAGTTCGGATGAAGAAGCTGTTGACTCGGCACGTTGCAGCAGACATGTTGTGGTGCCGAAAGCTCCGGACGGCTACAAGCTTTTCCAACACATCAAGAGCCGGATGTTGCACCTCATGGCTTTGGAGCACAACAGGGTTTTCCAATGCGGTAGAATGGCCGGAGAAAAACATGAGATCTCCCGGTCGGACAAACTTAGATGGGATACTCCCTGTTGTGGAAGGTGTTGGCGTGCCGCAGCACAGAGCTTGGGACCCAGGTTTGCTTGAAATGGACCAGACAGCACGGGCGCTGGATCCTAAGGGCAACAAGTCCTCTTGGGCTGCATGGTATTGCTGTGACCTAATGTAAAAAGGCGCAAGCAGCATTGGCTTGTGCTCAGTGGAAAGCCATGCAAACCAGTGTCAAGCATGGTGACAAGTCAGTTTGGTGCGGCTCATGTCAACGTTTCAGTTTTCTTTTGCCAATGTAAACACCTCAGCATTTTTGGGTCGTTGGCTCCAGCTTGTTTGAGGAATCTCAAAGTATGCATTGTGCAATAGTACAGTCGTATAGTGTCAATAGCAAGTTGGTTACTAAGAATGCTCTTGTGTCTTAGTTTGCATCAGGGCTCTTGCAGGAATCGAGAAACTCATTTTTCTTTTCGGTTGTCAATCTGTTGTCCTGTTTTCAAACCCCGAGTAGGCACCATGGCCTTGGTTGAATCCGAAGTGGCCTTTCAGAAGCGTTGTGAGGAACTGGAGGAAGGCCTGTTTGAAAAGTTCAGGCAGCAGGACATTGCTTCATTTTCTACCCTGGCTTTCTCTTTGGGATCACCCCAGAATCAGGTAGGTGACAGTGACCTGTCTGAATTGGCAGCAAAAATTCAGGGCGGTGAGGCCACTGTCGGGAACACAGCGAACATCAGACGTTTGCATTTTGAGGCATGCACCTTTTTGATGGCTGACATGAAGACTCAGGTTTCAGCTGCTGACCCATCGGAACCAGTTAGGAAACTTCCTTTTGTTGAAAAACAAAACAGACTGGATTCACAGAAAAAGCGCATCACTGGTCTATCTCATCGTCCTGAGCAGCAGCCGTCGCACCAGCTCATCGACCAGGTGTACAACGTGATGGAGTCAGGTGCGGTCACATACATCCATCCATCCAAATGTCACTCACGTGAATATGAAATTCAGTGTGAGGCAAAACAGAAAACTAAGCAAATTCTTACTTGGGAACAGGGGGCATTGAAGTCCACAGTTGCAAATTCCATGAGTGACATTGACAAAAGTACTGAATTGAAACTGTACTTTGCTATGCAACGGCGCCATTTGGCGTTTGAGCTGGTGAATCTTTTGTCTTGGGAACTGTGCCAACTTTGGTTGGACAAGTTGATGACAGTGTTGGTAACAGATGCTCCTGCCAATTACTCAACAGTCAGCGTGACCCAAATCCTCAAGGCAGACCGGGAGATGTTTTCATTGCTTGCAGCAGAACATACGGAGTCACTGAAAGCCATGCCTGGAAAGGAACCACCGTTGGACAAAACTTTTCGAAGGTTGATGCATGACCCACGTATCAATGTCCATTTGATTGCATACCCAAGACAACCGGCGGTGAACCCGAAGCCAACTCCGAAAAGGGGCGCCGATGATTCAGCAGATAAGCCAAACCCGAAGCGCCCGAAGAACAGCCCTACAAAGCCTACACCTCAGATGCCCAGTGAGTTGCAAGGTCTGACATCTAAGACGCCGGACGGAAAACCCATTTGTTGGCATCGCAACCTAAAGAAGGGTTGCAACAATACAGTGAAGAATGGGCGCTGTCGATTTGGCATGCATGTTTGTATGAAGTGTGGTAAGTCTGGACATGGAGCAGCTGACTGTCCAACTTGACTACACCAAGAGACAACGAGACCTGAAGCTGCAGAAGTGAGGCCTGGTACAGTAGTCCTTCCATCTGCACAACAGGTGAGTATCAATTTTTCTTGCATTGACAGCAATCAAACCGTTCCCAATCATCAGACGCAAACCTCCAGTCATCAGTTGAGTGGGGATGACTTGTGCAATAAGGGAACAGGTTTGGTTCTGGAGATTTTCGCTGGCACCTGCCGGCTGAGCAAAGCATGTAGTCGTGGCCTCGGATTGCAGGCACTTTCAGTTGACAAAGATGTCAAACGGGCAGAGAATGCAGTTGTTGCAAGATATGACTTGTGTGACACAGAACAGTTTGCTACATTGGAAAAGCTTGTGCGATCAGAAAGGCACAGGTTGGTGCATGCGCATTTTGCGCCAAGCTGCGGAACTGCATCACGGGCCAGAGAGCGGCCAGTACCTGGCCTTCCAAAGGACAGGCAACCCAGACCATTACGTTCAGAGGACATGCCTGATGGTTTATCTGGCTTGAGCGTTGCAGAAGAGGCCAGAGTACAAGCGGCGAACGCGTCATACAATGCTGCAGTTGACCTCATTTTAATTCTTCTGGAATTGGGGGTTTCCATTTCCATCGAAAACCCCAAAAATTCTCTGTTTTGGCTTACGTCAATGATGAAACGGTTGTACAACAAGGTCCCTCAGGGCCACTTTACAGTGTTCCACAGTTGTATGCACGGTGGCGAACGTGACAAAGCCACCAAATTATGGTCTTTTAATCCAAGGGACCCAAATACAAACATGTTTGCAACGCTGGCGCTGGAATGTGACAAGAAACATGTACACCAGTCGTGGCGTCCAAGGTTTTTCGACGGAAAGTGGATATATCCAACAAAGGAGGAAGCCGCATACCCCTTGCTTTTGTGTGTCAGGATGGCAAGCCTTTTTCTGCAGGAGGCCTATGTAAGGGGCCTTGGACCTGATGAAGATTTGGTACAACAATTGCAACATGATGGATCAGTGGGCAAGCGGCAAATTTTTACAACACAGCCGCGACAACAGAAACTGCGGCCAGCCATTTCTGAATTTGGATATGTTTTGCACGTGGCCGTGAACTTGGAAGAGGCGCCCATGTTTGCTATAGGGAATCTCTGTCCCAAGGGATCCAAAATACTTGCACATCAGGTGGAGCAGGGGTTCAAGCGGGACGTGTTCATGGCAATGGTGAACCCAAAAATGGCATCAAACATACAAGAGGGTGAAACCTTTGAGTTACTGAAAATTGGAGTACCAAGGGAGCCACAACAGTTCATTGAAGCGGCAGTCGCTTTGGGTCATCCACGTTTTTTGATGGCTCGTGTGAATAACGAAGCATCTGAGGCAATTGACTACTTGCTTGGTGACGCAGCAAACTTATCACTAATAAGAATGGCCTTCCTGAGGAAATGGTTGAACCGAGCGAAAGAACTGCAGCGGGATGAGGCTGTTTTGCACAGCCAGTTGCCTGATCACTTGCGTAGTGTCCTTGGTGGGAAGAGAATTTTGCTTTGGAAAGAAATACTGACGGACCTTGGATATGCAGATGCAAAAATCATGGACGAGGTGATCCAGGGCTTCCCAATGACTGGTTGGGCCAAAGAATCTGGTGTTTTTCAGCTGGATGTACGACCACCTGAACTTACAGTGAAACAGCTGAAGGGCATCGCGTTGGGCCTGAACCACGCTGTAGTGGATTCACTCATGCAAGCTGAGGTGTCCGAACTTGATGCACCGGCATGGGAGGAAACTCAAACTGAAATTGACAATGGCTGGTTGGTGCCTTGTGAAGTTGCAGACCTACGGACAGTGCATGTGGCAAAACGTTTTCCTTTGCAACAAGGCGGCAAGTTACGTTTGATTGATGACTTCACCGCAGCAGGGGTGAACCAAACAGTTGGGCTAGCAGAGAAACTGAGAGTTGAATCGGTGGATGAGTTAGCTGCCAACATTCTGGTTGCTATGAAGAGGGGTACTGGCCAAGCAATCTCCCGTTTGATTTGAAAAGTGCGTACAAGCAATTTGGAGTGGACCTGGAACACCAACAGTCTTTGAGAATCGCACAAAAACATCCCGATGGGGGCGTTAAATTCTTTGCCGTGCAGTCGCTCCCCTTTGGGGCAACAGCTTCTGTTTCGTCATTTTTACGCCTAGCTGCTTCAATCAAATACATTGGAACCGTGGGCCTTCACCTTGTTTGGACCAACTTTTTTGACGATTTTACTGCTATATGCACGGCTCAGTCAGCACCAGAAGTAACCTTTTGTGTTGAGTCCTTGTTGAAACTGTTGGGTGTGAGGTTTGCAGAAACGGGACCGAAAGCGCCGGACTTTGACGAGAAGTTCAAAACGCTGGGCCTTGTGGTGGACCTAACAGGTTCAACTGAAGGTGAGTTCAAGTTGTGTCACACAGAGAAAAGAACAACAGAATTGCTTGCGTCACTGAATGATTTGATCAAAGCCGACAGGGTGGAGGTCAAAGAGCTTGAACGACTGCATGGCAGGTTGGTCTGGTTCAATTCATATATTTTTGGCAGGGAGCTGAACTCGGCGGTACGCGTAGTATCCCGGCATGCGAGAATGAAATCGAAGACAGTCGTCAAGACAGAGGAGTTAACCAAGGCGTTGCAATGCCTGGTTGATGAGCTGACGCGTGCTAGACCGGTACAGGTCTCGACATCCCACTGCGACACTTACTATGTCTTCACGGATGGCGCCTATGAGCCTACATCAGAAACACCAGGTACCATTGGAGGTTTGCTGGTGGACCAGTGGGGAAGATCTCTAGAGTTTTTTGGTTTGGCGCTTCCCCAATCTTTGCTTAGTCAATTCCTAGAACTTTCTGATCATCCTATATATGAATTGGAGCTTCTACCAACTCTCGTAGCCTTACGTGTCTGGACCGAACAACTGCGCGGTTGTCATGTGGTCTTCTATTTGGATAACACTGCAGCACACAGCGCGCTTGTGAGAGCTGATGGTGCAACGGGAATTGCAATGGGTATTACAAAAGAGTTTGTCAAGTACGAGAAGATTCTTGGGCTGCTTCCTTGGTTTGGACGAGTACCGTCCATAAGCAACCCTGCTGATGATGCCTCACGACTTAATCTTCCAAGTTCCGTGGCTAGCAAGCGCCAAGCACCGTCATGTCGTCCTTCCTGAGCGCTTGAGTCAGTGGGGTATTCAAACGGGTGCTCCGGAAACAAAGGACCGGAAAACTTGACCCAGAGCAGAAACCAAGTCTGCAATTTCCGGTGACGCAAAAACATGTTTTGTCGATGCCCGGGTTGAAACATTCAACTTCGCAGACCTTGCCCCGACTGTGCAATCAAGAAGAGACCGCGACAAAAAGAGCGCAACGGATTTCACCGTGATCATTTGTTTTTCGATGATTCAGCATTTGCAGACGGTGTTTTGTGAGTTGTTTGTCGTTTGGCGTATCGGCGATATAGTGCGAGGGTTGCTTTTATATGGGTATATAGGTTTACTTATATGTTTACATATATGGTCATATTCATGTTATATGTGATTTCTATTCTACGGTGATTTCAGTTTGAAATCGTTCGGATGAACGTTGATGGGTTTGCGGTTTGTCTAGTATAGACAAATCTTCCGTAGCTCGTTGTTGATCCTTTCCCACCGTCTTGTGGTTTGTTAGTGAAAGTAAGCAATGGCTCTTTGTGTAACAAAGATGAATGCCTTTTTTCACGCTAACAAAAATTTGTTTAAACATGGAAACAAATTAACAAGACAAAAAAAAACCTTTCTCCCAACGTCGTAATGGAAACATCCTGTGTGAACAACATGTGTCACAATCAATGTGTTTTTATGATGATGTTTTCCGTCTCAAGGGAGGGTGGGTGGGAATTCCACCCTTTTTTAGGGCAGCGTTACCCACCCTAAATCACTGCGTTCACCCACCCAAACGCTGGGGTATTCAAACGGGTGCTCCGGAAACAAAGGACCGGAAAACTTGACCCAGAGCAGAAACCAAGTCTGCAATTTCCGGTGACGCAAAAACATGTTTTGTCGATGCCCGGGTTGAAACATTCAACTTCGCAGACCTTGCCCCGACTGTGCAATCAAGAAGAGACCGTGACAAAAAGAGTGCAACGGATTTCACCGTGATCATTTGTTTTTCGATGATTCAGCATTTGCAGACGGTGTTTTGCGAGTTGTTTGTCGTTTGGCGTATCGGCGATATAGTGCGAGGGTTGCTTTTATATGGGTATATAGGTTTACTTATATGTTTACATATATGGTCATATTCATGTTATATGTGATTTCTATTCTACGGTGATTTCAGTTTGAAATCGTTCGGATGAACGTTGATGGGTTTGCGGTTTGTCTAGTATAGACAAATCTTCCGTAGCTCGTTGTTGATCCTTTCCCACCGTCTTGTGGTTTGTTAGTGAAAGTAAGCAGCTGAACCTGAACCCGAAGTCCAGATCGAGTTCCAACACTGAAGAAGGTGCAGCTATTCTACTTGCAGCTCAACCTGTTCCTGGAAATGGAGTTCATGGAGAAGAACAGATAATGATGCATGGATTGATGAGCTTGGTGAAACACCGTCAGTGACATACAGACGGTATGTCCAAAGTGGTCACGAAGAAGTTTCAGACCCAGACGAGTGGGCTGACATCCATTATGCTGCAAATTCCTCAAGAGCAAGATCCCGTTCCAGAAGCAATGAGGAGATGGCAACACCTTTTTTCCCAAAGAATGCCCTCTGTCCTTTCTGCTCAGCGCGATCGTCGACTTGCAGAAGAGCGTGCAGAGGCAATAGTTGCTCATGCAGAAAGATCGAGAATGCCGTGGTGTTCGACAAGTGATTCGTGCATCAGGCTCACGACCTTCCAGAGCAGTTCCATCAGGCGATAGTGTGAACTACTACCAGGACTCAGTTGGTGTGGCTTCATTTTTCCACATTGGATTGGTTCCTCGTGAGCTATCTGCATTTGAAGACTACAGGAGGGACCTCATTGGACAAGGACAAGGACCAGAAACAATCGTGGTTCACAATTCAAGAGGCCTTTCAAACTTTGTGGCGAGTTGCATGGACCCAATAGAACGATTTCGAGCTCAACGACTTCTACGACGTTTGCATGGATTGTTGGTGATATTTCAAACTCGTGAGCCAGAGCAATGGATTTCTGCAGCGGAGTCAATCATGGAGTGGCTGAATACAAATCGCGATTGGAGTTTTTTCGACATTGGTGAGAGAGAACAAGGATCAGTTCGTGATGAAGGAGAAGAAGAAGATCGCCGAAGCGATGAGTCGGTTGATCCGCAAGACCGATATGACTATGAATGAATGTAACCCAATGAGGTGACGACACCAATAGAAACTATAGGAAGGACTATGAAGAGTCCTGCGGTGTCATATAGATGCAAGATGGTGAAACACCTTTAAAACAAGGAGTTTCAAGGCGGGGCGTGAAGCTTTAGCTGATCCCGCAAACCATGTGTAGTATCTGTTCGTATCAGTGTGCCAACAACTGTTTGCCACCAACTACAGAAAAGATAGCACGCTGCTTCAGACTATCATAAAAGTTGATCATAAATCACATTTTTTGGGTATGTTATGATGTGTTTTGTTGATGGTGTTTGATATGCGTTTTGTCCTGACGATGATTCGCGAAACTTGACATTTCTTATGTACTTGGTCGTCACTTAGTCAATTAATAGTTATCTCATGTTATCTCCTTTTGTATGTCAATTAGAACCGTAAACAAGTAATTTTTCAACTTCAGTTTTGACTATGAACTTGTTTGATCTCGATTCAAATCAAAATATAGTCACAGCTTCCTAGTGTAAGTCCATAATCATAGTCTAGTCATGATTTAATGATTCCAATGATCTCAAGGCCAGTCACAATTTTTCAGCACAGTATGTATGTGGTGTTCTTTGAAGGTTTACTTGAACGAATTTTAGTTTGTCGTATAGGTACGTTGCTAAGTTCCCGTGCGTGTATTTTGAAGACATACCTGCGTGCGTTTGTAATGGATTTTTTTTTCTATGCAACTGTAATGCAATACCAGATTGTTTGCACCATATGCATGGCTGCATGATTTGATACTCTATGTCTCTATGTTCTCATTTTTGTGACCGAGTTCATGAATTGACACATACTTTATGTTTACATTGGTAGTGTTTGTGTATGGCTAGGTATTCGTGGTCAACCTTGTGGTTTATTCAGGCCATGATACAATTTGACCATTCTTGGGAATATGTTTTCCAGTTCAACAATATTTTTAGGAACAACTCTACAGATTGGGCCATGGTTTTGGGAATAACTCTACATATTTGGCCATAGTTTTAGGAATAGCTCTGCAGATTTGGCCATAATTTTGGGAATAGTTCCACACAATTTATGCATAGTTTTAGTAATTGCTCTGGGGATTTGACTGTCCTATGATGAATAACTCTAGAGGTCTTTATGGATAGCTCTACAGCCTCACAGACAAAGAGGCCAAACCACGTCCTAATTCCTTATCCTCACACACGCACACTGTTGGGAGTCTCTTGCCGGTGTAATTTTAAAATGTCGCCAAGACACACATGCAAGCAAACACACCGTTATATGCGTCTACATGGGCACAACGTTTGGGGCAGGAAGTAAATTTGCAACAAATTGTGTTGCATATTCTAGCTGCTGCAAATAAAAAACAACTTGACAACATGAATCACGACGGTGTGTTGATGTTTAAAATCGTTAGTGGCGATGATCACATGCTCCAATTATTTTGCACGGGCTGAGTCGAACAACCAACCGTTTTGCAGTTGCGGTTTCTTTGTTTAAAAACAACCGCAACCCGCCCGAGAACCTGTTGCTAGGGAATAAAGACTGCCATGTTTGTTTTGTATATGAACGCATCACCTGCAACAGGTCTGTGCGTATTTGCGCACACTTGTTCAGAACCACAAACATAGTGCAACGCCTGGACATTTGTAGCCAATTCTCCCATTTTTTTTCAACACCATTGGACATATGGAGGAAAAATCACATGATTTGTTTGTTTATATCAAGTGGGTGAAAAAACGTATGAATTCAATGCATGGGCCGGGGCCTTGCTGACATGTGACCTCAATGTCGGAGTCCATTCGTGACTTAAACACCATGGTCGACCATCAAGGGAACAACCTCTGTGTAATGCAAATTTCTACTTGTTCGATTTTGATTTAGTCACAACCTGATTTAAACAATTCCCGTGGGTTTCCCAAATCTGAACGCGTAAAAATCACCCAACATTGCATAAAATCATAAAATTTGATGCATGTCTTTACACGCACGTTTCCGAAAACGATGCATGTAATTATACTACTGGCAATTCAGACACGCAAAAAAAAATGTGGGCAGACCGGGGTGTCAAAAAATTATTTCCCGAGTGGAATCAGTTCGTAGATGCGATTTTTTTTGAGAAACAACGAATTTTTGATTGCGCATTTGGATTATTTGCATGTGTTTCAGTCCATTCAAATGACCTGCAGCCTTTGCTGTTCCAGTGTGCAAGTCACAGGTGTGCAACGCCAGTTGTGAATGGCTCATGGCTGATCCTGGATGGGATCACGGCAGTGCTGATGGGATTGCTGCGTGGCCTGGTGGAAAATTTGTTCAAAGGGTTTTGGGAATCCAAGTACGACGCATGGATGTAGTGGATTTTTGGATTCATGCATAAATTCGCAAGAGGATGCTACTTGTTGAACATTTTGTGTTTTTGCATACAAGAAAAACATAAAAAACCATCATTGTTGGTTGTATTTGGTTCCCTATTTTTTCTGAACTCTGGGTAATAAGGTCTCGGTAATATAGTCTTCCGGCATGTAGATGGAGTGAAACATAATTCCCAGTCCTTATTCAATAAAGATCATGACAAATTTCCATTCAGGGTTGGGTCACACGATATTTGGAGCGACCAACAACATTCTGTCCACAATTTAGGGTTCATTAGAAGATATCAGCTGGAGGTCATACATATGCCACCACGACAAGGGTGCCACAAGGCATGTCATTTTCCATTGGTATCTCTTTTGTGTTAATGGCCCATCGTTTCTCCTTGCTGTGCAGTAGTTCCCCATTATTCGTAGCAGATATAATTCACACAATCAGCGACGGAACTTCCTCATCACGGTGGTTGTATCCAACGGCATTCACCCGGTGAGCACCCGTGGTGCTGTGGACGCCTTAGGTCATGCGAGACGGGAAACGTGGAGAGTTTGTATCTTGTCATGTGAAGGGTTCAGAAACATCACATTTTTTTGGGCCTGAACGAGTCCGTTTTTCAGTCCCATTTTATTATTTTAATTGCAAGTTTTGAGAGGAGGTTCAAACCACTAAAAACCTGCATGGAACATCCAGTTTTCAGATTCTGCAATGAATCTATTTGGATGCAGAAAACAGAACAGAAAACAATGCCTTAGAGAATGCCAACATAGTGTGATGTTGGTTGAATTCGCAAGTTCGTCCAGATGGATCTGGGACACAGATTTCCTTCAGTATCCACTGCAGAGTTCAAGAGATAAAAAGTCACGAAGATGTATATGCCACCCAGCATTGCTCATTTGCTGCCAAATTCCTTGTGTACCCTCTGGTTATTTAACACTGTGGAATCTGGCCCATTTGTAGACTATTCTTATGTATATATATATAATAATGATTTACTGATCAAAAATGGTGGTTTTCCGGGCTACGTTAAACAACCAGAGGGTATTTCGCCAAAAAGAACCTCAGGCTTGCCTTGGCAAACACCACAGTCCTGCGATGCGTACGGATCCCTGGTTGTGACCATGTTCATTGTTGGGTCTCCAGTCA
Organism: Cladocopium goreaui; assembly: GCA_947184155.2. Classification (NCBI taxonomy): domain Eukaryota; class Dinophyceae; order Suessiales; family Symbiodiniaceae; genus Cladocopium; species Cladocopium goreaui. The sequence goes on along the minus strand of CAMXCT020003168.1, from coordinate 11,609 downwards.
GGGACCTGAAAGCATCTAAGGAACTGTTAAGGGTGTTAAGGTATACTCAGAACCCATGCGTAAGGTATACCGGTCAAAATCGAGCATAGTAACTCGCAAAACGATCGAGACAGTAACATCCTACTTACAGCAATAGTAACTTCAGCCATTTTGATCTTTTTTCGGGCAGTCAACTGTGAGACATTTTGACTCAACGGATCAAGGTGTTTCTTTGATGGGAAACTCCTCAGAATGGGTGTTCGTTTCGGGTGTCAAGAGATCATGCCATCTGCAGCCCACCTGGAACGCTCAGACCATGCCCTCCGTGGGAAGCCAAGTGGACAGACGTTGGAAGGGGCAGCACATCTCAAGGCGTCAGAAAAGGGAACTGTGTTTGTTTGCTGCTGTTTGGAAAGGTTAAACATCAGAAGACCAACAACAACAACAATGGCCTTTTGAAACCCACGCATCATGGTGTCCAACCCCCTGTTTTTCCCCAAACAGGCTTACCTGTATGGGGTTCTTACTCCTTTCAAAGGGTTGCATCCCTGGGCCACATGATTTTGCCTCTGTCTTCGGGCTTGCATCCCAGTCTGGTGCCTTTGGCCGCATGAGTTTACACTTGTCTCCCCCTTGTCTCCCACTCTGCGTGCCTTGGGCCACATGAGTTTACACTTGTCTCCCCCTTGTCTCCCACTCTCGGTGCCTTGGGCCGCATGAGTTTACACTTGTCTCCCATGTCTCCCACTCTGGGTGCCTTGGGCCGCGTGAGTTTACACTTGTCCCCCCCTTGTCTCCCACTCTGGGTGCCTTGGGCCGCATGAGTTTACACTTGTCTCCCCCTTGAGTTTACACTTGTCTCCCCCTTGTCTCCCACTCTGGGTGCCTTGGGCCGCGTGAGTTTACACTTGTCTCCCCCTTGTCTCCCACTCTGGGTGCCTTGGGCCGCATGAGTTTACACTTGTCTCCCGCTTGTCTCCCACTCTGGGTGCCTTGGGCCGTCTCCCACATTTGCAGTTGTACACTTGTGTCCCCCTTGTCTCCCACTCTGGGTGCCTTGGGCCGCATGAGTTTACACTTGTCTCCCCCTTGTCTCCCACTCTGGGTGCCTTGGGCCGCGTGAGTTTACACTTGTCTCCCCCTTGTCTCCCCCTTGTCTCCCACTCTGGGTGCCTTGGGCCGCGTGAGTTTACACTTGTCTCCCCCTTGTCTCCCATTCTGGTTGCCTTGGGCCGCATGAGTTTACACTTGTCTCCTCCTTGTCTCCGACTCTGGGTGCCTTGGGCCGCATGAGTTTACACTTGTCTCCCCCCTTGTCTCCCACTCAGGGTGCCTTTGGCCGCATGAGTTTACACTTGTCTCCCCCTTGTCTCCCACATTTGTCTCCCACTCTGGGTGCCTTGGGCCTCCCCCTTGTCTCCCACTCTGGGTGCATGGGCCGCATGAGCTTACACTTGTCTTCCCTTTGTTTCCCACTCTGGGTGCCTTGTACACTTGTCCCCCCCTTGTCTCCCACTCTGGGTGCCTTGGGCCGCATGAGTTTACACTTGTCTCCCCCTTGTCTCCCACTCTGGGTGCCTTGGGCCGCATGAATTTACACTTATCTCCCCCTTGTCTCCCACTCTGGGTGCCTTGGGCCGCATGAGTTTACACTTGTCTCCCCCTTGTCTCCCCTGGGTGCCTTGGGCCGCATGAGTTTACACTTGTCCCCCTTGTTTCCTACTCTGGGTGCCTTGTACACTTGTCTCCCCCTTGTCTCCCACTCTGGGTGCCTTGGGCCGCATGAGTTTACACTTGCCTCCCGCTTGTCTCCCACTCTGGGTTCCTTGGGCCGCATGAGTTTACACTTGTCTCCCCCTTGTCTCCTATTCTGGGTGCCTTGGGCCGCATGAGTTTACACTTGTCATCCCCTTGTCTCCCACTCTGGGTTCCTTGGGCCGCATGAGTGTACACTTGTCTCCCCCTTGTCTCCTACTCTGGGTGCCTTGGGCCGCAAGAGTTTACACTTGTCTCCCCCTTGTCTCCCACTCTGGGTTCCTTGGGGCGCATGAGTTTACACTTGTCTCCCCCTTGTCTCCCACACCTTTCTCTCACTCTGGGTGCCTTGGGCCGCATGAGTTACACTTGTCTCCCACTTCTCTCCCACACTTGTCTCCCACACTTGTCTCCCACTCTGGGTTCCTTGGGCCGCATGAGTTTACACTTGTCTCCCCCTTGTCTCCCACTCTGGGTGCCTTGGGCCGCATGAGGTTACACTTGTCTTGCCCTTGTCTCCCACACCTGTCTCCCACACATGTCTCCCACACTTGTCTCCCACTCTGGGTTCCTTGGGGCGCATGAGTTTACACTTGTCTCCCCCTTGTCTTCGACTCTGGGTGCCTTGGGCAGCATGAGTTTACAGTTGTCTCCCCCTTGTCTCCCACTCTGGGTGCCTTGGGCCGCATGAGTTTATACTTGTCTCCCCCTTGTCTCCCACTCTGGGTGCCTTGGGCCGCATGAGTTTACACTTGTCTCTCACTTGTCTCCCACACTTGTCTCCCACTCTGGGTTCCTTGGGCCGCATGAGTTTACACTTGTCTCCTCCTTGTTTCCCTCTCTGGGTGCCTTCGGCCGCATGAGTTTGCACTTGTCCCCCCCTTGTTTCCCACTCTGGGCGCCTTGGGCCGCGTGAGTTTACACTTGTCTCCCACATGTCTCGCACTTGTCGCCCACTTGTCTCCCACACTTGTCTCCCACACTTGTCTCCCACTCTGTGTTCCTTGGGCCGCATGGGTTTACACTTGTCTCCCCCTTGTCTCCCCCTTGTCTCCCCCTTGTCTCTCACTCTGGGTGCCTTGGGCCGCATGAGTTTACACTTGTCTCCCACTTGTCTCCCACACTTGTCTCCCACACTTGTCTCCCACTCTGGGTTCCTTGGGCCGCATGAGTTTACTCTTGTCTCGCCCTTGTCTCCCACTCTGGGTTCCTTGGGCCGCATGAGTTTACACTTGTCTCCCCCTTGTCTCCCACTCTGCGTGCCTTGGGCCGCATGAGTTTACACTTGTCTCCCACACTTGTCTCCCACACTTGTCTCCCACTCTGGGTTCCTTGGGCCGCCTTGTCTCCCACTCTGCGTGCCTTGGGGCGCATGAGTTTACACTTGTCTCCCCCTCACTTGTCTCCCACACTTGTCTCCCACTCTGGGTTCGTTCGGCCGCATGAGTTTACACTTGTCTCTCCCTTGTCTCCCACTCTGGGTTCCTTGGGCCGCATTAATTTACACTTGTCTCCCCCTTGTCTCCCACTTTGGGTGCCTTGGGCCGCATGAGTTTACACTTGTCTCCCCCTTGTCTCCCACTCTGGGTGCCTTGGGCCGCGTGAGTTTACACTTGTCCCCCCCTTGTCTCCCACTCTGGGTGCCTTGGGTTGCATGAGTTTACACTTGTCTACCCCTTGTCTCCCACTCTGGGTGCCTTGGGCCGCATGAGTTTACACTTGTCTCCCCCTTGTCTCCCACTCTGGGTGCCTTGGGCCGCACGAGTTTACACTTGTCTCCCCCTTGTCTCCCACTCTGGGTGCCTTGGGCCGCATGAGTTTACAGTTGTCTCCCCCTTGTCTCCGACTCTGGGTGCCTTGGGCCGCATGAGTTTATGGGTGCCTTGGGCCGCATGAGTTTACACTTGTCTCCCCCGGCCCCTTGTCTCCCACACTTGTCTCCCACACTGGGTGCCTTGGGCCGCATGAGTTTACACTTGTCTTCCCCTTGTCTCCCACTCTGGGTGCATGGGCCGCATGAGCTTACACTTGTCTCCCCCTTGTTTCCCACTCTGGGTGCCTTGTACACTTGTCCCCTTGTCTCCCACTCTGGGTGCCTTGGGCCGCGTGAGTTTACACTTGTCTCCCCCTTGTCTCCCACTCTGGGTGCCTTGGGCCGCATGAATTTACACTTGTCTCCCCCTTGTCTCCCACTCTGGGTGCCTTGGGCCGCATGAGTTTACACTTGTCTCCCCCTTGTCTCCCCTGGGTGCCTTGGGCCGCATGAGTTTACACTTGTCCCCCCCTTGTTTCCTACTCTGGGTGCCTTGTACACTTGTCTCCCACACTTGTCTCCCACTCTGTGTTCCTTGGGCCGCATGAGTTTATACTTGCCTCCCACTTGTCTCCCACTCTGGGTGCCTTGGGCCGCATGAGTTTACACTTGTCTCCCCCTTGTTTCCCACTCTGGGTGCCTTGGGCCGCATGAGTTTACACTTGTCTCCCCCTTGTCTCCCCTGGGTGACTTGGGCCGCATGAGTTTACACTTGTCCCCCCCTTGTTTCCTACTCTGTGTGCCTTGTACACTTGTCTCCCCCTTGCTCCCACTCTGGGTGCCTTGGGCCGCATGAGTTTACACTTGCCTCCCGCTTGTCTCCCACTCTGGGTGCCTTGGGCCGCATGAGTTTACACTTGTCTCCCCCTTGTCTCCGACTCTGGGTGCCTTGGGCCGCATGAGTTCACACTTGTCCCCACACTTGTCTCCCACACTTGTCTCCCACACTTGTCTCCCACTCTGGGTTCCTTGGGCCGCATGAGTTTACAGTTGTCTCCCCAATGTCTTCGACTCTGGGTGCCTTGGGCCGCATGAGTTTACACTTGTCTCCCCCTTGTCTCCCACTCTGCGTGCCTTGGGCCGCATGAGTTTACACTTGTCTCCCACTTGTCTCCCAGACTTGTCTCCCACACTTGTCTCCCACTCTGGGTTCCTTGGGCCGCATGAGTTTACACTTGTCTCCCCCTTGTCTCCCACTCTGGGTGCCTTGGGCCGCAAGAGTTTACACTTGTCTCCCCCTTGTCTCCCACTCTGGGTGCCTTGGGCCGCATGAGTTTGCACTTGTCTCCCCCTTGTCTCTCACTCTGGGTGCCTTGGGCCGCATGAGTTTACACTTGTCTCCCACTTGTCTCCCACACTTGTCTCCCACACCTGTCTCCCACACCTGTCTCCCACACATGTCTCCCACTCTGGGTGCCTTGGGCCGCATGAGTTTACACTTGTCTCCCCCTTGTCTTCGACTCTGGGTGCCTTGGGCCGCATGAATTTACACTTGTCTCCCCCTTGTCTCCCACTCTGGGTGCCTTGGGCCGCATGAGTTTACAGTTGTCTCCCCCTTGTCTCCCACTCAGGGTGCCTTTGGCCGCATGAGTTTACACTTGTCCCCCCCTTGTTTCCTACTCTGTGTGCCTTGTACACTTGTCTCCTCCTTGCTCCCACTCTGGGTGCCTTGGGATGCATGAGTTTACACTTGCCTCCCGCTTGTCTCCCACTCTGGGTGCCTTGGGCCGCATGAGTTTACACTTGTCTCCCCCTTGTCTCCGACTCTGGGTGCCTTGGGCCGCATGAGTTCACACTTGTCCCCACACTTGTCTCCCACACTTGTCTCCCACACTTGTCTCCCACTCTGGGTGCCTTGGGCCGCATGAGTTTACACTTGTCTCTCACTTGTCTCCCACTTGTCTCCCACACTTGTCTCCCACTCTGGGTTCCTTGGGCCGCATGAGTTTACACTTGTCTCCTCCTTGTTTCCCTCTCTGGGTGCCTTGCGCCGCATGAGTTTGCACTTGTACCCCCTTGTCTCCCACTGGGCGCCTTGGGCCGCATGAGTTTACACTTGTCTCCCACATGTCTCGCACTTGTCGCCCACTTGTCTCCCACACTTGTCTCCCACACTTGTCTCCCACTCTGTGTTCCTTGGGCCGCATGGGTTTACACTTGTCTCCCCCTTGTCTCCTCCTTGTCTCCCACTCTGGGTGCCTTGGGCCGCATGCGTTTACACTTGTCTCCCACTTGTCTCCCACACTTGTCTTCCACACTTGTCTCCCACTCTGGGTTCCTTGGGCCGCATGAGTTTACACTTGTCTCGCCCTTGTCTCCCACTCTGGGTTCCTTGGGCCGCATGAGTTTACACTTGTCTCCCCCTTGTCTCCCACTCTGCGTGCCTTGGGCCGCATGAGTTTACACTTGTCTCCCACTTGTCTCCCACGCTTGTCTCCCACACTTGTCTCCCACTTTGGGTTCCTTGGGCCGCCTTTTCTCCCACTCTGCGTGCCTTGGGGCGCATGAGTTTACACTTGTCTCCCCCTCACTTGTCTCCCACACTTGTCTCCCACTCTGGGTTCGTTCGGCCGCATGAGTTTACACTTGTCTCTCCCTTGTCTCCCACTCTGGGTTCCTTGGGCCGCATTAATTTACTTACACTTGTCTCCCACTTGTCTCCCACACTTGTCTCTCACTCTGAGTGCCTTGGGCCGCATGAGTTCACACTTGTCTCCCACTTGTCTCCCACACTTGTCTCCCACATTTGTCTCCCACTCTGGATTCCTTGGGCCGCATGAGTTGACACTTGTCTCCCCCTTGTCTCCCACTCTGGGTGCCTTGGGCCGCATGAGTTTACACTTGTCTCCCCCTTGTCTCCCCTGGGTGCCTTGGGCCGCATGAGTTTACACTTGTCCCCCCCTTGTTTCCTACTCTGGGTGCCTTGTACACTTGTCTCCCACACTTGTCTCCCACTCTGTGTTCCTTGGGCCGCATGAGTTTATACTTGTCTCCCACTTGTCTCCCACACTTGTCTCCCACACTTGTCTCCCACTCGGGGTTCCTTGGGGCGCATGGGGCAGGGCGGGCAATAAATGCAGGGAAGGATGCCGAAGTGATATCCTTTGCCGCAAACTAAAATATAATTGAAATTTTCTACATCTGTTTGGGGTCAACGCTGGTATAATTTGATGTGGTTGCAGAAGAATATGTTTCCTTGCAAAAGGATGCCGAAGGGCCAGTTGATCGGTCTCCAAACTCGAGAGCAAAAAAAGTCGGGGATTCCCAGGTCATTTTCTACTTGGGAATGTCGAAAAGATTGGTGGTGCCACAATGTTTGGTCCGCAAACATTGTTGTGTGGGGTACCTTAAGCACATCAAAATGTCGAAAGAGAAATCCATTTTGCTCAGGTTGGTTCAAATTTTCTTCAAAGTTCATATCATATCTTACTCCAGGATGCTTGTACCAGCGTTTTTTTTTTGACCCGCTTCCCAGCCAGGATGCGCTCGGGCAGTTGGAGAACTGCAGCCAAATGTCAGGGAGTCTCTGGCAGACATTCAGGTTGTGAGCATGGATATTTCAAAAACATTGGAGAATTCAAACAGTAAATCTGGAGAAAGTCTGTGTCTCTGAACAGGTACTCCATTTGGTGGAGAACAAACATAATTTTTCATCAAAGATTCTTAACATTCGCATGAAAATTGGGGGTTGAACAAAACCTTTTAGTTGCTCATGTGCGAAATCACTCCGCTTGACACTCTGGAAATGTGATCTTTGACAACTTGGACGGGACGTTTGCACTGGTCTCTTTGTTCCGGCTAGTAGAATGGGGTCAGGAAAACATGTTGAAGTCAGGCCTAGTCTTGCATGAACCATTCTTAGGCGATGTTCAGCCTTGTTTCACCCATTCTGGGCTCGTTGTGCCAACGTTCCACAAGGACACACCTCTGCGCTATTTGTCCTGGTTGCCACTCCAAGTTTGAGACACCTGAAACTGTATGGCTCATGCGTGGCCGTGCCAGGAGAAAGCCGAAGAACGTGTGCCAGAACGACATTCGTTGCGTGAGGCGGAATTCGCTGGCATTTTGCCAGGGGTGCCTCATTAAGCTGCGAAGGTTAAAGGAATTGTTTCACTGTTTCATCTTCGAATGAACTCAACACTCCGGCGGTAGACTTTCTTTTATTTCTACCAAAGCACTTGTTTTACATGCATTGCACGTTTGGTCCAGAACATAGACCTTAATTAATTTTGTCAGGGAGAAACAATCCCAGCCCCCGAAACTTGGGAGTATCCAACACTCAATGTAAAGGGTTGGAGGGTGTTGGGAAACACAACATGTGATGCCAGCAAAAACAGTGATATAAAGTAGTCACAAGCTTCCTTTTAAGCCAGTCATGCAGTCTAATAGATGAAGAATTTCGGACTGGCTGAATGACAATCCCAGAGGCTTCAGCCACAGGGTTGGCGCGGGGCCGTCCAAAGTTGGCTCACAGATTTTGCCAGCTCGCCTAGCTCGCAATCATGGCCGGTGATGTCTGAGACAAACTTGGCCAGAATTCTCCAGCCTGAAAGCCCGGCCTCAGGATCTGATGATCTCGGCCAGAATTCCTTGGGATAAACTGATTCTGTGGGTTCGGAGGTGCAAAGCCCTCGGCTGAGGGAACGTGGTCATGGTTCCTTGGTTGCCGCCAATTTGGATTTGGTGATAGGTAGTCCACGCCTTAGAAAGTGACAAAAAGATGTCGCATCTCAGGCTTTCCAATTCTACTTGCCACCCAAGATGCATTTTGACTTTGAGTTCGCTCTAAGAGGCACGCAAAAAGTGTGGCCTTCAGGGCCTCAACTCCTCAACCTAGCAAGGAACCATGCCACGACTGCAACATGTTTGCTTCCGCTGCGAGGCCACAGGGATGGCCACATGACGTTGACTGGGCCAGATATTTTGCGGATCATTTTAGGCGTTTCAGTCAGAGGCAAATCGAGGCTGGACCGTGAAAACGGATGTGTTAAGAGGATCAATTTGATCAATGTTTTAAGACATTTCTAAGACATTTCGACTAGTCAACTTCTCACCGAACCATGGACGAGAATGCGAATCGACGTGCAGCTGAGCTTTTTGCAGAGCCGTGGTCAAGCTTCGGAGCCGCGCGAAGGGCGGGCCCGTTTGTCCATGGCGCAAGCAATGCCGGTTCAGCAGGATGTTTAGGACTTCTCTGAACCAAAGCCGCCACCAACGCAAAACTTCATGGTCAGCATTGAGAATCATTGCACTCAAGATCCAGTAAGACTTTATAAAGCTGAGTTTGTTTTTCCCTCTGAGAATACCACTTGTTGATCAAGGCTGTAAGACCTGTAAGACTGCTAGTGACCCGCTTCACCACAGCATTTCAGGCCATAGCAAGCCGTTGGGGCCATGTGCCCTGCGTCATTTTTCATTGGCCAATGCCTCGGATAGGGTGTGAGTGGAACAAGTGCAGGGTATGGTATCACGATGTGGGCATCGACAAGGAGAACACCCTGCATCCCTATGAACTAGAGATGTCCTAAAGACAATCTAAAGACCTTGGTATTTTGCGGACTATGTAGCAGCATGGATTGTGTAGCAGCAGTATATTCGGGCAAGAGATTTTGAGGATGTATTTAGAATGATGATAAATGATGCACCTGTGTGCTTGTGACCCTGCTGCTCACCTTTCATTGAGTACACTAAGATTAGGAGGAGATGACGCGAGAAGCCCGCATTCATAGTGATCCAACATGAGTATGGCTAAAAACGATTGAAGCTTGTATAAAAGGAGCAAGGGACCACATTCTGAGCCTGTTTGGAAATATGGTGAGGGCTGGTCGAGTTGGTCAATAATGCCATCCTTTCTTTGTGTTGTTCCGAATGCGCAGCAAAGGAATCCTGCTACACCGTAGGGATGTTGCACTTGGAAGGGTTTGCCCATGAAATTTGCCACAAGCGTGCAAAAGCCATGCCTATGGGCTGTCCAAAGCATCTAATTAGTCGTCAGCTGCGTTTGTCGTGATGGTTCTATCAGCTGCACCACCCACACCCTGAGCTTTGTTGCACACAGCATTGCTACATCCGTTGGCCACGGCAGCACTCCGTGGGCACAACCTGCATGGGTCAAAATGAGTCAGGCCTTGTCAAGCCGCGTTTGCTCCATGTTTGCACGTTGAACAAATTGACCGAGCCACAAACACATCTCCAGTCTATCATACAGGCGAGAAATTGGTGGATGATTTTTGGAAAAGGAGCTGAAGTGTTTCAAGCTTGGAGTTCATTGAACTCCCAAAGGTCAATGCCAAAAATACTTTGGAAACCAGGACATGATGGAGATGAACACATCGTCGAACTAGCATCCTCAAAAGACTTTTCCATCTTGGGGCTTACTACAATGAAATTGATTCTTGAATTTGACGTCACATGGAAGCCGCCGCCGCAGTGCTCCACGAAAGTCCAAGCAGATTTGCAGATTGCCTTGAGTTTGCCAAGACCTTTCCCAAGAAAACTCCATGCCGTGCGCGCACATGACAAGATCTAACAAGATCAACCAGATGTCCTCAGATGTCTTCAGATGTCCTTAGTGCAGATGCGTTTTTCTGCCATGGCTTTCGCGGCGTTGTTTCTCGCAGCCTTCGCAGCCTCATGCTGCGCTGCTGCAGCTGCTGAGCAGGCACTCCACCAATGGACTGTCCTCCGTGGTGGGTCAAGCGATGACAAAGCTTACAGCCTTGAGGCCGGGAGGGCGAGCACAGAGGTCTTACGGCAGATGTGTGCTAATGACATTACAATGATATGTGATGATGTGTGTATTTTTGTTATGTTTTTTTTTCATATTGATATACTTTGCTGATTGGATCCGCAAAGTGTTTTTTCCCGAGAGCGTCTGAGCGAAGGGTTCTTCTAATAGTGGGGGTCTGTCAAACATTTTCACATCTTCACATCTTCTCATCTTCACATCCTCACATCTTCACATCCTCACATCTTCACATCTTCTCATCTTCACATCTTCTCATCTTCACATCTTCTCATCTTCACATCTTCTCATCTTCACATCTTCTCATCTTCACATCTTCACATCCTCACATCTTCACATCCTCACATCTTCACATCTTCACATCTTCACATTCTCTCTTGCCCTCTTGCTCTCTTGCCCTCTTGCTCTATTGCCCTCTTGCTCTCTTGCCCTCTTGCTCTCTCGCCCTCTTGCTCTCTCCTTCTTTTCTATTTCTCTCGTAAGGCGCGGGGCAGTGCCAACGAGACGGCACGAAACGCAACCCTTTCGCACGAAACGAGGTTCGATCGCCAAAAACTGCGGTAAAATTGCGATTTTGAAGCGTCCGGCGCAACCCTTTCGCACGAAATGAGGTTCGATCGCCAAAAACTGACGTAAAATTGCGATTTTCACGGGTCCGGCGCAACCCTTTCGCACGAAATGAGACTTCTGTGTGCAAAAAGTGTCTGTGTGTAAAGGCATCTGTGTGTAAAAAATATTGGGTGTAAAAGCGTCTGTGTGTAAAAGCTCCTGTGTGTAAAAGCTTCTGTGTGTAAAAGCTTCTGTGTGTAGAATCTTCTGTAGGTAAAAGTGTCTGTGTGTAAAGGTGTCTGTGTGTAAAAGGCTTCTGTGTGTAAAAGCTTCTTTGTGTAAAAAGCTTCTGTGTAAAAGGTTCTGTGTGTAAAAGCTTCTGTGTGTAAAAGCTTCTGTGTGCAAAAAAAATACTCTGTGTGTAAAAGTGTCTGTGTGTAAAAGCTTCTGTGTGTAAAAGCTTCTGTGTGTAGAATCTTTTGTGGGTAAAAGTGTCTGTGTGTAAAAGTGTCTGTGTGTAAAAGTGTTTGTGTGTAAAAGCATCTGTGTGTAAAAGCTAGGCCTCTGTGTGTGAAAGCTTCTGTGTGAAAAAGCATCTGTGTGTAAAAGCTTCTGTGTGTGAAATCGTCTGTGTGTAAAGCGCTGTGTGTAAATGCTTCTGTGTGTAAAAGCTTCTGTGTGTAATAGCTTCTGTGTGTAAAAGCTTCTGTGTGTAATAGCTTCTGTGTGTAAAAGCTAGGCCTCCGTGTGTAAAAAGCTTCTGTGTGT
>CAMXCT020003167.1:0-74113 GCA_947184155.2 Cladocopium goreaui | reverse complement strand
CACACTCCACACTTTGCACTTTACACTCCTCACTCCACACTCTACACTCTACACTCCACACTCCACACTTTACACTTTACACTCCACACTTTCCACTTTACACTCCTCACTCCACACTTTACACTCCACACTCTACACTCCACACTCTGCACTCCCCACTCCACACTCCACACTCTACACTCCACACTCCTTACTTCACACTCCACACTCCACACTCTACACTTTCCACTCCACACTGCAGACTGGTAACAAGGGAAACATGTACAAGACTGTTCAAATAAACTATTGCAGAAAGGTATTGTGCGTCACTGCATAACCATGTGTTTTGACATCTGTACCATTAACATACGTGTGAGCATTCGGGTTCGTGGGCTTCATCTTGTTTTTTTCCACAATATATGGGCATAATCATCCCAACTGACGAACTCATATTTTTCAGAGGGGTAGGTCAACCACCAACCAGATGGAAAATGGATGAACATGGCCCTTAAAAATGGATAATTTACAATCTGTTTATTGAACATATCGAACATGTCCCTGGATGATAACCCGTCAAATATCCCATCAGGGTTTCTTTATCCGATCGCCTTCCTGTTGGTGAACCCAGCAATGATCCTTGGATGACTAGAAATCTTTTGCAATACTCAGCTAGCCATGCTTGATTACCGAAGGGTATCCCCAGTACTAGATTGGGGTGTTCTATAATATATATATATATAAGTAATATATGTATATATATATATGAATAATATATATAAGTTATATATATATAATAATAATATATATATATATATATTGAGTATATATCCTATGAAGTATATCCTTATTATGGCCCCATTAAGTTCCAACTAAATCACCATGTTTGTTGGTTAAATCCGCACAGGATAAACATCACCTCCATTTAGTGTATTTATAGATGATTTCCCAGTATATTCCACTATATCCCATTATACACATTCTTTAACACCACAAATCTCCTCATTTTTATATCAGATATTTCGGATGTCAATGATACTCCCCTGATATTCCCATTGTATTCCCATGATATGCCATGATTTATTTGTCCATCATTTAAACATTTATATATATAATAATGATACTATATTCATAATAGCCATCATACGATGTACAATAGTAGCATATATATATATATGGTGTATCCATATTTGTACATCATAAGGATATTTATACATATAGATCTATGTAAATATATATATATACATACCCTTTGGTAAATTAACATAGACCCTGCCAGATAGGGGTTGGAAGATTAGTTTCCACTAAGAATTGGTGATTTTCAGGGTCTATCTTAATTTACCAGATGGTACTATGTTATATGGACCTTTTTTTTGCCAAGACTCTTTTCTTGCCCAGAAAGCCATGGCAGGAGTTGGTTGGAGTCCTAGGCCTGGAGCTGCGCTTCGAAACCACCACGGTGCCGCCCAAAACGCCGGGTCACGGGGATGGGTCAAATTATTGAAGCCCCAGGGATCACAGATTGAAAAATAAACTATTGAAAATGGCCATTTATAGTTGATTTTCCCATTAGAAATGGTGATTTTCCATAGCTATGTTAGTTTACCAGAGGGTATATATATAGTTATTTAGGCATATATGATAATATATATATATATTATACCGTATACATTATAATATATGTATATGAGTATATATATATATATAAATGTTTAGTATTAAGCATCCAATCCAATTGGGATACCTAGTCTTTGACCGACCTTGGCCCCAGGGGTGTGCAAAACCTTCATTGCCGATAGACGACTCCATACCGATACCACTGTTTTGCATGAGTCGCCTCAAAGTCTGAGAACGCAGAATTCCTTTCTACCGATAGGAGACGACCCTAGTTTCTGCATGGCATGAAACCAACAAGTAATTGTGTCCCATATTCATATGTAAATCTAAACTGTGAAAGCTTCCAATCATTCAACTTTCCAATGATAGGGGATATATGATATAACCAACAATATTTTCATTTACCGGGTATAGAATGGGTACAACATATATTAGATATGTATTAGTTGGGGCCCCCAAATGAGCAAGGCCCAAAATACCTGGAATTGATAGGTTATCATAGGAGTTAAACTACTTATTTAGGTTTGGATTTGTTAGCTTGTGTACCTTATGAACTGGGCCCGATAGACTTGCTAGTGTAGTCAGATTGTACAATTGAAAAGGGCACTGCCCAAATTAATAGGTGTAAGCCACAAAAAATGCGTAGGGAAAAACCAGCTAAATGGTGATTCAGGTAAGTATGGTATCGTTGGATGGATTATGATGGATTCATAAATGAACTGAAATAGCTCGCGGGGTCGCCACATTGTACGTAGGTTCATGAGCCTAATTCTTCTATGTGTCCCTTTTGATGGTTGAATGTACCATATCCTGCTAAACGAACCTTTGTTTTTCAAGGCATGTAAGATTGGCAATGCGCTAGAACCCATAGATGCCCTATTGCTGCTCACCCTCCGGCAAACAAGCATGGCAATGAAAGTCCGCAATATTTGATATTATCTAATAGGCAAATCATCTGCACACTTGTCACACAGGATTCCATTGTTTTGAATTATTTGCCTAGCAGTTGGATACTCAAGAGAAAGATTGTTGCAGTCGGCATAGACCAACTTCAAGCGCGCTCGTGATAAAAGAAATGCAGCATGAAAGGACCGGAAAAGCCGGCATGTTAACCTTCCTGTGGTGCAAAAAGGAAGAGAGATTGGACAATGAGGGTTGGGTACAGAATGGGGTGTGTCAGATTTGTCAGATCGCAGAAGACAAGGCACAAATATGACAGGAAAGACATGACACAGAAGTTGGATGGAGAACAAATGGAAGGCACTCAGTTTGATAGAGGAAAGTTTGATGAGAGAAGTTGGATAGACTTGTGTTTGATAGAGATGAAAATGGTAGAGTTAAGCTTATAGCGCTAAATTTGATGATGGCTAGTTTCATAGAGAAAAAATGGATGGATAGAATTCGGATAGAGTTGACAAGTTTGATAGATGGAAGTTTGATAGAGATATATCAGTTTATTAGGGATAAATTCGATATATGGAGGTTTGATAGAGATGAATTTGAAAGATGTATGATAGAAATAATGTCAACGGATATGTCAGTGTCATAGAGATAATTTTAAGATAGTCTAAATTTGTTGGGTAAACAATTCACAGGCATGTTTGATAGAGACAAGTTGTATCAAGGAAAGTTTGATTGAGGTTAAATTGAAAAGATATAATTGATACCAGCAACCTCCAACGTGTGAATCTGTGTCCCACTGCCTGTTCAATATGCAAATTGTTCTTACGTCATGGAAACCTGCCTTTGGATCCCCTTCAAACAAATATTTATTTGCATAGATTATCCATATCAATATCGGTTTCCCACATTCCACAAGATACACTTGAACATGTTTGCAGTTCCCTCATTTTGGTGACTTCAAACTTATATACCCTCACTTTTGCACTTCTGGTGGTTCAACCACCCCTTCAAGAGTGATATTTATTGAGAAGACGTATAATTGTAAAGGATTTGACATGAATACCACAACTACAGAGAAAAACTATTGAATCTGATTGATACACATACTGTACCCAAATATAAGGGTTTTATACTATTATACCCCATCATTGAAGTGTTTATTGTCTTTACCACCAGGCAACCCCATGGTTGCTGGTAACCACCCCGGTTGGGGCCAAGGTGCAGGGCGCGGCGCAGCGCGGGCTCTTGTCTAACGCTCTCAATGAGATGGCGTCCTGAGAGAAATCCTGTGGGTTTTGAAGGTCCCAGAACTTGGCGAAAACTCCAATTCTTTGAGATTTTTCGAGGTTCAAATGTGAGAAAACTATAGAAAACTCAGATGATTTCAGGTGGTTTCAGGATCTCAAACTGAACAACCAGCAAACCCCCCAGGCCCCCGGCGATTTTTTCAGCTGCGCTGGCTGTAAAATCTCCAAAACTACCTAGCTTCCCGTGTCCTGAAAGCACCATGGACGGGAAAAAGTTTTGCGTTGTGCTGTCGTGTTTTTTTGATAGAAGTGAATACACAATAGTTTTAACAACTATATTACAATAGTTTTAACAATAGTTTTAACAACTATACCGCACTAGGATTTGTTTGTTATAGTACCATATTTCCCACCTGTTGGTTGGTCAACTCCCCGGTGAAGTTCTACTAGGATTCCGTCAAAACTTGAGTAGTCATTGCCCATTTTTGGGGGGGCGGTCATCAGTCCATCAACAGGGACTTATATATATATAATATATTAATATATATAATATATAATATATTATAATTATAATATATTATATAATATTATATATAAGATATTAATATTATATATATAATATGTTATATACATATATATATATATACACTTATATATATATACTTATATATATATACGTATATGTATATACTTATATATATAGTTGTATATACTCATTAGCAGGATTTACATTCTGGGATGGATGACACATATTTTCTTGAATAACTTGAATATGTGTTGGTAGTGCATGGGGCGATGTTCCCATTTGACCGATATTATTCAATGAGGTTCCAAACCACCAACCAGATACGTAGAATTCTATGCATACGACCAAGTTGAAACCTTGGGTTGTGCCATGATTTACCTAC
Organism: Cladocopium goreaui; assembly: GCA_947184155.2. NCBI lineage: Eukaryota > Dinophyceae > Suessiales > Symbiodiniaceae > Cladocopium > Cladocopium goreaui. The sequence continues at coordinate 69,462 of CAMXCT020003167.1, read as the reverse complement.
ATTTACCACCCCGAATCACCCGAACATTGGTATATAAATCTTGACGTTCTCAAAGGTTTCGGCGACACCGGGGTTGGTCATAGATGGATTTGTTCTATCCCTAAGAGTTTTATCAATGGGAATTCCAGGATCCTAAAATGGAGGTACTGTACCATATAAGGCCATATTTTGGGGGTATATTCCCTTACATAGGCCTTACATAGGCCTTATATATGGTAGGTACCTCCAATTTAGGTTCCTGAAATGACCATTGATTTTAGTATCCCTCCATCTTCAAACGCTTCTCTACAAATCCCATGTTGTCTGTATCCAAATGGAGTCCTGGATGAGAATCCCCATTTTTTCTTGGTGAAATCCCCATACCGGGTAACTGGATCACCTCCATTGATGATTTTTCCCACTAGATTCATGATACAAAAACTATTTCCCATGATATCCCATGATATTCTAGCCATATAAACTATATATCCGGGATTCTAGGATTATAAATCCCATATATATGGGATATCTATTTATAGTAAACACTATATATATCCCATATAAATAGCCATATAGTAATCCATATTCTTTATATCCGGGATGGGATTTTACTCCCGAGTTATACTCTTGATCCCTGAAGGAGGTTGATGTTTATCAGCATCAGTCGTGTCCCCATTTCTGCCTTTATCACTGGTAGGATTTATCACCATCAACTTATGAGTGATTTATGGTGTGAGAAAAAACTTCCATTAGTGATAAACCTATGAGTGATGATCTATTGATTTGTGAGTGATGATCTATGGCTTGATGAATTTTCAGAATCACTGCTTGATTTGATGGTGTTTTTCAGCAAACTTCCATTAGTTAAACATAGTTGAACCAGGTTAAAGCTATGAATCAAAGCCATCAGTATCACCATCAAAAGCCATCAGGCTGCGTGAACGCGAGCTGGCGGACTTGGAGCGACGGGCCGAGGCGCCCATGAAAAATGGGAATTTCAACGGGAATCACATTGGGAGTTTGGGATTTTGTGGGTGAAACAATGCCATAAACCAGCCATGTGGTTGTTATATCCCATATATGACATGTCCCACTGGTTGGTGGTGACTGGAACTTTTTTTATTTTTCCATATATTGGGAATGTCATCATCCCAATTGACTTTCATATTTTTCAGAGGGGCTGAAGCCACCAACCAGAGCCACGACTGTCATGGAAAATTCATGGTTTAACCATGAACAAGTGCTGGTTTTTTTTCTGGGATTTGATGGGATTTTTCATGACAAAATATGGTGTAACTCTGGGCAAAAAATGCCAAGCGCCAAAGATAGTGTGGTTATTTAGCTATTATACGTCTATAATTGGGGGTATTTTGGACAGATAGTGGGATATATAACCAACAAAGTATTTTTTTTTGGTCTGACTGTAAGGTGGTGAACGGAACTGTGAACGGAGCTATGTTGGTATCCATATTCCATTTTTCTTTTAAAGAAATGAGCGTATATATATATACATATATATATAATATAATTATATATATACCATTATTTATATATATATATTGGTATGATACAACTATTAAGGATGGAACTGGGAATTTTGCTGAGATTCACCAACTCACTTGGGGTACAGCACCAACCATCTTACAAGGGTATGCAGGTGGACGTCTTCCATGAAAATGGTTTGTTCATGATGAAAAAAACATCAAAACATGCATTGGATCAGTGGCAGTGTCGTATTCATTTTTTACAGATGGGTTTGAGAAGAAATTCTAAGCATCGAGAATACGTGAACTGGATTTTACAACCCTTTCGTTTAAATTGATCCAACATGTTTTAATTTTTTCTGATAGAAATCCATGTGTCATAACCATTTGCAGTCCAATGCTGGGTTCACCACCGACCCTAACCGCGTGACATCACCATGTCATCGAAGTCTGGCTCCTGTGATGCCCAGAACTGGAAAATCACCATTCTTAATTAGTTGGTTGGTGGTTTGGAACATTTTTTTCCATATATTGGGAATAATAACTCCAACTGACTAATATTTTTCAGAGGGGTCAAACCACCAACCAGATTAGGTAAACCAACTATAAATGGCCATTTTCAATAGCAAACTGTTAGTTTCCTGGAGGGTAACTTCTGGCTAAGATGGTAAGTTCTTTGGACCAAACAAGTCCACCAGACTCGCCTAAATTGTCCAACGTGCAATGCTGGTGATTAAGATATGCACATTCTTGTTAGATAATTTATTTGCAGGGTACAGATACAGTACTACTTTCCATTCTTTGGATTGAAACAGCCAGCCACCTAGTGGAATGACCTTCATATATGCACGAGATAATGATATACTATATATATATATACACATGCACCTGTATATATCTATATATGCATACCTTACATTTACATATGGTACAACATGATGCATAAATCATATTATGCATATATATATATATATATCAATACATAAACATAAATGTGTACATGTATCTTATCTTGTTTCATCTCAGCAGGAAAACACTTATGTTACCACCTGCTGGTCTATTTCATGAGCTGGGATATGTCATCATACATGTATATGTATCTCCGCTATCGATATATATATATGTATATATATATACATACGTACATACATACTTACATACGTGTATATATATATATATAAATAAATGTACAATAATATCAACAATATCATATGTATATTTATAAATATATAGCAACCCTCAAAAATGATAGAAACATATAATTCTTCACTATTTGAGTAGGATGTTATTTTTCCATCTTTTTGTGGGTGCTCACATTTTCGGCGGCAGGATCGTCGTCGGCAGATCGAGGTGGGGCAGATGGAGATGGAAGGGGGGGCAATGGGGATTCACCACGGATCAATGAGAACATCATGGGATGGGGGTATATCAAATCAATCATTTAATGGCGATATGATGGGATATTAGATGCTATATTTATATATATACACCATTGTATACCGATTTATATACATGGGTCAACAAACAACTGGATGGTATTTCTTGTCCAAGGTATCCAAGGTTGGCAATCTTGCACTTCAGCAGAAATTCCACCGAAATTAGGGTTTATGGATGTTTATGGTGAATATATCTATGTACTAAAAATTGTACAGCTGGATGGTTTGCAAATGGTGGAAAACGCCAAATCACAACAGGGGGGCCCCTGAGTTGTACGCCATGCTTCATGAGATGCATTGGTCTGGCAGTATGACGAATGAATTTTGTATGACATGTTCATTTACAGTGATCCAACCAGCTCAAAACAATATGGTTCGAAGTGATCGAAACAGAAACCTCCCAGGACAGTCATGTAATTAAATGAGCAACTGACAGTACTCAGTATTCCATTTACACGTGACAACGATTTCATTGATCGAGACTATCATGACCATTCATGACCATTGTCCAAGAATCCTGATGGCCATGTCCATGTGCACTGCCATCACTAGCTTATGGTCAATTTTAGGGGTGGAAATACCACCGCTTCGGGGGGTCACTGGATGATGTCCAGTGGTATGGGTGGCTATGCGGAGCCAGTGGCGGCTGGCGCCAATGGCTGTGAAGCAATTGAGGTTCTGGTGCAATGCCTCAACGGTGAAGGATGGAAATTCTGAGTGGCTCCTCTCTGGGTCGTTGCGGCAGATGGTTTTGCAGCTACTTCCTGAAAAATCACAACGGTGGCACCGCTGCTGATCCACAACACTCTCGTGCACGTTTCTTCCAAGTGATTTGTATGCAGCATGGTGCTATATCCAAGGATTCCCCGTCTGGGAGGGCGTGCCCTCCAGGGACGAGGATAGAAGGAGCCAATTCCAGCAAGTATTCGCAGCATCTTCCCAGAAGTCTTGAGACCCTTGCATTCGGCCGTCAATTCAACCAGAGTCTAGACGCAGTGAGCTTGCCAAGCAGTCTTGAGAGTTTGACGTTTGGCATCAATTTCAACCACACCCTGAAAGGCGTGAACTTGCAAGATCTTGTCGTTGGGCTCTAAGTTCAACAAGAGCATGGAAGGCGTTCTTTTGCCGAGCAGTCTTCAAAGCTTGAAATTTGGCGATGATTTCAACCAAAGCTTGGAGGGAGTGACTTTCCCAAGTGGCCTTCAGAGCTTGACTTTTGGCTCCAAGATCAACCAGAGGCTAAATGGGGTGAGCTTGCCAAGTGGCCTTCAGAGCTTGACGTTTGGCTTCAACCAGAGACTGGAAGAAGTGAGCTTGCCAAGTGGGCTTCAGACTTGGTGACTTCCCACACGAAGCCCTTCAAAAACTGAACTTGCCAAGAGGACTTCAGAGCGTTGCCAGATGATCTGCAGGAATTGACTTTCCACTGTGATGTCATTCAGACATCTAAACACGTGAGCTTGCCAGATGGTGCAGAGATTGGCATTTTGCTCTGATTTCATTGGAAGGCTGGACGAAGTGTGCTTGCCCTCGGGTCTTCAGAGCTTGACATTTGAATGTGAAAATGTCATTCAGAGGTTGGAAGGAGTGAGATGGCCAATGGGTCTTCAGAGCTTGACGTTTGGCTTCAAGCTCAACCAGAGCATGCAAGGAGTTCTTTTGCCAAGTGGTCTTCAAATCTTGAAATTCAGCCATTCATTATTTTGACAAGACCTTTGAGGGAGTGAACTTGCCAAGCAGTCTTCGGAGTTTGACATTCGGTGATGATTTCGACAATATGCAGGACATGACGTTTAGGTATGACTTCAATCTGAAAACCCTTGAAGGACTGAGCTTGCCAAGCGGTCTTCAGAGCTTGACAATCGGCGCTCAGTTCCAGTTGCCGGAGGGAGTGACTTTGCCAAGTAAGTGGTCTTCAAAATCTGTTGCGTTGCGGGACATTGGTCAGCATCTTGTAATCTTCAGGGTGCGTAAAAAGCTTCGGCTCTCAGGTCAAATCGCTGATTCTTGGGTCCCAATTGTGCTGGGATTCTGTTGGTGAAAAAAAGAAGAACTTCCCAACATGTTTGGTCAAGCTCCCACATGTTGATATGTTCTTGATGGCCCATGATGGCCCAAATCCAGCATGTGTTGGTATGTTTTCTAGGTATCATCCCGTCGTTCTGGTCAACACGTGTCAAGACACATAAAAATTGCACGCCTCTGAACATTGCCATTTATTTTTTGGTCAATTCCCAGTCTTGGCACGTCCAATGGTTCAGAAAATCACGTTCCAACCACGAAAACGACATAAAACAACCCATTTATGCGGGGTACCCTCTGGTAAACCAACATAACTATGGAAAGATCCACCATTTTTAATGGGAAAATCCACATTTCACTGGCCATTTTCAATAGCTATTTTGACATAACCAGGCCGGATATCCATCGTATCCCTCATTTTTTGACCGAGTTTGGCAGGCTCTTACGAATTCTCGGATCAGCTCCAATGTGTGAGCCTCAGTCCGAGCAATCGAACGTTGCAGTTGTTTTTCACTGCCATCCAATTTTTGGATGTCTGGGGCGAATTGGGGCGACCTTGGTTGTTTTGAAGTGACGAATTGAAGTTGCATATGTTGCATTCTGTTGCCGTGGGGATGCTAATCCAATCAGCACTCAACATGTTTTTTTCTGCCAGGTATCTAGGATTTGGCATGGTTTGTGAGAAAATGGGGATACCCCAACAATTGATGTCTACCCCATTTTCAGAGAAGTCCATATATGTTGCATACGTCATTTTGGTCTTGGATGGCATTGATATTAGCTTGGCATTTGGTAGCTTCTCATTCCAACATCCCCCAAGCATTGTGTGAAGTCTTTTCACGCCTGGACCGTTCTGGTCAGAACTGGGGTTAATTGGGATGCCCCAATTTGGGTATGTTTTATCTACAGACCAGCTAAGAAAAAAATCATGCAGAGTACAGAGTACCCAAGATCCTTTCTTACTTGGGGAAAGAATCAACGAACTGCGGGAGATCTGGAAAGATAATCCGGCCCATCCATGGCGCAGTGGATGTTTACAGCCGGTTACATCAACAATGCCGAAACACTCCGGTCACGGGGTTGCAATGGGAAAATCCCTTTTACATAAATTCCAAGTTAAACTCGTGAAGGTTTGAACAGTTCAAAGAATTTTCATCTTGAGTTAAAGTTGCATTGCAACTATATTACCCTCTGGTAAACGTTTAAAAATCACCATCCTTAAGTTCGGTAAATCAACTATTTTCCATGTCGCAAACTGTTAGTCATTACCAGTCCAAGGTGGCACCCCAGCCTCGGGAGCCACGGGAAGCAGCATCCAGGCATGCAACGTCTGCGGCGAATTGGTAGGGGATTCGAAACCCAAAATCGCCGCACCTTTTGAGGCCAGTGAATTGTTACAATTTATCCAGATATCTGGGGAATCATGTTCATCATTTTTTTTTGGGATGATCATCTATTCAAAGCTATGCATAGACAATAGCCTTCGGGCTGATGGCTGAATATCCTTGATTTGCAGGATATAATCATAATATGAATATCAACTGGAGATGTGGAAAATTGGGGAGATGAATCAGATATTTCTGGGGACGCTTAGTGCTATTGTTATCCCACTGTCAGCTTGTATACGGTCAAGTTATCGCAACCTTCATGACGAGCTCACTGGGGACACTGGGGACACATTTGGATGGCTTTCACCAGACTTTGATGGTTGGTGGTTTGGAACATGTTTTATTTTTCCATATTGTGGTTGTTATATCCCATATATGACATGCCCCACTGGTTGGTGGTTTGGAACTTTTTTTTTTCCCACAATATATGGGAATAATCATCCCAACTGACGAAGTCCATCATTTTTCAGAGGGCTAGGTTGGCCCCCACCAACCAGTGATGCATAACTTGGCCAAGTCGTAGCCACCACAGGCCACGGAGAGGTTTGATGCCAACCAGTCACGCGATTCTTCATATACATTTACCCTCTTAAATTTACATAGCTATGAAAAATCACCATGACTTTAAGTTCGGTGTTGTCAACTATTTCTATGGCCCATGGCTTCCATGTCGCAACCTGTGAATGTCATTACCCGATGTTTCGCTTGGGCCAATCCTTAGCCACCTCTGGTTCTGACGACAGGACAGCGAGAGGCGAGATGGGGAGATGGGGAGCCAGGATGATCCCGCTGGGAGTTTGTAGCCATAGCTATGGTTACAGTAAAATGGATGAACAGTAGCAGATGTGATAGCAATAGCAATGGTTAATGAATAAACAATGGATAAACAATGGTCAAAAGATGATTGTTTTCTATGAACATTGGTGAAGAAATGGTTAAGATCTGATTTATGAACAATGAGTATCTGTGAACTAACCAGTATAAACAATGTTCACCATACTAAGCATAAGATGAGTATCTATGAACAATGATTAATGAATGTTAATGATGTGATTTCTCTAGATTCTAGATACACAATGGCGGTGATTCAAATTATCCACGTAGTTCGATGATTTATCAACAATGGGAATCTTCCATAGCAACTTGAAAAAATACAAGAAGATAGTTGATGAACCAACACTATGTATTGGATTTTGCGGGTCATTATGTATTCGGATAAACCGATAGAATCCAATAGAATTGTTCAATATAGTTACCCTCTGGTAATTTAACATAGCTATGGAAAATCACCATTTTCAATGGGAAAATCCACTATTTCAATGGCCATTTTCAATAGCTATGTTAAATTACCAGAGGGTATAGCTTTTTTAATCGATTTTATGATACTATGTATAATATTGACTGGGTCAAGCAGCTGGACTTCATTCAATGTAGACGGGGGTATTCTCCCAGCAGCTATAAACTGGTGGTATGCATATGTAGTACCCTCTGGTAATTTAACGTAGCTATTGAAAATGGCAATTTATAGTGGATTTTCCCATTGAAAATGGTGATTTTCCATAGTTATGTTATTTTACCAGAGGGTAAGGTATCAGTCATGTTATTGCCTGAGGCATTGATGTGGAGTGTAACGGATGCGGTTACCGACTACAGAGACCGGATTCTCTGTGGTCCAAATTGACCGTTTACGTGTGTGATATGAGCCACTTTTAGATACTTTTAGCACAATATAAGCTTCAGGTTGTGTGTGGTTGATAACCAAGGGTTATTACTACTACTTTTATTTACAAGAAGAACAGGCGGATATTGTGCAATTATAATTTGATATACAATTCCCCCACACTCCCCCCCTCTAACATCTCGACATTGACAAAGAGGAAAGGCTAGTTTCCAACCCTGGATGTGGTAGGCTATATGTTTGTTGTGGGGATCTTATATTATACAATAGTATACATACCCTCTGGTTATTTGTTACATAGCCATGGTATAGATGGCCATAGAAATAGATGGTTTACCTATTAATAGCATGGTGATTTTCCATGGTTATGCAACCATAGCCAGAGGGTATAAATCCCACATAGATGGTGTTTGAATTTATAATAATAATAATATATACAATAATATACAATAATACATATATATATAGTTTTGGCATATTTTGGCATCTGTGGCGGTGACTTCTTTCTTTCTTTTCGTCTCAACATGGAGCATTCCAAATGGATACACTGACCATTTCTGTCCCTTGGCACTGACCACATTCAGAGGGGAGCCAGCCGTGGCAGTTTTAGTATCAAGTACGATATTTTTAATCCAAGTTTGCACAGGAAAACAAACAAACAGGATCTCTTCAGTTCTAGGTTTTTCTTACCCATTTGGTAAATGAACATAGACCCTGATTTTATCACCAATTCTTAGTGGACACATAATTTTCTTCCAACCCCGATGACTGGCAGGGTGGAAAATTCAGACCCTTGACATGTAATGACATTCACAGTTTGCGACATGGTAACAAAAGGCGCTAATAGAAATAGTCGATTTACCGAACTTAAACATGGTGATTTTCCATAGTTATGTAAACGTTTCCCAGAGGGTATAACCATCTAATTTAATCATGGAATGAATGAATAGATTCCAGTCCAGGGAAAACGCCAGGCTCGCATAGCAAGACTGAAGGCACCGCAGGCCCCGCGTTGTCAGGGCGGGGGATCTGGATGAAACGAATAGATCATGTTTGTCTAATCGTTTTCGGTACATACATTGATGATCATGTATATCCCGGATGATTAGATGCATATATTATATACATTCTTTTTTTTAAATAGATATATATATATACATTATATAAATTATATATGTATAAATATATACATTATATATTATATATGTATAAATATATACATTATATATGTATAAATATATACAGTATATATATGTATAAATATATACGGTATATATGTATAAATATATACAATATATATGTATAAATATATACAGTATATATGTATACATATATATATACAGTAATTATATATATATAATGACCAGTTTCATATCTCGTCAATTTTTTGGCTTCTCCAAGATTGGCCACGGCTTTCCGACTAGTCATGGGGAAATCCCCTTGATCGCTGGATTTTTATATTCAGGGAAACCCCATCTATAAATGGATGGGAACTGGGGGTAGCCCTATTTTAGGAAACCTCCATTGGATCCATTTTGAGAGAAGTGTGAGGCGCGACAATTACAAAAAATGATGGTATCCCGAGAGTGTAGCCTGGCTGAAGATAATTGAAGATCATTGACTCTCAGAATGTGTTTTTGTCCATGTTTTTTTTTTCACTCTTGGATATGGTCATTTGCGGTTCCAACAACCCCCTAAACTTCAGATATTCAATATCCAGTAGTGAAATGCCAATACTATCCAATACTAAAAGATAATATCCGATAGGGAGAGTTCTATAATCAGAGATTCGATAGTGTACACTACTTTACATATTTTGTAAAACATGGGGATATATATATATATATATGTATATACGTATATACTAATATAATTATATATATATGTACGACAATTCTTATCATCTAAAATTTACCAGCCACCTACAAGCACATGTTGGGTATCTAAGATTGGCAATGTCAAGTTAGAGCCGAGTGAATGACAAATTTCCGTCGTTTTTCCTTCGCACCTCACCGACTCTGGGCTCCAGGCCGCCGACAGGAACGAGGCGGCAAAGGGAAAAAGCTGGTGGATTATGATTAAAGATATCTAAGGAAAGATATCTGAGCTACAGCCAAAATCTAGGTTAATGGAGAGTAGTATTGACCATGGCCCATCTACGTTTTTTAATGGACCTCTCTCCAAATGTGAACCCAGAAAGAACAGATTCAACACCAAACCAGGGTTTCTTTGGGTTTGTATGTGTTTATTCATATCGCCAGAGTGGTTGGGACTTTCCCCTCAAGATCTTACATTGGTCTTTTTGAGCATGACGGGGCCTCTCAAATTTCTTAGAAAGGTATAGTTTGAGCAAACTTAATGATCCGCAAGCAACAGATTGAAACGGGCTTCAGTGCTTTCAATACGTTTCAATCATCTCACAATTGAAACCACTGACCATGGCTAGGGGTCAATGACTAGTTTTGGGACGCGTTATCAAGGTGTTGAAGAGGCTCATCAGGAATGCATCAGGACTTTCGGACGCCAGGATGATGGATGCCTTAATGGATCTTTTTCTGGGCGTTTGCCCACCCCGGTTTATGTTACTACTGTGTAGTTGAGCCTCTACATCAAGCCATTTTCATGGGCACTAGGGTCAAGAGTGACAGCCATGTTCAGTCAATCTGCACATCCCAACCATCTCGGAGAGTTTGCTTTGCTTCTGCGCGAGATCTGCAGGTTTGTTGGTTTATATTCCCACTTGGACGTTTTACCAGCAACCATCAACAAGTGGTTTACCACCAAAAGTGGGTGTTCCTATGGGCCACTTCCAGTAATCAAGTGAATCAGTAAGTTTTGGCATGAAACTTGCACTCATTATAATAACTTTTGTATACACGTGTGACTCAAAACTAAACGCCACCAAGAATGATGTGAATGGTAGCTAGGACAAACTTAAACAAATGCAACTCCAAAGCTGCTAAACACATCTAGCCACACCAACTACGTTTCACCGGAAAATTGTGGCAACGATTTGCCAAAATCACCCATTTCTAGTGGGATTTTCCATGATTTTCCCTTCAAAAGCCACCACAAAAATTGTGGATACCAACTCCCCAACGGGGGGTTTTCAGGCAGCTATCCCTTAGCCGCCCGAGAGGACAGTGCTGCGATCTCAGGGGTGGTGTGTGTAAATTTCGAGATGGAAAGTTAGAAAGCCATATGGATTTTGGAAAAATGTGAGTTTTTCCATGTGAGATTTCAATGTGGATTTTCACATTTACCATGACTCGGGATTGATAAAAACGAAATAAGTTTTCACCAATCCTCTGGTAATTCCTATCCAGATTCAATGGAAAATTATCCAAGCCATTGATTCAATGATGATAATCCAAGTACATGTACTTAATTTTGAAAAATATTCATTGGTCATTGATTCACAACATGTACTTCATGAAGCAATGGAGAATTCATCCAGCGTTTCGAAAAAGCGTTTTCTGATGCTCTGAGCGTTTTTAACTAACGAAAAATGAGTTGTCTTAAATGACATCCAACAATCTATAGTATATCTATAGTATATCTATAGTCTCAATATGTCTCAATCATATTTCATGAATACACTTGAGAAATATCTAGATAAAATTATGATAAATCAAATCAGAGTCATGTTGATATGGCCAGAGTATAAACTTATAAGCTGATCATGTTCAAAATTAACACAGATATTCTGCGAATTGATGGGAAAAAAACAGGCAGGAAACTCCCCTGGTTTCCGGCTTTTTTTCACACCCAGGCCTCAGAGGAACTGACCTTCGACGGCCGCTCGCAGCATCTGTCGTTGTCCGTGGGGATGGCTGTGAGCAAAAAGCTGTGGCTATTTGGAACATCGATATAGAAACACCAAAATGATCCAAAATGTAGGTAGAGCAGTAAAATCCAACACGGACAAAAATGATATTCATGCAATGTCATAGAATTGATACATCATTGGTATATCATCAACTATCAACTATCAATATTAGCTGTATAGTTGATATATATATATATCAACTTTTTCAGCTCATATAACGATAGTTCATAGTTTTTCTGATATACCATTATATATCATTATATCATTAATACATCTCAATATGCTCTTTTTTCGCTTTTGTGGCCTTTTTTTTCCCGCCATTGAATGGACACCACGTTCCCAATGGTCCAATGGTCCAATGGTTGCGGAACGCTGCTTCGAGGTGAGGAGGACCGAATGGCGTTGGTGCAAAACGCGACGGTTCGTTCGCCTTTTGGTTTTGAAAAACCGGGGCAGCAAATCGCAGAGAAAACCAAGGATTGTTTAATTTAATGGTTTTGAACAATGTCATTTTTGGGATTTTTTGGGATTGTTTAATTTACCCTCTGGTAAATCAACAGTTCGACCCTGAAAATAGCCAATGATGAATGGAAACATTTTTCTTCCAACCCCGATGACTGCCAGGGTCGAACTGTTAATTTACCAGAGGCTGGTTTTGAACAATGTCATTTTGGGATTGTTTAATGCCATGGTTTTAAATATGTGGCACTGTGGTACCATGATTTTGCACAAGGACAACCCATGGTGGACTTTCCACATTTTGAGTTACCCGGCCGGGTTATGACATTCACAGTTCGCCATGGTTTTTCGATGGCCCTAATCGAAATCGATGGTTTACCTGGGTTCACCGAACATAAAAATGGTGGATCTTTCCATGGCTATGTAACAAATAACCAGAGGGTACATATTGATCTTGTTTGGCACAAGAATTGGCTACATCTTTGAAGACCATATCCCAGTCCAAAAAAATCAGCCAACATCAATGTCTCAAATCGTCTTCCAGCTTAGCCACCAACGAAAATGGGGATTTCACCACCAACAATTGGGAATTATCCAGCAAAGATTGCGGACGATCCACCAAAAACCGTGGATTTACCCTCCGCTAATCAAACATGGCAATGGCAAATTCCCCATTTACAGAGGATTTTGCAATTAAACTTTAATTTCCATAGGACAGATAGGCGATATCGTCCAGTGATCTATAATCCGTTTTTTTAAATACATTGGAAGTGTGGAGTTCCCAGTGGTATAGGCAGGTGAAGAATTGAGATTGGTCTTGATACAGTAGCTTGCAGTAGGTTTAGCAGCCAATTTTGTAATATTTTATAGTATTTATTACCCTCTGGTAAATTAACATAGACCCTGAAAATAGGCTAGTTTTAATGGAAACTAATCTTCCAACCCCTATCTGCCAGGAAACTAATCTTCCAATCCAAATAGGGTATGTCATATTTGAATGCCGTGGAATATCCGACATTGCTACAACATCATATCGTCTTTTTTCGGACGCTGCGATATGGAGATTGTCGAGACAGTGTCAATCGGATGACGTGAGCTCCGATAGATCCACGAAGGCACCAAAGTGCAGGGAAGTTGCCACCTGGCTTCGTGGTTGACGCGATACGCGATGCATGATCTTTTGCATCGGGTACTTCCCTAAGATGTAGCAACTATGCACCATCCACTGCGTTTGGTATTTATAACTCTCAAAAACCTGAAAGCTATCGACACCTAGCACCTTTGAAAGAGCATGAGAGGACACTAAAGCCTCAGCCTTTCAGCCCAAACCTTGCAGGGCCATGAAGCTTCACTTCAGCTTGAAATATCAAAGCTCACCAAGGAACCAAAAGTATCCAAAAGTGGTAAGCCAATTTTTGGGCCAACGGTGCCATTAATTAAGTTTGCGCGCTTTTCTTGTGTCTGTCAAATCTGTACGCTCTTGTGAGGCATTTCCTGTGGTTGGGTGAACTTGCAGTTGATATTACGTTGCACTTTGCGGTGGGACAAAAATGTTCGGGTTCTCTTGGACTAATTTCCGCTTCATCAACTACGCCCGTTAAAGCAACTAGGGTTCCGCAACTACGATTCCCTTGTTTCAGCACTAAGGGCCCTGGTTCAGCAACCACAGTTCAGCCGCTACCATTCAGACTCTACACACGGTTTGGAGCACAGCCCCGGTTTAGAAACTACATCCGGGTCCGGTTCCGCCACCAGAACTTGGATATGTTAGATATGTTCCAGCAAATTTACCACGTACGGTGCCTCCTCCCCTACGAAACAATACATGAAAAGTATGCAGAAAGCCTGTCATTAACTCATGTTTTCACTTTACGGCTAACACTCTCCCCCTACTCCACATGGCGATGGAAATCAGCCACAGAGGATTTTCCCAGCACGTTGGCTTCAGTAAAAATAGAGGATTTCCCACGTTGGCACGTTTCATGAGACCAGTAAATCTCATTAGATATTCCATTCAGTATCCATTGTGATCATTGATTCACCATGATTAACCTCTATGTCCCTATGAAATCCCATGAAATCAAGATAAATCAAAGATTTAAATACCTATTAAATCTCATTAAATCCCTATGAAAACCCATTAAATCCCATGAATTTCCTATGAAATCACCCTGACATGCCTCGTTGTGCAGGAGGAAGCGCCGAAGGAACCCAAGGCGAGTCACCATGGAGGTGCGAGCCCTGGGTCAATCAACTGTTTAGTGCTATATTGCTATATGATCTCTCTCTCTATATATATACATATATATATATATATGTGGACATACATAATATATATATATGTGGACATACATAATATATATATATATACACATATATATATATATATATATGTATAATTATGTATATATATAATATGCATATATATATATATATATATATGTATGGATAGATGGATGAATGGATAGATAGATAGAAATATAGATATGGATGTAGATATACTGTACAGATTCACCTAGCCAGCTCAGAAAATAGTCTTGCACGGTATCCAAAATCGGCCATGTCTTTGTGGTGCTGCTATGTCGATCGCAACCCCCAAAAATATTAAAAAGTAGTATCCTGTCAGTTTTGAGCATTTTAATTATGTAGTTATTTATTGCTATATCTACTTACACAGATACGTGATTTGTGGGGTACTTTTGTGTGCAAAATACACTATAGATTTGGATAATCAATAGTCATTAGTCCCCTCAAAGGATCAAACCGCACCAATCTATCTGGAAACGATCAACAGTCAGCAGCATGCAGCAGCAATAGCTCTATACAGATGGTGTCGGATATATGATACATGCCCTATGATTTCCGATAAATCAATTTCATGAACGATGGCTTTGGGGTTGACTGAGTGCAACCATATATCTATATATATATAATGTGGTAAAGTGATAAACCCAATGTCATAAACCATCCCCGAAATCACCATAAATGGTTTTGTTTTACCATCCCCAGTCATGGTAGCTTCATTGGTTGCCAACATCAGCTATCATCAGCTCGTCTCGTGCCACATTTGATTTGGGAAAAATCATTGGAACATCTACGACGCATCAGAAGACAACATAGTTAGGTAAATCATTCACAACTTCCAAACAATTATATATTACCATCTGGTTAGTTAACATAGCCATGGAAAATCACAATTTTTAATAGGTAAACCATCTATTTCTATGGGCCATTTTCCATGGCTATGTTAGTCATAACCAGAGGGTACTTAATTTGTCATGAACTCTCGTTGGGAATGAACCAAAGGATCTTTCATTTGAACATTTGAAATGCACTTGACATCCATAAGTTTGAATTTCCACATATGTGAACATGGCCCATAGAAATAGATGGTTTACCTATTAATAGCATGGTGATTTTCCATGGCTATGTTAACTAACCAGATGGTACATATTTCATGAAGAGCTGGATTCCAGTGACCAACCGAAAAAACTTCCCGTGGCTTAGTTACGGAGGCGCCTCCGGAGGCTTCCAGTGGCCTCGTTCAGGCGGCGGCCAAGGCCACCAAGGCCTTGGCGGCCGGCCTTGGGGATGGTGCTTTTGACAGTGTGGGATGAAGTGAAATCCCGAAGATCTACGATTTTATGCTGGTTAATGGTGATTTAATGGTGATTTTATGGTGATTAATGGTGATTAATGGGGATTTAATGGTGATTTAATGGTGATTAATGGGGATTGTAATGGTGGTTAATAATGATTAATGGTGATTCTGGGTGCTGGTTTCCAACATTTGGATTATTGTTCCATGTCATATATGAGATAATCCTTCCCATTGACGAACTCATATTTTTCAAGTTGGTTAAAACCACCAACCAGGATGAGGTTTTTATATGTTTTTATGTAATTATATGAAATCAATAGGTAATTCGTAATTGTCATTGTTATTTTTTTGTAATGTGGATGTGAACTTGAAATCAACCAGCAGCTTGGTTGGATTTCAAAACATTGCGATGTTGTTTCTATGAAGTATGTTGTAAAGTCAGCATCCTGATTTTTCATGGCACTGGTTACTAGTAAGTATTAGTTCAACTACTTGTTTCAAGTCAGTATTGCTTTAGTTCGAACTAAGTGGTCAGTTGGGTGAAAATTATTGAACATTAGACTCCACCACAGGGTGCCAAGGTACTAATCATTTAACAGCAATTTAGCCAACACAAACTGAGGAGAGGCAGGGACTTCAGGCCGAGCTCAGCATCTGTTGCTATGGAAAATCACCATCTGTTTACCCAAATTTCAATGGCCATTCCAGGAACCCAAATTGGAGGTACCGATTCCATATCTTCGGATTTTTTTAAGGCCTATTTTTCAGGGCTAAATTTCAGGGGATATAGCCCCAAAATATGGCCAAACTAATATGGTACGTTTACGTACCTCCATTGAATCGGATCCTGGAGATCTCCCATCGATTTTTCTTTGGAAATGTAAATTTCCCTCTGGTTATTTGTTACATATATCGTCATGGAAAGATCCACCAGCATGCTATTTTCAGTTCGGTAAACCATCTATTTCGATAAATGGGCCATCGATCTATACCATGGCTATGTTATGTTCGTCATAACCAGAGGGTATATATATATATATCTAATAAAACTATAATATATAGTTACTATAGTTAGTTAATGTTAGTTATAGCTATGTTAGTCATAACCAGATCAATCCATACGTAGCGACCCCACATCAGCGCGGGAGATCCCCATGACCAGGTGCACGGAGACAGGTCCCGCAGGCCACGCCACAGCGACATGGAGGTGACATGGGATGAACCGCTGAGTCGAGTCGAGGTTTTATCAAAGATGATTCCACTGATTGGTGGTCTGGAATATTGATGAATATTGATGAATATAATGTGTTTATGATCAAGCAATATCTCTTTTTGCAACCATATTTATATATGATTTGAATAGATGATGATTGCAGATGATTGGTCTTATATGATCAATCATATTTTGGATGAATAGTGTTAGTTATCAATGTCATCAACCATAGAAATGCCCACCGATGTTTGACAGTGACAGGCGGCCACCACTTGGTACTGCGCGGAGGGATGCAGGTGGCGCCGCGATGTGGTGAAATCTGGGAAATCTGTAGGGTTTTCCACGGGAGTTGGGGAATCTAATGGGGATTTAATGGCATTTATGGTGATTTTTCATGGGATTTATGGTGGTTTAATGGAATCTAATGGGATTTACCCGGCCTGGTTATGACGAACAGTTCGCCATGGAAAATCACCATGGCCCTAATTGAAATAGATGATGTTCCCAGCTAGATAGAAACCTCCATTTATGGTTGGGGATTTTCCAGTTCGCTATGTTAGTCATAACCAGATGGTACATGGATTTACCAGCAAACATAGGGATTGGAGCAACAAAACGATGGGGATTGCAATGATTGCACCAACGAAAAATTAATAAATTGGGGATTTTTTTTCAAGATCCATGGAAGTGGGAACAGCTTTGCACATCTTTGGGGAGTACCGAGAAGTAAATATCCTCAGGTAGCGGCCGCTGATCTATGAAATCCCCAAGGTATCGATGGTATCGATGATGATTTGCGAAAAAACCTTGGCATTTTTCACGCAGGTGTAAGAATAAAATTCTGATATGCCATGGATAGATCTCTGAAAATGCTTATGGTTTTTGAAATCTAATGCCATTTCTTTACGCTTGGATATACCATGGTTATAGGGGGTCCCAACTTATGGAGGTAATCCACCGATTCCCTGGCAGATGCACGGCGGTTCGCCCCCTGCTGAACTGTCCTTGGCAGAACGTAGGGGAACACAGAGTGGGAAATGATGGTTCCCAGGCGCAACCAAGAAGCATGGAGGTATCTAAGAAGATTACTGCAAAGTTGTTTTGCAATCATAGCTAATTTGATATTTACATGTTATATACTTATATAATCAGTTATATATGTAATATCCCATAGGATCCATGGTGCTGCTATATATGGTAACATGGATCCCATCAATATACCCCCTTTATGTTAGCATTTTTCTACCAGCACCATGGATCCGTCATGGGTATTAGAGGTGAATCATGGCGATAATTTGATGAAAAGAATCGCAACTAGATCAGCCCATGGATCAACGATGATAACGATGAATGGTTGTCCATTGAGTAATTGTACCAGGGAAATTACCAGGAACTGGACTGGCAAAATCATTTCAAGCGAACCGATGGTTGGAAACCAGAATTGTTATGTTCCATTATTTTCCTCCAGGAAGAATCAGGAGGCAATGAATTGATGTGACAGATTGTGACAGTGTTTTCCACTGCGTGAATACTATCAGTTGTAGACTGAGATGTTTCACTTTTGTAAATACAGTATATATATACACATATATATATACATATAGGTACATTGAACACGTTTTTTGGAGTAGAGGAGGTCATCACTGGTTGCTAATAGGACTATTTAGCGGAGATGCCACATTCTGATGACGTCTCACTCAGGGTATCATTAATCCGTCACACGAATCCAGGTATTTGGAGATGGGTCATGACACCTTTCATGGGTCATAGCTATAGGAAGAGGGGGATGAACAGCCATAATTCCCAGCTATGACCAGGGATCTTCAAGACCAGGGTCTGATCGCATGAAATGACCCGTTTCTTGGATGTGCATCTGAGTTAGGAAGTGGGTCATTGCCTGTAAATCAAGATGATGTATTACTGGAGTAATTATATATATATAGTATATCCTATGCATAGAATTGGATTCTCATACTTCTTTGCACATACGAACCAACATGCACATCTGAGAAGCCATATGGATTTGTCCGAAAATGGCACCCCTAAATGTACAAGTACATATCAGTTAGTCAAGGTTCCCAATTTTTGGAAACTACATGGAAACAGGAAACTCTCCACTACATACACATATGTAAGAGTACTAGAATGAAAACTACCCTCCAGTAAACTAAGATAGCTATGGAAATCCATGGTTTTCCTTGAGAATGATCTATGTACATTCATGGTGGATTTTCCATAGCTTTGTGAAAATTTATTGGAGGGTAATCAGTTATGTTAAACCATGTTAAACTATGTTAAACCACCGTTTTTGAACGGTCAAACCACACCATTTTGTATGGTTAAACCACCATTTTCCGTGGTTAAACCTGAAAAAAACTTGAAAACTAAGCCATCAAAGATGGCCTGAATCAAACACTTCCCTTGCAAGGCCTCGAACACTTCCGCGCCGGGATCCCTTGGGGGTTTCCCAACGGAGGGGATCTTTGTTCAAACCGTGCTGAATTTTCAGTGAGGTTTTTTGGAATTTCAAGCAGTATTTTTTGCCCACAGATACAGAACTTTTACTTCGGGTAGACCTTCACAAAAGCGCTTGGATGAAGGGGACTTTTTCATAGGGCCAGACTGTACCCACCAAATATATTGCTTTCATGGTGAAACTCGCCAAACATTGGTGCAAAACCTGAGAGCAGACCTGCAGCTGGCGGCGCTACGCTTTCCCAATAGGATCATCCTGATCCATCAGGGCCTGGGCCATGGGAAGGCTGGGCGATTCAAGCCAAACCAGAACAAACCAGTTGCTGAGTGGGATTCTTCTCCGAGCTTTTTGAAGTAAATGGTGGACATATGTATATAAATATGATATGATACCATATAATTACATACATGTCATATCATATATATATATCTATATATATAGTTATATAATGGAGTTTACAAACCAGCTAATATTAAATACCACCAAAAAAAACTGGTAAACTCTATAGGATCTGTTCATGAAATGGGTGGGGCAAAAAGGGTGCATTTCATTTTGGGGTACTGAGATGAACAATTGGGATGATCCTGGTATCAGTTGTAGTCGTTAGTACTAACATGCTAGCACTCCAGAAATACTTGCAACTCCAAAAAATATTCCCAGAATCACCTTCAAGGTAAATCCTAGCATCAATGGCAAAAAGTGAAGCTGGTAATTATCCCAGCAATTATCCAAGTACTCCCATGATTATTGGTTATTGGTGGGATAATTACCAAGTATTTCATGGATATCATGGGAATAATCATGGGAATATCATCTTAATTATTCCCAATTGGTAATTCCCATGATATCCATGAAATACTTGGAGTTGCTGAAGTCGATGGGGCCGATGTTTTTTTGTGCCATTTTCCCTAAAAATGGGACATCCATGTCCACTTGGGGAATATCTATCTATCTATCTATCTATCTATCTATCCATCCATCCATCCATCCATCCATCCATCTATATACATATATATATATATACATACACATTATATAGGAATGTTTATGTTTTTTTATGTGATATTTTGGGGGTTCCCAAAAAGTCCTTCAGCAAATCCAGGGAATTTGTCTCCACATTTTGGCTCCGCTTCGCTCCCTGCACCGAGTCGCAAGCCGCACTCAACCGCTTGGGCAAGAACCAACGAGCCTCCCGGCGGCGGTTTTTTCCGCCCAAGTGGACAAGTCAGAGCTGGTGCATGGAGAGTTCTTAGATTCACATGGGAATAATAGCTGTTGACCCATCCCCATATATATATATATGATATATATATATGATATATATATATATGATATATATATATATATATGATATATATATATGATATATATATATATGATATATATATGATACATATATATATATATATATATATGATATATATATATATGATATATATATATGATATATATATGATATATATATATATGATATATATATATATATATATGATATATATATGATATATATATATATATGATATATATATATGATATATATATATGATATATATATGATATATAAGATATATATATATATCACATATATATATATGATATATATATATATATATGATATAAGATATATATATATATATATATTTATGATATTTATTTATGTTTATGTATGAATTTGATGAAATAACGGGATATGAACGGATATGATGGGTATATATATATATATCCACAGGTCACTCCGTGTGTTGCCCAGACATTAACATTGAGAATGTCGTGCTGTCGAATATATGACAGGAGAGATTGCAGAAAATACTGCTTATACGCAGTGTTTTCCGGTTTAGGATTGAAAGTTTTCAGAGCCTAGGTTTTAGGGTTTAGGGTTTTAGGGTTTAGGATGGTTTAGGGTTTTAGGGTTTAGGGTTCGTCGTCTGGGAAATCTCAAAACACTGGCCCTGCGCAGGTGTTTGAGCATGTTGAAGGATAATGTAAAAAAACATGTTAGGTTCGCCATTTGAAGCTTCCGGGCAACACACAGCGCCTGGCATCCCCTTAGGAGGTGGTGGAATCTGGCGGGAGTGTGCCCATGTTGGAGACCATTGAGCCACTTGGATCAAACAGACAATGGCGGCACGGTGGGGGATTTAAGCAGCAACAATGGGGGATTTTTATCTGCAAAAGTGAAGATTTTTCACCAACAAACAGATGGATTGCAGTATAACACGTGGGTAAAACCAGATATTCCGGATATAATCCATCTCCCACATGAAAAATGGTTGGTTAACCATCAAACATGATGTTTTTGAGGTGGTTTGACCATTCTGACAGATCCTCAAAGGGGGATGCATGATTGATTAGCCAACATACCATTAAACCTGTCGATCTTGCCCCAGCCATTCAGCAATAGATCTACTACGCCGGAGATTCGAGAGGGTGGTACTGCAATTGGGGGAAGGGATTCAAATTTCTTGTTGAATCCTTTGCCACAATCAGCCAAGAAAACACCAAGATAAGATGGGCATGTTCAGGATCGAACGATATTTGGCCATTTCACTCGCCAGCAATGTGGATATAAACATGACAAATGTGCATACCTCGCACTTGATCTAGGATTCATGTTCGATACCTAGTTCAAAACCAATCTTTATGCCAGTGGTTTAATCCTATACAATTAGTTGATTATTGTTTTTCCCTATGAAGTTTGCCAGTTTGAGGCACTCTCCAAGATTTTGACAAGCCTCTCTCTATACGTATATATATATATCGTATATATATATTATTCTATATCATATTATACATATATTGTATTATATTATATATATTATATATATATATATATCATATATATCATATGTTGATTATGTAGATCCAAGTACATCCCATGATATCCCCATCAAAATGCTTGGTTTATATCACCATTTCTGATGAGTTTCCCATGGTGACACCCCCCAGGAGGTTTGGCATGGCTACCCCAGCAGTTTTTGTTTGACGCCAACACCCGCCAGGGTGTCTGAACGCCCCGGGCAGGCAGATCCGCCATGTTGTTTGCTTGTTTTTGCTCAAAGCCCCAACTCAAAATGGACTGAGTTCACTTGACTAGGTTAGAAGCTTGGAGCAGCTTTCGAACATGTCCTTTTTCCCTGCGAAAAGCACACTTTGGCTGGCAGCGGATGCCGTTTCATCGTTCGTATCGCAGGTCGAAGGCGGCACTTCTGGGGCGCGGAGTGTGAATACCACGCCCCGGAAGAAGTTGCTCGGCTGGTTGACGAGTTTGGTGGTTTTGAGTAGGAAAAGCATGTGATTTTCATGGGATTTTAACCTGATTCAACCAGCAAAGTTTTGGGATTGAACCATTTCATGGAGATATTATGAGGAAGGTCCATTGTATATGGGGATGAATCAAAACTTATTGTATGAAATTTGGGGGAATGAACATCCATTTGCCAGCTATGTTGGTGTTCGCCAGGGAGCCAAGATTAAATGAACATTATATCAATGTGTAAAAATATGATTGTCCTGAAACTTGTATCTATTTTCCAATGTGCGGTCATTTCAATAATATTTTTAATGGGGAACATGTTGTGATTTAGGGTCATCTATTTTCAGATTTTGGAGACCGATCGAAATGAACAGTGCATCAAACATTTGTTGATTGATGGTTATCTTGGATTGATTGCATCGGGATGATGTATGTTGATCAAATACAATCCGATATAGTGCTGTATTTTTTTGTCATCCCAAAACCTAATGAGTTGGTTGGTACAAGGATGCCGTTGTTGGTCCATAATCATATAATCCCAATTGGATTGAACCAGGTATTATGACTGCATATCAGTTCCTCATCAACGACCAGGGATTTTGGGCATGAGGAAAGCTTGGTGTGACAGATTGGTCGATTATGTTTGCTATTAGTGGGCAAGGAAAGTCAGTGATGTATAGGTGATTTACCAACGTGTTTTCTTCGGAGAGCCTATGCGTTCGCGGAAGTGTTTTTTTGTTCGACATGCTGAGCTACCTTCATTTCACTGGATTGGTTTAGTCGGGAAAATCTACACCGGAAACCCATGGGGTTTTTACCATCAAATTGGTTGGGCTTTCCTGTAAATTTTCCCATCATCCAATTCTACTTTCAGATGTGTATATTACATATATTATATATATATAATTATATTGTATATGTAATAATATCCCATCATTGTATTATATATTATATTACACAACTGGATCATTGGATTTTTGGCCACTTTCATCATGGGATGATTTACCAACGTGCCTTTCAGACGATGGCCAGATGGGATTTGGCACTCGAAAAACGCCCTGAGGTTTGGACTGTCGGAGCCTCGGGGAGAGATGCTACAGCTGACTTGGGGCACTTGAAGTTCATGTGATGGGCAGGTATGTCCATCAGATATTGTCATATCTCACATATATAATTATATATATTTATATATAATATTATGTCGGCTCACATACATTGGCTGACATATTGGCTGACATATATATATATATATATTATGATATTATATGATATCCTATATCAAAATATGTCAGCCAATTGGTTGAGAGAAGAACCTACCTGGCAGTGCACTTGTTCCCACCTGGTGGCTTCAGCTCAGAACCGAGGCGGAAAGGTGACGAGGTGCCGCAATTCCCCCCCTCTGGTGCCAATGTGGCGTTGAGTGTTGGGTGTTGGGAGTTGCCAAGGTTCTTAGACTCTTAGACTCTAAGACTTGAGTGATCAAATGTGGCCATGGAAAATCAGCCATGAAAAATCCCATTGGTAGAACTTGCCTGTCAAAAGTAGTTGGGGTTACTGTTCTTTTCGTAGTGCGTTGGTTTCCCCGGTCAGTTGGGTAGTGCTGGGTTGCTCCGAAGAATCCAACCGTTTTCATGGATAGCTTAGATGTTGGATGCTGCCCACGTCGTCACAATCCAATTTTGCACATTTTTCCATTGGGATATTTGGGATGAGAAAACCAACATTAACTGGGATATTTGGGACGAGAAAACCAACATTAACCAACCTCCCAAGGCTCAGCGGGGTAAAACTGGGTAAAACTGGGTCAAGTTCTTGGGGGATGGTCATTGATCCATTTTTTATAGGAACTTACCCGGCCTGGTAAACGTGTACATAACGAACTGGAAAATCACCATGTTTGATGGGTAAATCAACTATTTCGACTGGGCCATTTTCAATAGCAGACTGTTAGTTTACCAGGCCGGGTAACCATCATTAACCATTGATATCCCATATGGATAGCAACAAAACCATCATTAACCACAAGAATACCACAACCCATCGATCAACAGATTCTGAGATCCATGAGATGTCCAGATGGCTCAACATCGATGGAGCTGAAGGGTTCAGCTGTTGGGATCTTCGATGGGTTCAATGCTCCAAGCCGTTTTTTACTTTTGCGGCTCCAGCTTAGAAACCAGGCAGTAGTTAGGAAGCCTCAGCAGGGGAAAGCAGGGAAAGCATGGCCGCATGTTTTCTAGAAAAGCTGAAGCAGTTGAACCATGTTGAAACCTTTTAGAGACCGAAACCCAAAGCTAAGTTGTAGGGAATTACAATCTATTTTTGTTACGTGTCATCCCGGTAAATTGCCTGGCGAGTAGCCATACCCACGCCAACGGGCCATCCTGGACTAGTTCCGAAGGCTTTCTGTCGAAAACAATAAATAGATATGAGAGAGACATGTTCAAGACAGAATTTGTGAAAGGCATGGAACGCCCTCCAAGATTGAACGAATTGAATACCGACATATACATTCCTCAAAGGAAAGATTGCATTGAAGGCAATTGGGAGAGCAGTAGCAGTTTCTTTTGTGCAGCTTCCAACAAGTTGAAAAGACCACATTCAAGATTCTACCAGGTTGTTCGCTCCCAGTTAGAAGTTGGTGAAACTCCATTACCTATAGATATATCTACCAAAGACCATAGTTAACGACTGGTTATACTGCCAACGTCACTGGCAACGGAATGACATGAGAACAATTTCTTTCTCTGTGTCCAAGGCGCGCTATGACTGGGTGACAGTCATCAGGGTGAGTTTGGCGATCTGGAAAAGGTCACTGTGTTTATGACAGTTTATGACAAGTTTACAATGATAACTAGGAGTATCATGTTGATACTATTTGATTTTTCTAAAACGCTGATGTACGCTGCATGCAATGCACATTTTATCTAGTTGATTATAATTGATTAAATATATATATATAGTCAGAGAGAATTATATAGTAGCACATGTGTATTCTATTTACAGTACGTATGTATATATATTTATTTATTTATACTGGTTGGTGGTTTCAAACATTTTTTATTGTCCATAATTTAATATATGGGACGTCATCCTACCCATTGACGAACTTCATCATTTTTCAAGATGGTTATTGCACCACCAAACAGTATATATATATATATGCACATGCACAAACGGTATCCACCTGAAATGGCCTACAGATACAGCCATGTTTTATGCCTAGTCCAGACCCCCATCATGGTCTCAGCCAGGTCTGACACGTTCCATTGCCACTGATCAATGTATTACATTAGAAGCAGCCAATATCAATATAGTAAAATGAATGTTCATTAATATTATGTATATATATGGTCATATAATCTATGGATCTTCAATCAAATCATCAATGTATTATACATATATATATATAGTAAAATATGCATAGTCCATATATTGTTTCACTATTCATAGTCTATGGTCATATCATCCATATATCTGGGTAAATTAGATCACGACCTCACTGTTTTCACTGGAATCATGATGAATGAGGGAATTATCATGAATCATCCCCAAATGGCATAACCTGAGCCTGGTGATTGAATGGGGTAAGCAATGGCATTTGTCAGTCGATGTCTTCGAGAACAGGTAGTCAATTAGTACCAATAAATGCGTACCCAATCACTGACAACTCTATATAGCTCAAAATGCATCCACCTTCGAGAGAGGGCATGGAAGCGGGACAGTGCAGAGAGCCTGAATCCCTGGAAGCAATACTGCCAGGATACCAGAGATTAAAGTGCCTTGGAGGAAGCAACCTGATTGATGTATATTTATGTCTCATCAATCCCAGACTCATCGAGGAGGTCTTTTTAATGAAGCGTCAGCAGCTGCTAACGTCACTGCTGAAATCGATGCAGTCTGGAAGCTACCAGGAGCTGGTGAAATGCTTGTAAGCTCTTAGTAATTCTCCAAAACCATCCAACACTGGTCACTGCAGCGATTTTCTTGTGCAACCGCAGGCGGACGCGGCCACGCGGCCTCCGTCATGGACGAATTAAGACCTCGGTGCGGATCCCAGAGATTGGTCGCGTGGCTCTACCAGGGGTGTTTTCAGCAACAAGAACTGGGGGCTTCAATCGCAATTGCCGGGGTATCTGATATCTGGTTTAATGTCAACCATTTAATAGGCTAATAACATCTAATAACCATAGGTTTTTATAACTTTCATAACTATCAATAAGCATTAGTAATCGCCACGATACAATATCTGGTTGGTGGTTTCAAACATGGCTTTTATTCTCCATTTCATATTAATGGGATGTCATCCGCCAACCATTGACTTTCACTCCATCATTTTTCAAGATGGGTAGGTTGGCCCCCACCAACCAGATATGGTTTAATAGTGTAGACCATGGAGTATACCAACGAATGTTTGTGGTGTCTGATTCTTTGTTTGTTTGAAATGGGACCTGGATCCCCAATGATTCACAATGGGTACAGAAGGAATGAATCTGGTGCTGTCAACAACCATGCTCGAGGGGATGCAAGCAATTCAAACATATTCAAACCAACAAGCACAGGGACATAAAAGTTTGAAGATTTGCAACATGTTTCGGTCATGCGGATTCCGCATGCCTCCATTTTATTGGCAGTTTGTCATGCTTCAATCATTTTCAATAGGTCCAGCAGCCCAAACGAATTTCGAGTTACGATGTAAGGCCTAGGTCTCCAACGATTTCCGCTTTCCGCTGCTGGAATGTTTCACATCAATCACCCCAAACATCACCCAGGTCCGTAGATAAATCATACATGGAGCATGTATGGGTACAACAACCACCAAAAAAGATAGAGTAGTATATATAAAAATTGGATATGACAATATATATATTTATATTTTATATTTATATATACATATTATGTATGTATATACATTATATACATATATATACATATATATATATGTCAGCAACTGGAACCACAGGGTCGCCCTTTCGAAGCCACCAACAAACAGCTCCAATTTCCCCGCTGAGCTTCGATGCGGACCGCAACGATGCTTCGACGCCACGGCGCCGGATGGCCCAGGGGATCCCCTGGGGGATCCCAGGGGATGCATCCCACTGCTGGGGGCCATGGTTTACCCTCTGGGAAACTAACATAACTATGGAAAATCACCATTTTTAATGGGAAAACTCACTATAAATGGCCATTTTCAATAGCTATTTTGACATAACCAGAGGGTATCATAAATATTGCACCATGAATAAGGATTATCCATAAATGTATTCCAAAATAATAAATTAATATATATAGGGGAAATGACATATAGTATTTTTTTAAAAAATCACCTATCATGTTATCTTTATATCATAAATGGGAATGTAGGTATTGCACCATTTCAGGATTATCCCTGGGATTACTGGATCTTGAATTTCAGGATACAGATGGAGCTACGTAAACGTACCATATGTATTTTTGGCCAAAATATCAGGGATATTCCCTGAATTTTAGGCCTTATATATGGTAGGTTCCTCCAATTTAGGTTCCTGAAATGGCAATTGATCCATCAATATTATGATCCAGGGATCAAACATCAAAGTTGTTACTTAGTACATGGTTTATGATCCATAAATATGCATAGTTAAACCCCTATCATTCGGGGGTAAAAAGCCATTAAGTGGGGCCCACACCCCCAAATGGCTGTACCGGTGGTCCCATTCAGTCTGTGCATCATTCCTCTTTTTGCCTCAAACACGCACACTCAGTAAACAGTGGAAAATCCAAACGTTTAAGAGGTAAGTCCTCCACGAATTGCAGGATCTTTGGCCACATCTAATAGAAAACAGACTCCTCTTCTTAAGGGACCCTGTAGCAGATTGTTTGCAATGATTCATCCCAAGACTACCCTCTGGTAATTTAACATAGCTATGGAAAGATCCACCATGCTATTAATGGGAAAATCCACTATTAATGGTCATTTTCAATAGCTATTTTGACATAACCAGAGGGTATCCGCAGATAACGGGAAAATGCCTGCGAAAGGCCGGCGAAATTCTCCGGCTGGTTGCATCCCCATTTTATCCGTCAAAAATATCCCATGGAGTTTCAAGAGAATCCTTAAATGCATTGGTTAACCATAACTGATTGGTGGTTTGGAACCATGGAATTTTGAATGACTTTCCATGAAAAGTTGGGAATGGAAATGGAATAATCATCCCAACTGACTTTCACTCCATGATTTTTCAGAGGGGTAGGTTGAAACCACCAACCAGGATATATATTATATATCCATTGACCACCATTAACCACCTTTAACCACGGTATACCACCAACTAGATAGTTGTCTTTATCGCAGTGCAACAAATTTGGAGCCGAACAACTCCATTTTCAGACACACCCAATTTGCCAAATCATTGCATATCCACCCCCAAAAAGTTATTCCCAGTATATCCTCACTTGCGGTTTTGATGGGTTTTCCTATGTTTATCCAATTTGTTGATGTTTTTTTTCATCGTTGTGGATCAGCTTTGTTCATAGTTAAAAAAACCCATGAACTTGTTGCTTCCCATGTCTTGTTGGGCTAAATTTCATATCCCATCATATATTCCCAATATTTGACCCATGGAACCTTCCAAAGAACAGCAAAGAACACCATGTCTCTTGACCGACCTAGGGATGTAACCAATCTGCTACAGGGTCCCGGTCCAGAGGAGTCTTTTTTCTATTAGATGTGGCCAAAACAATATACCGGTTCTGGGATGTTTGGGTGGCGCATCCCCAATAGAAAACCCCATCACTTCGAATATGTTCTGGTTTTCCATATAGTGATGCTAATTCCATATGAACATATGCTCAGCTCTATGTCCCATCATTTCTCATAGCTTTCCACTTTTTTTTCATCCTGCACCAGTTAATAGATGGTAAACATCCCATTGTAATCCCATTATTTAACAAGTGTTGCCAATTCCCAAGAGTTACCCTGCCTGCAGGATTTTGCTGGCCCATCCACAGTAGTTTTCTGCATTTTGCCTGGTAATGTGGTACCCTCTGGTAAACTAACAGTTTGCTATTGAAAATGGCTATTTATAGTTGATTTACCCATCAAAAATGGTGATTTTCCATAGTTATGTTCCCTCCCAGGCTGCCCAATCCCCAGGTTTGCCGAGCACCGGCTTCTCAGAGCGGAGTTCTTCCAAGGTCGGAGGGCGGTCACCCGGTCACCCGGTCAGGTAAGTTCGGTGAAACAATGGTGACCTTATCCGCCAAATATGGTAGAAATAATGGGGATATGATGGGGATATGTCTAATATATATCCCCATTATTTCTACCTAATATATTAATATATATATATATGTATACATACATACTCTGGCAATTTGCAGTTCGCTATGGAAAAGCACCATTCTTAAGGGGTAACTTTCATCTGCTTCAATGGGCCGTTCGTTTCCATAGTTTTCACCGTCCCGAAACGACGTTTGGTCCATCACCAAAAAGCCATGAAACGATGGCCCAGTCATGTAGGTTTCCAGCACCATGGAGCACATGTTTTTTTTTTTCAAGCCCAGTATTTATGTAGTATTGGTTTATATCACCATGGTCGATCAATTCCAAAATAGTCTTAGTTGATGTGAACATATCAGCCCTTTTTTTCTGTGTGACACCCAAACTTGGTATTTAACATGATTTAATCAACAACATTGGGAATGTCAAATGAAATAACTGCGCTCGAAAGTTTATTGGTGAACAAATTGGCACTTTTTGGATCCAACATGTTTTGTTTGACGATCAAGGTGTTCATGTAAGAACACATGGGAATTTGACCATCCAAAATAGGACCGCTACCAAGAAATGGGGATACACAACCAATCTACATCTGGGTATCATGTTCATATGACATTGTATACACTCCCACAACATGTTTTAGATTTATCACCCATGTTTATCCTCACTAATTACTTTCAGGGCCAAGGTACATACACATTTTGGTCAGCTCTGTTTAAGACACATATCCAATGCCCTCTGTCAAACTATGGAACATGGTCCATTTAATAATTTATACAACTATTAAAGAACAAACCTGATTTGCAACATGGGAAATTGAAAAACTAACAGTTAGTTTTACCCTCCGGTTAAAAATACTTTTTAAATAACTATGTTAGTTTACCGGAGGGTAAGTAATATGTGTTTGCCGCCTCTATCCCGAGAGCCGAGAGCCAGGTCCCTTACTTGTTGCACAGCTCAACGGCATGGCTGGCACTGCGTGGCTACCACGTGGGGAGCACAGAGGTTTCAAGCATCGAACTGTGGGGAAATACGTGAACATAACTGATACCCTCTGGTAAACATACAAAAAGCTATCGAAAATGGTGATTTATAGTGGATTTACCCATTCAAAGATGGTGGATCTTTCCATAGCAAACTGTTAGTTTTGACCAGAGGGTAACTGATAACTTATTGGATCTAATCCACAACCATAGTCTTTTCATGATAAGTCCATAGATTATGGTAAATTGATTGGTTGATTTTCCATAGATGAATTATTGGTTCCTCCCCAAATGGCCCAACTCTTCGACCAGATCAACGGATCATCTCCAGCTCCGAAAAAGTCCAATCCCATCCCCATCCGACGTGGGGTTCGCATCGATGGGGGAATCAAAGACCCACGATGAATCCCACTAGCTATGCATAGATATTCCCATAGATTCCCATATATTCCCATAGATTTCCGTATTTTCCCATAGATATGCCCATATTTTCCCAGATTTTCTGGTTGGTGGTGACTGGAACATGGCTGGATTATGACTTTCCCATCATATTGGGGATGTCATCATCCCAGCTGACGAACTCCATGATTTTTCAGAGGGGTAGGTTGGCCCCCACCAACCAGTATATGTAGGACACACATATCCTGCATATCCTTGTTATTAGATAGATGCCTCTAATATTCTAAATATCCTTAGTTATTAGATAGATACCAGTATATGATATATCATGATAAGATATTACAAGCCACTTATAACTGTTTTTGGGGATAGGTATACCACCAACCAGTATATGTAGGACACTTAAGCTTTCGTTTTTTTTATTGAACGGCCCTGGGATGGTCGCACCGAGGTTTGGTGCATGCTGGCCTCTTGGCTGCGCTTCGATTTCACGAGTCACCGTAGTCACCAAAAAGGAGGTGCTTAGCGAATGGAAAAGGGGAACCTAAGAAATGGGTCCCAAAGATGATGTTTTTTGTTGGTGCAGGTTTCAGCAGAAATGGGGTAAACTGATTAAACTGTTGGTTTCCTTGTTGAATTCATGGGGATGTCGGGAAACTTACCCGAATCCCTGTTCTGGTTGCCATTGATCTTCAACTCCCCAAGTTCCACAGCCAATTTGGCGTGTCAAGATAGGGGATTAGTGTTCCCCAATCGACCTCTTAAATCTGTTTAGTATCATAAAAAATATCTTTTCAGTGGGTACATAAACAAGCAACCAGCAATTGAATCTGCGACCTTTCCGGAAATTTGTTGCTTGTGAAGTGAAGAGGCTATGTTTGCATTTGGGGTGATGCCAGTCCAACAAGTAGTAAAAGATGGGTTAAAAGGGAACCACATACTTCAACTATCAGATCATATCATATTGATTTTGGTGATGTCAAAATTAAATTCAGGTCTTCATTATTTGATGCCATTTCATCAAACCATGCACTACTCATCAGACATTGTTGATAGCATGTCAGACATTGTTGACTTGGCGGTTCAGTGTGGGATGTCATTGGAGCTGTTTCTCGAAAAGGTGCGGGGTGTTGTTGCTTGACATAGGCCAGCTATGGTTGAAAGGTGGATATTGATAATATATTGATATATTCAACAGTTGGATGGCTTATAAACCAACGAAACTGTGTGTGTGTGACCATTCTGTACTGTAAATGGTACAAATGCATATAAATGCCGTGTACATCATCAGCAGCGATGCCACTATATCAAACTATTTTATCAAACTATACATATATATATGATTATATATATACATATATATATGATTATATATACATATATATATATATGATTATATATGTTTATATATTAATCGAACTATATCCACATGTATATCCAATGATGTCCTTGTGAATCATAAAATGCCGTGCCCAGGTTGGTTTGTGCCTGGTGGTGTTGATGCTCATCGAGGCACTTGAAATCACCTGGGTAGATAGGTGGAAACAGGTGGAAACGTGTGGAACAATTACCAGGTATATACAGTACCTATCACAATAGAGGAAAATGTGGAACATCTGGAGAATGACCAAAGAATTTTTGAGAAAAAAGGGCTTCTAATCAACATAAATCTGGGATTCCAGCACCAAAATATGGGGGTTTATGTTGGGAAATAGGTGGAAATACACCGGTGAATCCTTGTTTTCACCCACAAGAATGCCGTGGCGAACGGGTTCTCCGGCGCCAGATCTTTCTGAACGAATACGTGATGCTCTTCAGCAACCCCTGGGTGGTCGGCACGGAGGCGCTCAGATCTGCTATATAAACGGGAGAATGCCATACCCAAAAGAAAAAAGTCATTGATATTATTCATATGTATTATTAAGATGTATACATATTATTACATATTAAGTATAATTAGTGATTGATTGTTCAGGGTATTGAAGATCTACAAATGAGCATCAACAATGAATATGACCTTCCCTGCAGTGAATACTCCGCAGTTTTATCCGGGTGGTATGTGTTGAAACTCTCTTTATTTTGAGCAAGAAAAGTGCTGCAATTCTATGACCTGAATATATTCTGGTTGGTGTGTTCAAGGATGTTCTAGTCAGATAGTAAACCCTCTAGTGACTCTAGTCGAATCTTCCCTGCAGGATGCGAAATGAATATGAAAATCCCTAGTTTGTATATCATCGTTAATCATAATTATTATATCATATCTATCACTGATTTTCTATTTGCATGTCCACGGTAGATAACCAAAGGATACTTTTCATCTTGTTCGGGATAATATCCTCTAATTGATTCTAATTGAGCATGTGTGCATGTTTTCTTTAATGGATTGTTACCACCAACCAGCCCAAGCAACTGAATTTAAACACTAATGCTCGACGGGCCATGTTCCTAAAGGTTATCTTCCAAAATGAGGTTTGCTTAGGACATTTGGTCATGGCAAAATATGTATGTATATATATATGTATATGTATGTATATATATATATATCTGTATATCTGATTATATTTATAGATATATATATATATAATACACGAAAACGTGGATTCTTCGTGC
Organism: Cladocopium goreaui; assembly: GCA_947184155.2. NCBI lineage: Eukaryota > Dinophyceae > Suessiales > Symbiodiniaceae > Cladocopium > Cladocopium goreaui. The sequence goes on along the minus strand of CAMXCT020003167.1, from coordinate 35,391 downwards.
CAAAGCCAGTAAATAACAGTAAACAACAGTTTACTCCAAAGTTGGATGGTTCAACACGTTCAACATGACCAAGTCTGTGCGGCCAAAGGCAGAGTCCATGTGCATTGCAGCTGTTGGGGGACCTGGTCCGGGAAAAAAATCCGTGGTCGAAAGTGTGGTGGTGGAAACCAACTGAAATGGATACCCTCTGGTAAACTAACATAACTATGGAAAGATCCACCATTTTTCATGGGAAAATCCACTATAAATGGTGATTTTCCATAGTTATGTTAGTTTACCAGAGGGTATGTCAAGGAACAAACATGGCGGTTTAATGAATAGTTTTGTACATCATTCTTACCCGAGCTGGGCAAAATCAACAATGGAGATAGATGCGGGAAACAACCCACAATATGGAGATGTCAAGTGAGACTTTTTTCTGCATATAATTCTTATTCACGTGCTCCACGCGGCATCCTTGCCTACATCGTGGTCGATATACTATACCATACATGTATCATTTGGATGATGCGTTCAAACTATTTTTTGAGGTTTCGCACAAATTTTCGGAGTTTGATATATATATATATACATTGATGGGTACAGCATACTTCAAGATCAGTTTACAGAATTAATTATTTTGAGGTCACGAGGAGGTGCGACATTCCATTGTTGATTTTTCGATCTTCCCAGAATCAGTTGAAGGGAAAGTCGCGGGAAAATCACATCTAAGTTGAGGGCAAAAACAATTGTTTGGTGCGAACTTTCCTGTAAAAGAATCCATTGATATCATTGATATCCTCTGCATTTTGTGGGTGAAGTCCCCTTTTTTGGATGGTTTAACCTTGATCGTGGTTGGCTTCGCATTCCCATTCTTCGTGACGTAGTATCTTTTCATTGTTTGGATTTTCATCCAGGTACAAGGTGGGACCCCAAACAATAGGTGAGTTATGCTCAGTCATGGTCAGTTATGGTAAGTTGGTTTATATCTAAACTTACTGTGGTTTGTAGTGGCTATATCTACAGTTGATGGATTGTAAATCAAATTGTATGTGCGGGGGCATGTGGTACCCTGTTGTGAATTCCCATTCTTTCTGGTGTCATCGGACCTGACAGAATAGACAATCTCCGCATCGTTTGTAGATGATTTTCCCCACCGGACAAGAGTTTTCAAGATATCCCACTTTACATCTTACATCCTCAAGTTCCTTTCAACAAACACTTAAACAATTCATGTTTGAAGCCGTGAAGCCCCTCATGTTTTCGGCTGAGCATCGCCATATCTTCCCAGCTCCACGTTCCAAGGCATGTTGCACCTCGATTCTGCTGCTGTCCTGGAGTTCGCACGCCTGTCACACCGGGGTTCCTTGGGGTGCGGGCACCGGGCACCAGATTTCTGGGAGGTTTCCTAGACATCCTATTGTGAAATGGAGGATGGTGGAGCTTTATGAGTTTTCGTGATTTTTCCTGGTTGGTGGTGACTGGAACCATTGATTAACTATGGTTTATATGGTAGATATAACTATAATTAATGGGGATTAATTCATGGTTTATAAACCAACAAACACTGCTTGGTGGTTTGGAACATTTTTTTATTTTTCCATATCTTGGGAATAATCATCCCATTTGACGAATATTTTTCAGAGGGGTTGAAACCACCAACCAGTTCTTGTATGATGCTTATGTGGTTAATGTTTGAACAAAAGGACGATCATATCCAAGTATAACATAGGTCATTTAAACTTTAAACGATCAAGTTTAACGAGGTCATTGATTCCAACTTCCCAACGATGTGTTTTTTTAATGCTGATATAAGGTTACTACTATTCATGGTGTTATTGTCACTCGTACTATAGTATTATGATTGTAATTATCATGTATTATTATTGCATTTAATTTTTACATATTCTTATCAGATTGAAAAATTGTTCACTCGTCATCTGATATGTTTTACCAAAATATAGGGTACCCATGGGTACCCCTAAATTCCAATGGGTTAGAACATCACATTCCTCAGTAGAATTGCCATCTATTCTGGGCTAATTCCCCTTCTTTTGACAAACCAAGCTGGGTATACTTGGGTGACTGCATTCTATTTGCCTGAGCAGCTGCAGTGAAGTGTCACCACCTAAGGCGAGCTCAGAATTTAATTTTGCTTTACCACTCAATAGAGATGGGTATGGGTCAATACCTATAGATACATTTTTAGTGGGATGAACATCCATTTACCAGCTATTTTGGGGTTCACTAGGTACCAGGGTTTTGACCCATCCCCAGATGTTGCTCAAAGTTATATAAGCGTTTTCGTGGCAAACGGACCAGAGGTGACAGAGGTACAGTCGTTTCGACCATTGGTAAACACACGTTCGCCAATTCCGATGTTGGCCCTACAATTGCACTTTGGTTCTTACCACATCCAACAGTAGATAGATCATGGTATATCCATCCAGCTTTCAAAGTAAGCTTAGATATAAACCAACTTAGCTTTCGTTTTGGCCCCGCATTCTTTGAGCAGCGGAGTTTCAGTCCAGAAAGGCGATTATCAATGATTATCAGCCATTTGATATTAGGGATGGTTTATGGGGCGGAAACAAGCAAATGGATACACATGGTTTATGGCATTGGGTTTACCACGAATCGTGTCTGTTTACCAATGCAGAATGGTGCATTTTTGGTTGACAAACAGACACATCCGCTGGATTTGCAGCAGACACACAGCCGCAATTTAAGTGGCCAAAACCTTCAGGTTTTGCTGATTCTGGATGCTGCGCGTGCTTCGGCTCATGGCCCATGGTGCCAAAATATGTTCGAAATGACATCCCAGTGGCCAATCTGTTGTAGGTGGGGTTTTCACGATGTTCAACGCTTCACCAGTGATTTTCAACCATTCCAATTTTCCTGGGTCTGTTGAGATGAAGTAGATGGATGAACTGGAGCTTCCGGTAGTCAAATGAGGAATCCTCTATAAATGAGGATGGGTCAATGGGAAAACCATTTGTAAATGAGGAGTTCCAGCACGCCATATTTCATGCCCAGAGGGTAGTTGAATAAAAAAACGTTTGTTATTTGTTGTGTCCACTTTTTTTGGGGGAATAGCGGAATAATTACCCTCTTGTTATTTAACATAGCCATGGAAAATGGCCCACTTATAGGTCTTATAGATGATTTTCCCATTAAACCCTCCATTTATAAGGGATTTTCCATGGCTATGTTAAATAACCAGAGGGTACCATTTTTTTTTCTGGTCATCTACTCACTTCTTCGATGTGTGTCCTGTGGCAATCATCCTGCAGATGTAACGGGGACTGCAAACTGCCAGGGACCGACCAAGTGGAATGCTAGGGATTGCGGCTGGATTGCGGATGTGATCAGTTGATGGGATGTTTACTTTAGCTGTAAATTAACAGTTTGCTATTGAAAATGGTGATTTTCCATAGAAATAGTGGATTTACCCATTGAAAATGGTTATTTTCCATAGAAATAGTGGTTTACCCATTGAAAATGGTGGATCTTTCCAGTTCGTTTTTTGGAAACGTTTACCAGGCCGGGTGGCCACAGCCAAGAAAGAAACCGCCACAGCACGGCTGGCCATCGATGAGGGAATCAAAGACCCACATTAGACCCACTGGAATCCCACTATCTACTGGTTGGTGGTTTGGACCGTTTTTTATTTTTCCATTTCATATATGGGATGTCATCCTTCCCATTGACTTTCATATTTTTCAGAGGGGTTGAAACCATCAACCAGAATAATATGCATGCTTGGAAAAGGGATAGGATTATATAAGTGGATAATTGTCCCTAGTATCCTGTGGCATTTCAACCTTTCCAATTAAACTGGGAGGGAACTGGAACCCCCAAGCCACTTGCAGGGATTCAGGCTAGACCCTAGTTAACCAAGTTATGTGCGTCAACTTAGCTATGTTTTCTTTTCCTTGACGCAGCTGAGGTGACGACAGCTTCTTAGTCTTTCGCTCTCTCTTCCGGCTGTCGCGCATTAATTCCAGGTGCAACCCTGGCGCCATGGAAGGTGTTTGTTCAAAACAGGGGATTTAACCTACAAAAGCGGGATTGAATGATATTGAATGGGATGATTCCGGGATGATTTCAATATTGGGGATATTTTATATGGGATATATAGCCAACAATATGATATTTGGGCGGAAGACACCTCTAGATAGCACATTTAACACGCGAAAGGATGATAATCCATGGCATGACGGGGTGTTGCATGAGGGATATGGCAAAAAAAAAACATAACAAATTGCAAATCCAAACATGTCAACTGATTTCATACTCCTACTACCATCTGGTTATTTGTTACAGTTCGCCATGGAAAGATCCACCCGTTTTTCAGTTCGGTAAACCATCTATTTCGATTGGGGCCATCTATACCATGGCTATGTTAGTCAGAACCAGAGGGTATCTCAATGACTTAAGACCACCTGACTAGTAAATGGAATATCATGGCTGACAAGTTTATCAGGGCCATATATCCAGGAAAAAACACGTTCATGGTGCTGTCCTGTCCTGTCTGCACGTTGGAACCCTTTTTGGAATCCTGATGGGATCTCACACCCAGTTTGCGACATAGAACATGGCCCAGTCGAAATAGTTACCCTCTGGTAATTTAACATAACTATGGAAAGATCCACCATTTTTCATGGGAAAATTCACTAAAAATGGTGATTTTCAATAGCTGTGTTGAATTACCAGATGGTAATTTTGATATGAAACAATGGGTGGATTTTCCATAGTTTTTTGTATGTTTACCAATGTTTACCAGATGGTATTGTGAAACTGTACCATAACTGTGGCCGGCTCGCTGTATCACCCTCAGCCATGGTGAAGAACAACCGCACTGGGGCATGGCCACTGTTGCGCACAATAAACATAAATAAGCATAGACATAGATGATAAACATGATGAAATGTGTACTTAAACGTTGTAAGTTCCCATGTCTTGGTTAAACTACCATAGGGTATATCAGATTATAACATATCCATTGTTGAACCTGACAACTAGATAAGGATGGTTTATCTTGATAACGAATGGTTAACACATTACAGCAGCAGGATGATAAACTTCTGTAATGTGGTAAGCCCAATGCCATGAACCATCCCGTTCACCAACCTTGATCCCATCATTGGGGATGTTTGACTTACATTGTGCACAAGGATCATTCTAGAACCACTACTATAATCCATTAGTGATCAATGACACACATTTCTATTGAGGATTGTGGATCAAAAACTTATATCCATCTTATAAACTCCTAGTACATCCAAAAAAAAAATAGATTGGAGCAGTTACCCTCTGGTAAACTAACATAACTATGGTAAATCACCATTTTCAATGGGAAAATCCACTATAAATGGTAATTTTCAATAGCTATGTTAGCTTACCAGAGGGTACCTTATGTAGAAATCCATTTTTTTCCTAAGGACCGTTGACCCATCCGGCCAGGACAGCCTTGCCCAGCGGATCCATGTCCATGCTGAGGCCGATGTCGCCAAAATGACGGGTAAAAACATGGGTCATGGACTTAGTTAGCTAAAGCTGGTTGGTGGTTTGGAACAATTGGATTATTTTTCCATATATTGGAAGAATAATCCCAACTGACGAACTCATATTTTTCAGAGGGGTTGAAACCCCCAACCAGAAAGTTAACTAGTTAGGTACAGTAATCATGGATGATCATTGGAAGGTATCTAAACTATAATTGGCACCTAACTAGTTGGGTAAATGGATTCAAGTTGGGAGCTATGGGATATATATATATATATATAATATGGTTATAAACCAACCAAGCAGTCAGCTCCAGAGAATCCACGGCTATTGCCCTCCGGTACTGCATCACTGGGGATTTTCCATTGCCATGTTTGATTACTCTAGAGGCTTTCTACACATTTTTAGAAAACCTATTTTGGGATGGTCAGATGGTCAAAGACTTATTCAATAAATACCCCCTAATCATCTACCATCTGCCCTAGCAACGGAAAAGGCCCCATTGAATATCCATATTAATATGGATGGGTGTCACATTACCAAAATCGAGGTTTTTCCATCGACGGATTTTCTCAACTCTGAGGTGTTTTTTCATAAGGTACAGTGCCCTGTCCCCAAACAAATCCTCTTGGGCATTTCATAGCATTTCCATGCATTTCCTAAATTTCGGGACCCCTACATCATGGGATTCCCCACTAACCATGTTCAATTGTTGTAGAGAAATTTATGTTCCAATGCTTTTTTCGAAACCACTTGGCGCCATATCCCCATTGTTTGACGGCTGTCAGGTCCGGGCATCTCTTTTGGAAATGTACCGATTTGATTGCCCTTCAGCTGCAGAATCAGATGGCATGTGAGAACCACCAATCTTACTATGCGGGCCACCCAAACCATACGCAAGTTGTTTGACATCACTAGGTTTACAGGTTTATAATGACATTTCAATGGTTTCAGGTGGACAGAGTATTATGTATATATATACAATTATATGGGTATGGGTCAATACCTATAGATACATTTTTAGTGGGATGAACATCCATTTACCAGCTATTTTGATGTTCACCAGGGGTGCAAGGTTTTGACACACTGCCATATAATATCTACTGTTGGATAGGTTATAAAGCATATTTCAATGTCGGGGCTACACTTTTTGTTTTTCAGGACAGATTTTATGAATTAGGCCAGGGACCTGGCAGCGAAATCTTGATCCTTTGGAGCTGCATCTAAGATCAGGGTAATGGTAATGGTACCCTCTGGTAAACATACAAAAACATGGAAAATCACCATTTTTAATGGGAAAATTCACTATAAATGGCCATTTTCAATAGCTATGTTAAATTACCAGAGGGTAATGGCACTGTGTTTTTGACATGACAGTTGACTTAGTGTGGACGCAACTTGACTCAGCTGAAAGCTCAGTGTCAAAATCCTGGTGGCCTTGCGTCACCCTAATAATTTTTTGCTGCTGGGTGGTTTCAAACATTTGTTTATTTTCCACAATATATGGGATGATCCTTCCCATTGACGAACTCATATTTTTCAAGATGGTTAAAACCACCAACCAGCTAATCATTCTTGGCTACCAACAAGTTGAAGGATCAGAAGACACGAAGGTCTTGGCTCAGGTTCAACTTTGCATCTACGGATCCTTGGACGTTTTACCCTTCCTGGCCCAGCTCTCAGGATGTTTATCAACCTGCCATGATCGAAGTGATAAGCGACATTGAAAGAAGTATCCAATGTCATCAAACTGGCATGCTGGAAAATGTCTCATTTATAGATGATGTTCATGTTTTTCCCCTATAAACTGCCCTTTTTTAGGGGATGGTCTATTGCCACGGTTGATTGCCGGGGGATCCAAAAGACTACGAAGCCCCAGGTCACTAGACTGGTAATGAACAGATTGCTAAGTGCTTCGTTACGTCAGTGCTGAGCTGGTCCCAATATTGGAATATATTGGAATATTTGGAAGTTCCCTCAGTATGCAACCATCAGAAAAAAAACAAAAAAAACATCTGCAAGAGTTGAGTAGTTTTGAGATGTTTTGAGTATGCTTCAACCTCCACCATCAACCCCCCAAGCACCATCAACCCCGTCCAACGTTCCCAACTTCAAAAAGGTGGCCTTGGCGACCGGGCGCCCGTCCGATTGGTGGGTGCGGAGCCCCAAAAGACATCCACCTGGTTGGTGTCTGAGAGACGATTGTGAAATGGGAAGCTTTCGAAAAGTGAACAAAAAAATTACTCTGCCCTAACATCATTATTTGCAGATTATGGTTTTAAATATCATTACTGGTTGGTGGTTTGCAACATTTGGATTATGACTTTCCATATATTAGGAATGTCATCATCCCAACTGACGAACTCATATTTTTCAGAGGGGTAGGTATACCACCAACCAGTATGGATATATTTCACTCTCCCCTAACATGTCAGGTTTGTGAAATATGATGAAGGGAATTCAACACCAACATGATAGTGAGTGTCTGCGATGAATCATACTCATAAGATAATACAACGGATACAGTAACAATAAGTCAGACCCAGCAACCATTGGACTTTTTTTTATGATTGTTTCAGCGGGAGTATCATATGTGGACATAATGGACATAATTATGATCATTACACCGTATAGTTCGTACAAAATGATGATAAGATGATAATGATAAGCAAAGGGTTGGTGAGGTTCGAGAAGAATGATCAATCACAATGATTGTTGATGTATTCTGAATCATTCAGCAGATCAGATATTAGTTTATGTATATCAACTATAATGACTATGATCATTAAATATGATTAAATCATATTAAACATACCCTCTGGTAAACTAACATAACTATGGAAAATCACCATTTTTTAATGGGAAAATCCACTATCAATGGCCATTTTCCATAGCTACGTTAAATTACCAGAGGGTAGTTAAACTATTCATATCCGCTGCCCTGAATGATTGTTGATGAATGATCGAATCAACGGATTGGACTGCACCGAGTTTAGCATCGCTTTAAAAGGCAGACTTTCAATCCAGTGAAAACCGAATTGTGTCTGGTTGGTTTCCCTATGAAAAAAATCCTACCTTATATCATTTATATCATTTATATCATTTATATCATGTATATCATGTATATCCCATAGGATTCCCATATGTCACCATTTTTTACCCAGAAAAAAGTCATCACCGTTGGAGCGTTGGAGATCCCCGGCCACGCCGAGACCTGTGTGGCCTGGGCGTCCTTCGGTCAAATGGCCATCTTTTGGCTCTTGGTGCGGGAGATCCAGGGGAGGGGCGATCATTTTACAAAGTGTGGAGATCCAGAGGTTTTTCAGGGATGTTTGAAGATATTTATGAGATATTTATGAAGATATTTATGAAGATATTTATGAGATATTTATGAGTTTTTTCAGGGATGTTTGAAGATATTTATGAGATATTTATGAGATATTTATGAAGATATTTATGAGATATTTATGAGTTTTTTCAGGGATGTTTGAAGATATTTATGAGATATTTATGAAGATATTTATGAGATATTTATATATTTATGAGTTTTTTCAGGGATGTTTGAATATATTTATGAGATTTATGAGATATTTGAAGATATTTATGAGTTTTTTCAGGGATGTTTGAAGATATTTATGAGATATTTATGAGATATTTATGAGATATTTATGAGTTTTTTCTGATGAGATATATTGAAGATATGAGATTTTATTTCAGGGATTTTGAAGATTTTATGATATTTATCAGATATTTATGAGATATTTATGAGATATTTATGAGTTTTTTCAGGGATGTTTGAATGATATTTATGAGATATTTATGAAGATATTTATGAGATATTTATGAGTTTTTTCAGGGATGTTTGAAGATATTTATGAGATATTTATGAGATATTTATGAGATATTTATGAGATATTTATGAGTTTTTTCAGGGATATTTATGAAGATATTTATGAGATGATTTATGAAGATATTTATGAGATATTTATGAAGATATTTATGAGATATTTATGAGTTTTTTCAGGGATGTTTGAAGATATTTATGAGATATTTATGAGATATTTATGAAGATATTTATGAGATATTTATGAGTTTTTTCAGGGATGTTTGAAGATATTTATGAGATATTTATGAAGATATTTATGAGATATTTATGAGTTTTTTCAGGGATGTTTGAAGATATTTATGAGATATTTATGAAGATATTTATGAGATATTTATGAGTTTTTTCAGGGATGTTTGAAGATATTTATGAGATATTTATGAGATATTTATGAAGATATTTATGATATATTTATGAGTTTTTTCAGGGATGTTTGAAGATATTTATGAGATATTTATGAAGATATTTATGAGATATTTATGAGTTTTTTTCAGGGATGTTTGAAGATATGGGTGTGTCTGAAAATGTCGTGTACCCCTAAACCCAATGATCCCAATGGTTTTGCTGATCATTATCCCGTTTTTAAATGGGTATAATTGGGAATATACCCTATTTTCAGACAAACCCATATTTATGAGATATTTATGAGATATTTATGAAGATCGTTGAAGATGATGGAAACCTTAAGGACATTCTTTGAACCTTGGAGACTTATCCAGACATGTACAGGATAGATTTTTTGGTGAATGGGAGGCGGACATGTTTTTTTGGGACTCATTTTTGCATGGTGGAATGGAATGCCCAGCCAAAAACCATGATTCGGCACGTGCAATTTCTCCTGGGGGCAGAAAAAAAAGGTTCCATGGAATATGAAACTCGATGAACTTGGTACCAAAATGATGGATTCTCAGTGTTTTTTTCTTAGTTGGACAACATTTGGGGAGATGGGTCATGGCGGGGATGGGATGGTTTGTGCTTTTTTTCAATGTCAACTCGTTGGCGGTTCGGCAGCAAAAAGGAACTATGATTGTATCCATATAAATCATCATAAATCCCCATAAAACATAGGGAACCGTCAAGGAAGAGCTAGGACAGCTAGGATTTTTTTCGTTTCCCACATGGTTTCGTCAAAGAACCGGGGTGTGTTGTTTGGGCCGAAAATAAAATCAGGATGATCCCGTGGACACCTTCTACAGATGGGTTTGTCTGAAGATATCCCAAGATCCAATGGTTTATCGGAGTTCATCATCCATTTTCCATTTTCCATTTGGTTATGACTAACATAGCCATGGTATAGATGGCCCATAGAAATAGATGGTTTACCGAACTTAAAAATTGGTGGATCTTTCCATGGCTATGTAACAAATAACCAGATGGAAAATGCTAATGACATGGGGTACAATCTATTTTCAGACAACCCAGATGACTGGGGTCAGGAAAGTCTCAGTCAAAAAAAAACGGCTCCAAATGTGCCGCGGTTTGGGCTCCATGGACCAACGATTTCAGCGAAAGTTGAATGGTCACTGACAAGACGATTTGAAGCAAACAGACAATCAATTTACTACCAAAGACATCAAACCCAAAAGAGGAAACACTATGGACACAAGTATTTTTCCCATCTTCATCGCTTCCGATTTTCCTTGCATAGCGCGGAAACGTAGCTCGGAACCGGGGACGCTAACATCGCAAAGATGTTGTCCGTCACGACGCTGAAAAACTCGGCGATGAAAGTTCGGGCAGTGTGGCACACGTGGCTTGGACCAGGACGGGAAGTTTGTGATGGATAGGACGTGGATGGTATCCCCCATCCAATCATCTTCCAATATCCGGAATGATGTTGTGGTTATTTATTTATATATTTATCCATATATTTATCCGAATATTTATCCTAAATGGATCTTAATGGTCTTATAATATCTTATAATTACTTCAGAGTAGTGAAGCGTTCTGATTTATCCTATGGCTATGGTATGATTTTGAAGATTTAAGACCCTGGGGACCGGATGGACTGCTTGTTGTTTTTTTGTTATCTCATGGAGTATCCTGAATATATATATATATTATACCATCTGGTTATTTAACATAGCCATGGAAAGATCCGCCATGCTATTAATAGGTAAGCCATCTGTGGGCCATGGCTTCCATGGCTATGTTAAATAACCAGAGGGTGTATATATATATAAATTATGAGAGTCCCAGGCTGGACAAGGGCTTTTGAAGCTGAGATTCAAGTAATCAAGAGACCATTGCTGTCATTGTAAGCTTCAATTGACGTTTTTTTTTCTGATGATGCTTACGGGGAAAAGTCAACGCACTGTGCTTCCGTCATGAATATTTGAATGTCACATTGGTCATCCCTAGGCGCTGGAAATCATCGCACATCCATATCTGATTTCGCAGGGGAAGATGTGCATGTCTCATCCTGTCTCATTTCTTCTTGTTCATACCCTCTGGTAATTTAACATAACTATGGAGAATCACCATGTTCAATGGGAAAATCCACTATAAATGGTCATTTTCAATAGCTATTTTGACATAACCAGAGGGTACATCATTTGAAGGGATTTATATGGCTGCCTTGAAGCTGGATAAGACTGGGCTAAAGGTGGGTTCACTTCCGCTCTCGGTACCTTGGTGCCTGGAAACAATTTTTGTGTGATGCCCAAACTTGAGCCGTTTTTTTGTTGCCCAGATGAATGATGTGATGGTTTGGAATTGTTTGTGATTTCCATCTGGCAAATCAGAGAAATGATCTTCTTAGATAATCTGGACATGATTTCAAGTATCTGGAAAATATTAAATATTTGACATATTCCACAAGAATTTCCCCAGAATTATCTGCATAGTAACCCCAGAAAAGTTAGAAATTTATAACTCTTTCAGAAGAAAGTGCGACTCTTTTCATAGGATTTTGGTCGGATTTGACTCATCTTCGCCAGGTTTTACTCATTTTGTTGGGCTTTCTGGTCCGAACAAAAAGGTCCCGTGAACGGCACGACCCATCCGGACGTTCGAAATGGCCGAGGCCATGGTTCCTGGGCGTGGTGCTGCTTGTGGTGGGTTCCCTTGGACTACTCAGCAGCTTGGACCAAAAATTTGCAGAAAATCTGGCAGAGATCATCTAAGGATTTGCAGATTTTCATTTTAGATATCATTATAGATAATAATATTATTAAACATGAAACATAATAGATTCTATTACAGTAGATAATTAAATTAATGATTATATAGATTTACGTTTAGATCATGTTAATAGATATTTAAAATGATTATTAGATATTAGATATTAGTTTATTATTATTTGTAGATTTTAGTTGATCTATTTCTAGATATTTAATACTGATCATTTTAGACTCCAAATTTTAGTCAACTATCAATGATGGTCTATCATTATAGATGATTTGCAGATCATCAATATCTCTAGCTGATCATAGCTGATCTATTGTATCTGACCAGTATGGCTTACACTTGGTGTTTCTCAAAGTGACCACATTTTCTGGCAAATACACATCGCTTGAACCATTTTCTGACAGAAAAACACATTCAACATATCCCTCGAAGCATATTTACATATTTAGCAAATCACAGTTGAATAATTTGATGATATCAAATCTTGATATCAAAATAAGAACATACAACACAATATGTTCTGTTGATATGTAAGATCATGTATGATAGGGTACTTGGATGTGCAGTTGGGGTTCCAAGTGGCTACACGATAACTGTGGATATGACCCCTGCAACCGCCTGCGACATGCCCATCTTTTGGGGCAATAGTGTTGAGCCATATCAATATACATAAATATACTTATCTGTACATACATTCTATACACACATGATAAGCTGCTAGATATTCCACAGATATGAATTTAGATATGTATACTTATAACTCAGCTATAAGTCACTACGCAAATGTCAGCAAAGCACAAGAAAACAGTGCCGATTGCCAGCCATCTAAAAGGATTTTGAACCTGCAGCAACAGAAAAAGACAGCAAGATCATGGGATACATTGCTCTAAAGTCCAAATGGAGCAATTACTGTAAGATCAAATGCGATTTGATAATATAATATTGCTCTCATCATGTGATTTATCATGATATCAACTGTATATATATACATATGTACATGTATATACATATTATATATATACACATAATTATTTATATACACAATATACACATATATATATATACAGACATATATATATATATACATATATTTACACATATGTTATACACAATATATACCAATTAATATCTATATGTCATTCACACATATACACATACATAAAGACGGGCACCTCAGGACAGTTGATTCGGCTTCTGATGATCATTCCCGTGGAGGTTCACTGGGTCCACAGATGTCCACAGCGCCATGAAGATCGCCATGTGCTGTGGTTATCATGGGGTTTTGTAATCTATATGGAATACATATATATATGCATATATATTATAATACATATATATATAAATATAAATACACACTAAATATACACTACATATATATATATGCATAAATATATATAGTATACCATTATGGTTTTACCGCGGTTAGTTGATGATGATTGTACGCAATCTATCTAATACGGGATGATGATATTTGTGTTTTTGTTGGATGATCATCATCTATAAAATCTATAAAAAGAAACTCTTACTGGCTCTTGTCATCTACAGGATACCGAAGCACCAAGCAATACAGGGGTAGCCATGGCGGACTTGCCCAAATGGGGATGGAACCTAGCCATGACATGCCATGCCAATTTCAGGGGAAAGATGGCAAGCGTTTATGGTGGTGATTTTCTATGATTTTATGGTATAGATCTATTTTATTAAAGTTTCATTAGTGGTATCCCCCAATGATTGGAGGTGCGTTATCTAATTCGACGAATCTTTTGATGGTGGGTTTATGGTTGAAAATCATCTATAAGCGAAATCAAATGGGATTTCATGGGAATACTGTTTGGTGGTTTCAAACATTTTTCATTTTCCATAGTATATGGGATAATCCTTCCCATTGTCTAATATTTTTCAAGATGGTTAAAACCACCAACCAGGTACACAATGGGGATGGAAGAAACACACCATTTAAGTGACAACAATGTAGGGATTTGGCTGGACAGCACTTGGAATCTGAAATTCTCTCAGAATTGAGTGGACGATTGAGATCGGAAGCCTCCCATTGTCCGTGGGAAAATTCAGGATGTCATGTATTATTTTCCCAAGAAAACCAAATCCAATGAATTTCCTGACTTTCTATAGATGATACATCATTTTCATATATTTTCTATATAGCAGCATATAGCGTATGATCATATGATCCTGTATTTTCCCGGGGATTCTTGCTGGCGCAGGTGTGGATCAGTCTGATGATGATCTTTGGAGGCGAGCGCTCTGTGGGGCTGTCAACCGAATTAGTTGGTTGAAAGAACTAGGATATAATTTAATATATATATGATTATATATATATATATATGTATGATATATATGTTTATATATATACGGTAGATGTGTTATAAACTTGATATAACTTGATATAACTATGGTAGATACAACTTGATATAACTTGATATGTGAAATGACATACCAGGTTTTATGGTAGATATCACTTGATATCACTACGGTTGGGATTTTCCGGTCAGATACCCTCCAGCAAGTTACTAGCGGTTGTAAGTTGGGATTTTCCAGCATAGCAGGATTCCCAGATCAGATTATCGTTGGCTAAAAGAAGTTTGTACAAGGTGGTGCCCCTCCAGTTATAAGTCCGTCTCTATGTATATACCATCTGGTTATTTAACATAGCCATGGAAAATTGCCCATTTATAGATGGTTTACCTATTAAAAATGGTGATTTTCCATGGCTATGTTAAATTATCCAAAATCATTGCTTTTCTTTTCTGTTTCGAGTACTGTACCTTTCTATTCTCTTCCAGTCAGCTTGTTTTCTGGTTCACTTTTGGCTTTGTTTTCTTTTCTGTTTCAGTTTGCTTTTTTGTTCTGTTTCACTTTGGTTTCTTGTTTGTTTCACTTTGGTTTCTTTTCTCTTCCACTTTGCTTTGTTTCTCTTATCTGTTTTGCGTTGATTTCCTTTTGTTTTACTTTTTTTCATTTCTGTTTCACTGCTTTCTTATTTGCTTTTCTGTTTCACTTTATGTTTCACTCTTCTCCTCCACTTTGCTTTCTTTTCTGTTTCCCTTGCTTCCTTTCCAGATCCATTGTGCTTTTCTTTCCATTTTGCTTTCTTTTCTGTTTCACTTTGTTTCTATTCCACTTTGCTGTCTTTTAAATAGCCATGTATTGTTCAATTAGTATCGTTAATGACGGTGTTATGATTCTATGGAATATACCCTCGACTTTGGTATATGTTAATACCATTTAATACTATAGTAGAATACTATTTCTATGTTTCTATAGTATTGTAGAATATATTTCTATTTCTATATTTTAATATATTTCTATATTTCTATTTCTATACTATAGTAGAATATGTTCGCCTTTGCTTTCGACCTTTGCTGTTTCACTTTGCCGCCCTTCGACGATTCGACGACCCTCATGGCTGCGCTCACTGCCCAGCTGCGCTGTGCCGACCTGCTGGGGATGACCCTGGACCCCAAAGCATCGAGCTTGGGATACCCCCATGACTTTGGAAACCTTCCTAATTATATATATGATTATATATACATATATATATACTTATATACATACATATATATATACTTATATATATACTTATATATATATATACATATATATATATACATATATATATACATATGTATATATATAATATACATCAATACCTACACAATATGTATTCATAAACACCCAAGTTAACGACTTAGGGCACCATTGTTTTATCGCTTCGAGGCGTCATGTTGGTGGGTGTGGAGGCTGCGAAAGAACTCTATGCCAACCAGCGATTTCACACCCTACCGCGGGAGCCGCCGCAAGAGTTGGGTGGAAGATTTGGAGAAGTTGTGGGGTTTAATGGTGGTTTAATGGTGGTTTAATGGGAATTAATGGGATCTAATGGAGATACCCTCTGGTAAACGTTTACAGTTTGCGAACTGGAAAGATCCACTATTTTATAGCTGGGTAATGCTGGGTAAATCCACTATTTCTATGGGCCATGGCTTCAATGTCGCAAACTGTAAACGGGTACCAGAGGTTAACCAGGGGTGTTAATCTTTCTTAGTAGACTACCCTCTAGTGATTTGATTTCCCTGCGGCCCGCCATGTTTGACACCGAAGGATGCCTCAACTTTGACCGACCCAGAGTGCACATTGTGGGGCCCGCAACGATTAGTGCAATTTGTAGGGACCAATGATGGGACCCCGTTCCCATACACCCCCCATCCGCGTTCGCCCGGGATGTATTCACTATTCATCACCGCAAAGTATACGCACGATTACGCACGTTGATATAATATATATATATACATGTATATCTACATCTAATTTGTGAAATCCCCACTATCCCAAGATTGGATGAAGAAACTACTGTAACAGGATTTCCCTACACTATGGGATGAACACACATGCAATTACCATTGTTTCCTGTACAATTTCCCCGACATCAATCCATTCAATCCATTCAATCCTCAAATCAAAGCTACAGAAATACACAGACAATCACAGATACATATTCAAACAAAAACAACTTCATTCGAACTACAGGTCTGTCAAAAGCTGCTGACTTTGCCTTGAATCAATCCTTAAATCGAACCCCCGTAATTTTGTTACTTCAATCTCCCTACGTTTGACTGCGAATGACGGGCATCCGGAGGAGATGATGCGACGCTCCATGCAGATGGGTCTCTTGACCCCAGGGATTGGCCAGCCAATCAATGGAATAATCTGGGATATACTGGAAGTAGCTAGCAAAATATGGAACATGTTGAAATGATCATCATTTTGGAAAGGCGTTTTTGGTGGTTTTTTGTTTCTTTTCCTAATTTTTTTTGGGGGGTTGCTATAACATGTTTTTCTGGACATGAATCCTGCTAGACATATGCCTTGATTTTTTCATGGGAATCCCAGTGGAAAACGTGCCGTTTCGGAAGGCTCCCGAAATTCGGGTGCTATCCGACGTAGACGGAGTAGAACCCTCGCTTGGTATCACCAATATATATATATAAACATATATATATATATACTTTGTGAATATGCACATTTGATCAGTCTCCTTTCCCATCAGGGTTCCGCACCTCCATCTGTTGACCATCACTTGATTGCCAGATTGCGTTTCTACTTTTCCAACTTTACAAGACATCTGGCTCAGGGAGCCTTGTTATGCAGCGGCGGGCGGGAGGAGTGTCGTCGCCATAGGCTACGTTTTGGCAAGCTGGTGGTAGCTTGGAACTGACATTGGGTTGTCAGGATACGGCTGTGGACAGCCAGAGCTTGGTGGTACAAAAAGGCGTGTTCGCCTGGTTTACGAGTGGTGCCAGGGGCACTTGGTTTTGGAGAAGGGAGCCGCTACCCAGTTGACACTGGTAGCGGAGCTCCTCGAAAACTTTCGAGGAGCATCCAGGACAGTTTACTGGTGCTTGCGAGACAAAGCTCTAGGCCGTGATCCTTAGCTTGTTTAGCTGCCCATGTCGGAAGCCTCAGGAGGACCTGAGTTGACTGGCGGTGTATCTAACCAGTTAGCATCGCTGGTTCCAAGTTTTGATCCCTCAAAGGATGACCTTCAGACTTATCAGCAGAAAGTTCAACTGGTACTCACAGTATGGCCGGCAGGGAAGATCTCAGAGCTTGTGACACGTTTGATTCTCAACACAACTGGATCAGCATTTGCAAAGTTGCAGTTGCACCACGCCGAGTTGTGTGTCAACGATGCCAAACAGGTTCAGAAACTGATCGAACTGCTACGGGGTCACTGGGGAAAGACTGGATTGGAAAAACGTTATGCTGACGCTGAACGAGCCTTGTTTCAGTGCGGCCAACAGGCCGATGAGTCCCACGACTCATACTTGGCCAGAGCCGATGTGCTCTGGTCAAAACTCAAAGCACAGAAGTTACAGGTGGATGATCTACAGGCATACATCACCTTGAGAGGCGCCAGACTGACAAGTGAAGACAAGAAACGGATCATCTTGGACTCTGACTCGTCTTTGGAAGGCACATTGACAATTGGCAGAGTTCGAGAGGCAGTGAGAATGCTAGGAACAGCTTTCTTCCAGGAAATGACTGGCTTAGGGAAAAAGGTGGACAAGACAAAGGTATATGATTCACTGACGATGTACGATGTTTACAGAGGAACATGACCACCATGGAGACAATTATGAATCACTGAACCTAGCCAATCATGAAGACTGGACAGAAGATGACCTGCTGGAAGTTCTCATTGCTGAGGGCGACGATGATGCAGTGTTCATTGCCGACTTCGAGACGGCTGCAAGTGAGTTGGTGCAAGGAGACGAAGATCTTGCAGCAGCATACAGCACATACATGGAGGCACGTAGGAAACTCAGTGAGAAATATAGATCAAGGGGCTTTTGGCCCATCTCCAAGGGGAAGGCCAAAGGCTGTGGCAAGGCCAAAGGCCGAGCACCCCGGGGAAATCGAAAGTCCCTGCAGCAAAGGATCATGGAGTCAAATTGTAGGTTGTGCGGAAAAAAGGGACATTGGCGAAATGAATGTCCTATGAAGGGCCAACCGTCTTCGACATCCGCATCAGCAGCCGTGACCGTGTCTTTTGCAGCTCCCGGAAAGACCAACGATGATGTCATGCCTGCTGAGTTTCTCAGCCTGCCCGAAGTTGCAGAGTCCCAAGCCAAGGACATTTTGTCCAATGCGTCATGTTTTGTACAGTCAGTTTTTTCGATGCAAAGTTGTCGACAGCAGCCGTTCGTAGAACATCCAAAGAGCAACATGAGTGTCCTCAGGGATAAAATTAGGAACCATATTAAGGGTAATAAGGGAACTATTTTTGGGGTAAAATCACTTGTGGCCAGGATTGAACAGAAGCTCCGACAGCAGCCAAAGCCAACGAGCATGCCAAGTACCAATGCTTGCAAGCCTGTGCGCATTTTGCGCCCTGACCAAGTGAGAGAGCCATCACCTGGAGGTTCAAAACCGCCAACCTGTTCAAAAGCAACAGAGCCTATCATGCCTGCACCAGTGGAGAGCCCAATGACTGCCACCACGTCCACAGAAGCCGACATGTTTTTTGCAACTCATGACACCTGGGGAATCATAGACACCGGGGCAACGAAAACAGTCATGGGGAGCGATCATGTAAAAGAGTTTTTGGATAATCTCCATTCAGACATCAAACCACATGTTCGGCGAAGCTCAAGCAATGTGGTGTTTCGTTTTGGAAACCAAGGAACGTTGAAGTCTCAGCATGCACTTGTGGTGCCAGTTTGTGGAATGTGGTTGAAAATTTCAGTGGTAGCTGGGTCAACTCCCTTCTTAATTTCCAACACGCTTTTACGTGCACTTGGAGCCATGATCGACACCAAGAACCATCAACACATACTCAACAATCACAATCTCAACATACCCCTTCAACTTTCACCAAAAGGGTTGTACCTCATGGACATGAATGATTTACTGACAATATCTCCAGTGCCGGGAAGCCGCGAACAGCTGCTGAAACTTATGCACAGGACGATCACGACGGTGGTCAAAAGAATGCCGACAGCCGAATGCCATCCAGCCAGGGTCAAACATCAGCCATCACCACCATGAGTTGTGACAGACCTGTTATCCATAGGGTAGCTTCAGCAGAATCGAATGTACAGAGAGTTTTTCCTCAAGAGACTGGCGCTGATTCCCGACCGTTGCAGTGTGATCCAAGTCATGGCAAGTTTTGCTCAGCGTCTGACGCGAGCCCAAGCGAGCTTGCCAGCTCCCGAGCAGGAGTCCATCGAGCACCTGACCAAGGAGAATCTCAAGGACGAAGTGATGAATTTTGGAAAGAGCCACCTAGGCAAAACGTACGAAGAGATGTGGGTTTGTCATCCCGACTGGATTCGATGGTTTGCGGCTCACTATTTCAACAGCACCAAGCTGGAACACAGGAAAATGATTCACTACATCAACCTCAAGATCGAGGAGTCCGAAGCAACCGAGACATCGACCACGCAGATGCCAGTTCCCAAGGCCAAGGCCAAGAGTCACCCAAAGTCCTTGGCAGCCAAGCCGAAGACGATGGTCGGACCTTCCACACCGACAACATGGAATGTGGAGACGGACCCCGAGATCTACGAGATGATGAGCGAGTCTCCTTGGGTGAACGAAGCTCAGACCCGGGAGGAAATCCAGAACATCCAAGAGAGGATGTCAGGGCTGGAATCAGCCATGCAACGGATGATTGCTCTGATGTCTCAGGGCCACGGAATGCCACCTCACTCATCGACCCCGACGATGCCAGAAACTGCCACAGTGGAATGGGAAGACCCATGGAACCCGTGAATGAAGAGGACAACTGTGGCGACTGGGCACTCAGGGCAGGGGAAATTGATCAATTTGAATCATCAATTCCAAATTCTCATCATGCCAAGTTTTGGGAAATCGTTGAACAGATTGAGAAAGAACTCACGCAGACAGCCAAAATCACCCAAGCAAGCTCGAAGACGATAGACCTCCTGGAAGTTTTCTGCAGCTCAGAGAGCATGTTAACATCTCAGGTTAACCAGCTAGGAGGCCAGGCAAAAAGGTTTGGTTATGACCAAGGCGATCTGATGCACACTGAGGGCCGTAGAGAGCTGTTTGCAATGGTCATCAGGCACCGTCCTCGCCACATTTGGATGAGCCCCACATGTGGACCTTGGAGTAAATGGTCAGCCTTCAATAGCCAGAGGTCCCTCCAAGCCTGGGACCAAAACCAGAATGACAGGTTGTTGATGCTCACCCAAATTGCATTGTGCCTGGTACTGAGCAGACACCAACACAGGTGTCAAGCACACGCCCACTGGGAACAGCCGAAGGGATCGTTGATGATGAAAATTCCCCAAGTACAGGAAGTCCAAAGATACATGGTAATCGCCAAACCTGACTTGTGCCGTGCTGGTAACCTCATAGACCCACAAAGTAAAATTCCCATCAAGAAAGGTCTTGAAATTCATACTACGT
This sequence comes from Cladocopium goreaui, assembly GCA_947184155.2. Lineage (NCBI taxonomy): Eukaryota > Dinophyceae > Suessiales > Symbiodiniaceae > Cladocopium > Cladocopium goreaui. Next base: position 13,940 of record CAMXCT020003167.1, on the reverse strand, counting down.
CAATGAGAATGTATGATGCACTTGAGCCTCTGAAATGCAATAGGTCCCACAGTCACCAGGTCATTGAAGGATCCACGATGTTCCAAGGCGTGTCAGTCTCGCGTTCACAGTTCTCTGAATTGTATCCCCGGAAGTTCGCCCGACTGATTGCCAAGACCATTTTGAAGCAGCGGTTCCCTTTGGAAAAAACAGTAGGACATATCGCCGATCCAGCCTTGTTGTGTTTGGATGCACTGACCGCAGAACTAAATGTCGCAACAGTCAGAGAACGTCCGACCAAGAGGATCCGAAAAAGCCCAGCCAAGGGCACCAAAATACCTGCTGCAACTGGCGCACTCGAGCAGCCGGGGGAGACCAAAAGGATGCGCCTGAACCCACCAGAGGTCAGTACCGAATCACATGACACCATGACAGACACAGTAGAAAAGAAGACATCCTCAAGAAAATAGAAGCCATATTACCTCGAGTAGGCAAGAAAAAGATCAATAGTCCTGCCATTTTACAAGAACTGCATCAAACGTTTCCTGGTTTTAAAATCTTAAGTTTGATAGCTGGAAAGGGGACCGACCGTCGTTTTGAACCTCCCAAAGACATCACCCCTGAAGAAGCACCATACCGGAGGTCCATCATGAGGTTGAGACATGATCAACGAATGACTTTTGATGACTCTTGGGAAAGGTATGATCTGCTTTCCAAACATCAATTGATCCGAAAGTCTCCAGCCTGCCGAGTGAATATAACGATGTTCGCAGCCAAAGAAGCCGAGAGTCACCAGGGCTCCATGGCTTTTCCACCTGCCGATGCCGAGAGTACCCCAGGGGTGCCTGATGCCGAACCCATGGAAAGCATGCCATCAGAAGGCCCAGTAGGACCCGACGGTGTCAATGATCATATAGATGATCACAAAGACCAGTCAAGCCAAGGGTCATCCAAGCAAGAGGAGACATCAGACACAACACCAGGGAAGCCCTCAGGCGACAATCCTGCTGAGAGTCACCAAATGCCAGTAGCCAAAATGCATCATGGCCCGAGGTTTCGAGCCTTACCAAGAGAAGAACAGGCCATGATCCGGAGGGCACACCAGAACCTGTGCCACCCCAGCCCAGAGCAACTGAGCGCTGTTTTCAGGTCACAAGGTTGCCGCCCCGAGATATCCCAAGCTGTGTTTGACATGGAGTGTCCCACATGTTCATCATGCCAAAAGCCCAAAATATCCCGACCAAGTTCCTTGAAGGATTCCCTGGACTTTAATGACAAGGTTTTCATAGATGGTATTACTTGGACAGCCCAAAACGGAATGATGTTCCATTTTTACCACATGTTAGACCAAGCCACAAACTATCATGTTGCAATTCCTGCGCCCAGTCGCTCAGCAGAACAGGTAATTAGCAAGGTATCCGATGCCTGGTTCCTATGGGCGGGCCCACCAAATGCCATGATAATGGATGCTGCCACCGAATTCACCAGCGAGGAATTCGGAAGTTTCCTACAGAGACATGAAGTAAAGGGGATCATCACATCACCACATGCACACTGGCAAAACGGCAGATGTGAGAGACATGGACAAATCCTCCAAAACATGATGAATAAAATTGACCATGAGACTCCCATCACCACCTATCGAGATTTCCAACAAGCCCTAATCCAGTGCACTCATGCCAAAAATACCCTCAGTATCAGATCCGGTTTTGCACCCGAAGTTTTGGTATTTGGAAAATGCTCAAAATTGCCAGGCTCGGTCATCAGTTCCGAAGACATATCAGCCCATGCCAGTGCCAACCGAGAAGATGCCCAAGGAATAGCCTTCAGGCAAAATCTTGCGTTGCGCGAACGCGCAAGGGTGGCGTTCCACCGTGTAGACAATGACATGGCACTTCGGCGTGCCTGCCTTCGCAGAACCCGACCCGACAGGCAGGGTTACGAGGTAGGAGAATGGGTCATGATGTGGCAACCCCAAAAAGATAACAAGGGATACTGGTTTGGCCCCCTGAAGACCATCCAACAAGAGAAGAACCTGTCTATATGGGCCACTACTGGAGGGAAATTGCACCGCCGAGCACCAGAACATGTGCGCCCTGTGAGTTCAGCTGAAGCCAGGAACCTTCCTGAGGATGGTCAGAGTCAAGACAAATCCAACCACCAAGTAAAATATCCAACCTGGAAATTCCCCAATCAATAACCGAAAGTAATCTCAATCCAAATGCCAACCCAAACGAAAATACTCCCGAAGATAACACCAGTCAATCCCAAGACCAACCTGATGATGAACCCGAAGGGAACCAATCCGAACAGAATTCCAATGAGAATGAAATTCATGCTGATCCCACTTCAACAATCCATATTGACACACCCATACCCGAGAATGAAGAGGGCGACCAACTGGTAACTTCTCATTTACTTTGTTGTGATGATGAAATTTTTGCAGTTGATCCCGTGGAAGAACCATGTGCCTGGCGCTTTGAAGTAGACCTGCCAAGTCAATATGTGACAACGTTGCCGCAAGATGCCACTGCAGATGAAATTCTGATGGCTACAGCGGAAAAAAGGCAACGTACCGAGGTGAAATTGTCACTCCTTTCGCCAGAAGAAAGGGCAGCATTCCAAACAGCCAAGCAGACCGAAGTACAGAATTGGCTGACCACAGGAACAGTCTCGAAAATTCTCAGATCAAAGTTAGCCCCTGAACAAATTTTGCGGTGTCGATGGTTGTTGGTTTGGAAAGAAAAAGATACATCCCAAAAAGGTGAACACAGAGATCAAGCCAAAGCCTCAAAATTGGATACACGCAAAGCCAAGGCGCGACTGGTGGTTTTAGGATATCTAGACCCCAACTTAACAGAGGTACCACGAGACAGTCCTACCTTGGGACGCCAGTCTAAAATGCTGCTGCTCCAACTGATTTCCTCAAAGGGATGGAGCCTTGGCTCATTCGACATTCGTGCTGCATTTCTCCAAGGCCGAACTCAAAAAGACAGAGTCATGGGTATTGAACCAGTGCCAGAACTTGCGGAAGCCCTCAAATTGAAACCAGACGAAGTCTGTAAACTAGATAAGTCTGCCTATGGGTTAATTGATGCCCCATTTCTTTGGTGTCAGACGTTGTGTGAAGAATTGTTTCAATTGGGATTCACAGCCAGTCCATTCGACCCATGCATGTTTGTCTTGAGACACCCAAAAACTGGGATGTTGTCCGGAGCCTTAGGAGTGCACGTCGATGACGGAATCAATGGGGGCGATGAATATTTCCATGAACAAATCAGTAAACTCGAACAGAAATATCCTTTTGGATCCAAGAAATCAAAGTCCTTTACATTTACAGGAATTGACATGCAACAGCAACCAGACAATAGCATTCGATTATCCCAATCCAAATATGTCAATAACATTCCCCCAATTTCCATCAAACCAGAACGACGTCAAAAGGAAGATGAGTCCGTGACTGAAGAAGAGCGCCATCACCTTCGTGGCTTGGTAGGATCGTTACAATATGCTGCAGTACACACAAGACCAGACTTGTCCAGTGCCTTAAGCCATTTGCAGTCACAGATCAACCAAGCAAAGGTATCAACACTGATCACTGCGAATAAGGTTTTGCACAATGCGAAGAAACATAGTGATGTTTGCATTCAGATCCAACCCATAGCCACTCCTGATGTGCGATTCATAGCCTTTTCGGACGCATCGTTTGCATCAAAGAGTAAACCTGAATCACATGCTGGTATGATCATTTTGGCCACCCACAAGGAAATCTCATCCAACGAATCATGTGCCATCAGTCCACTATCCTGGGGTACTAAGAAAATCCAGAGAATCGTAACAAGCACTTTGTCAGCTGAGACATCAGCTCTGTCAACGGCTTTGGACCAATTGACATGGATCAGACTGTACTGGGCGTGGATACTGAACCCAAAAACTGAATGGCAACGACCAGAAAAAGAAAACAACCTCCCACCTGCCATCACCATTCCAACTTACAAAGTCACCAATGAAGATTTAGCCATCACTGACTGCAAGAGCCTATATGATTTGACCACCCGAACAGCCATTCCAAATTGTTCCGAGTTTAGGACCCAACTTTTAGCCCGTTCGATCAAAGACATCCTTTCAGAAGGCATAAAGTACTGGGTTCATTCCGGAGCACAATTAGCAGATGCTCTCACGAAGATTATGGAAGCGAACTTTTTGAGGGAAACCCTCAGACAAGGAACATATTGTCTCCATGACTCCAATGAAGTTTTGAAGAATAGAGCATCCGCCAGAAATCGCATGAAATGGCTCAGAACCTCAAACGATCAAATGTGCATTTAATTTAAACTTTTGAAGTTTTGAGGAATGTGAATATGCACATTTGATCAGTCTCCTTTCCCATCAGGGTTCCGCACCTCCATCTGTTGACCATCACTTGATTGCCAGATTGCGTTTCTACTTTCCCAACTTTACAAGACATCTGGCTCAGGGAGCCTTGTTATGCAGCGGCGGGCGGGAGGAGTGTCGTCGCCATAGGCTACGTTTTGGCAAGCTGGTGGTAGCTTGGAACTGACATTGGGTTGTCAGGATACGGCTGTGGACAGCCAGAGCTTGGTGGTACAAAAAGGCGTGTTCGCCTGGTTTGCGAGTGGTGCCAGGGGCACTTGGTTTTGGAGAAGGGAGCCGCTACCCAGTTGACAATACTTATATATATATATGTACACACTTATATATACATATACATATACATATACTTATATATACATATACTTATATATACATATACTTATATATACATATACTTATGTATACATATACTTATATATATACATATACTTATATATATACATATACATATACTTATATATACATATACTTATATATACATATACTATATATATAAATACCCATATATATATATATACTTATATACATACACACTTATATATACATATACATATACTTGTATATACATATTCCTATATATACATATACTTGTATATACATATTCCTATATATACATATACTTATATATACATATACTATATATATGTATAAATACATATATATATACTTATATATATACACATATATATACATATACATATACTTGTATATACATATTCCTATATATACATATACTTATATATACATATACTATATATATAAAATACACATATATATATACTTATATATATACACACTTTTATATACATATCCATATACTTGTATATACATATTCCTATATATACATATACTTATATATACATATACTATATATATACATATACTTATATATATACACATATATATACATATAGATATACTTGTATATACATATTCCTATATATACATATACTTATATATACATATACTATATATATATATTTATATACATATACTTATATATATACACTTATATATACATATACATATACTTGTATATGCATATTCCTATATATACATATACTTATATATATATACACACTTATATATACATATACATATACTTGTATATACATATTCCTATATATACATATACTTATATATACATATACTATATATATACTTATATATTTATATATATATACATATGCTTATATATACACACTTATATATATATATACTTATTTATATATATATATAGCTTACATCACCATTGAAAAGAGCTTCAAGCATCGTTCCAAAACAAAAACAACACTCGAAAAAAAGAGCTACCACACTTGGTATCAGAATATCATGAAATTTACTTGTTTTTCATAGTTTCTCCAACATTCACCAACATATTCATCAACATCAAGGCACTTTTTATAGTAAGTCATTCACGGCCCATCAATTCCTCCATCCCAACGGCCCATGGCCTTCGTTGTTGAGGCCAACGGCTGAGCATCTTGGCCTACGACGTGGTGGACTCGCGCGAGGAGGTGAAGATCGTGCTGAGCGGCGTCTCGCCGTTGTTGGCCGAGGTCTTGTGCTCCTCCTCGGCCTTGGAGGTTGGATGGGGAGATGGGGAATGAACTCATGGGGATATCATGGGGTTTATTTAATGTAGCCTCTGTTTATGTTGTAGTGTATCCCCAAATCCACGGCTTCATCATAATGGTGAATCAATGGTGAATCAATGATAAATGGATTACCCCCTGGTAAACTAATCACTAACTATTGAAGCCATGGCTATAGAAATAGTTGATTTACCGAACTTAATAGCATGGTGTTTTTCCATAGTTTTTTGCAAAGGTTTACCAGAGGGTAGATATAGTATCTATTGTCTAATCATCTGCAAAGGGTGTTATCCATTATTTGTTATCGATTATATTAATTTGTTATCTGTTATTTGTTGTCTATTATCTATATTAGATACTCATGGGGTTTATAATATATCTATCATCTACTAACTAATGATTATATCTACTATCAGGGTACATCGGTGCATGACCATTTTGTCACATTCTCGTAGCCATGTTTCTGGGGTCGTGAACAGGGGTGAAAAGGAGGTACCAGGCAAGCACAAAGAGAACACAGGATCATCTTGAGGACTGCAAGCAGTTTGAGTGGAGCAAGCCTGTTGTTCGCCCGCCTTGAGTGCCATGTCCGCTGCTGATGCAAACGCCGCGGCAGCTGCAGCCCCACCGGCCGCGGCTGATAGGGTTGCTGTGCTGAAGGAAGAGCGCAAAAATTTGAAACGCCAGTTAGCAGCAGCCACCAAAGAACTACAGAACCAGGAGCGTGCATGTAAATGCATGGATACGGTGTCTTTTCGTGAGTGCAGGTGGGACATGTGAACGCTGAACCCATGTTGAAAGACATGTACTCCATAGCCTGCAGGAAAGGAAACGAAGACGTCTTCTCCGACAAGCAGGAAAGCTGGATGTGAGTGATTTGACGTGGCTGCTGGCACGTCGCATGCATCCAATGGCAAGCCCGCATGAGTAGAGTCAAGCCGTGCACTATGTGGAAAGCGCCATGCCAAAGACATAGAGCGCTTGGAGTGAGAGCGGCCATTTGAAGGTTCGAAAGCACCATGCCAAAGGCATGGACACTAGGAGGGAAAGCTGGCAACCGCAGACTTGCAAGCGCCATGGTCAAGACATAGAGCGCTTGGAATGAGACCATGTCAAGGCTGAAAATCCCAATGCCTAAGGCATAGCGCGGCAGGAGTGAAAGCTGGAAACCGCAGACTTGCAAGCGCCATGTCGAAGACAAAGCGCTTGGAAGACATGCGCGGTCCAGAGACCCCTTTTAGAAGACATCCAGGGATACAACGCTAGATAGACAAGATATCTCCCCAAGAATCTTCCCACACCCCACCTCCAAAACATCACCTCCCCAAGAATCTTCCCACACCCACCTCCAAAACATCACCTGACCCCCCTGGTATATTATTATAATTCCCAAACGGGGTATGCGGTCCCGCTCCTATAAATTCACAGGTAAAGTGGTCGCGCCGACGGCGGGACCGGTCCCGCCTGCAACCTGGAATCGTGGGAATTCCCACATTTTGCGGTCCCGCCGCGGTCCCGCTGCGGTCCCGCCTATAGTAATTGCGTACTGTCGCGCGCAGCAGCAACAGCAGCTTTAAGACCTTACCCCCATGCACATCCTTCCCATTCCATCATTTGCAGCGGCCATGTTCCCACATCACATCTACCTCTTTTCCACCCCTTCTTCCAGCTTCCATTCCTTTTTTTTGCATTGCTGTCGCAGCATGGCGTCTGTGGATCGCACGTGTGCGAAGCGGCAGCCGGAGAGAACTGCAGTCACGTCGGGGGAAAACATGGGCCGTGAGGGGTTTTGTTTCTGGGGCAGACCGTCTCTGTAGATATTGCTACTCAGACACGTGCCTCTACCAGTCACATTTCTCTAGCGGAAATCATCAGCAGCATTCCTGGGTGTCAACGGTCGACACGCCTTTTCCAGACCTGTGGGCCATATGCACGTCCAGCTGTTTGTGACAATGGAATCCTAGCAGACTATCTGCTCCATGTGCTTTTTTCATGCTCAAGCCTGTGACCTGCATTCTGCTTTAAGGACGTGGTGGTGAGTTCCTTGCTGTTTCTAGTGTCAAGCCCTCTCCAAAGGAAATGGGCCACCTGACAGCAAAGCGGGGTGTCGCAAGCAACTGACGTAGCACATCGCATTGGAGCCTTGCACCCAAGACATGCCATGCAGACAGGATGTTTCCGCATTGCACTTGGGCCGAGCCATGAGATCCTCCACGACACGGAAGCGTGCTGCGTGCGGGTCGTTGCGGGAACTGCTGCAAGCCAACCAGCTCGAGGTGCCGAAATTTCGGGGTGAATTGTCTCGCGCCGACTTTGCAGCGCAACGACAGCGCCTGGAGAACTGCACCTTGTCTCCGAGTGACACTCAGAAGCTGCGAGACATCATTGACCTCTATGAGGTGCCTCACCTGTTTGTCGGGTGCTAAAGACTGCGACCCATTGTTCGGGTCACTTTTCACATTTCTCACCCTGCTGCGACTTGCTCAGCCGTCCTGGTTGGTGCTACCATTCGCTGGGTTTGCACGGCCTTCTGGTTCACACTGTTTCTAATCAGCTTTGCAGGGCGTTGCAGCAGCAGACGAAGCTGGTGCAGCAGCATCGACCCAAGAGGATGTGGATATGGCAGCAGCCCCAGGACCAGGTCAGACCGCAAGTAGTTGCCATTCTGTCCCTGCATCCGGGACGGTGCTTTCCGGAGGGTAAGAGACCTAGAGCAGTGGATGGACATGACATGCATCAGTGACAGTAGGCAAGCCTCAGCCTTGCATGCAGATGGGAGAGACTGAACTAGAAGGGGTATAGTCATGAGTCCTAGTCGCAGCCACTTCATTGTTGCACATTTTTCACAGGTGATGCCCGCCCTTTTCGTCTTCGAGCACGAGCAGTGTTGGTAACCTACAATTCCTTGCAGCTGCAGCTGGCGGATTTCGATGAGTTCCTTACTTGGCTTGCAACGTGTGAGTGGGTCGGCAAATGGAGTGCCACGATGGAATCAAGTTTGCGTTCGGAGGATGCTGGCCGTCTACATATTCATTGCTTCCTGGAATTCGCCCGCCCCGTCGACTGGCAATCATGCACGGCGCTCCGTTTCAAGGGCATTCAGCCCCATCTTTCCCCATGTCGGGCACGGGGCGCACGCTGGCGAGATGCGGCAGACCAAGGACATTTTTACGTTTGGGCTGCAAAGGTGCATCTCCGTTGGGTTACCTTGTAACGACATTCTATCTCATGTTGAAAGTTGCAGTTCATGTAGGCCACCTTTGTCACTAATCCGATCGTGTGGCAGCAGCATGACGTAGCTTCTAGTTGATCATCAGTAGACCTGGCAGCTTTGCAGCAGATCGTGTTTGCAGTCAAACATTTTGTAGGCCACCTTGGTCTGGGCACCCACGAGCCTGATTTGGATGAACTGAACTCATTGGACCGCTATCTACGTGGTTGGTCTTGCATAGGCAATCCTTCTTCTTTGTACGCATTGATTCAAGATTTATCACTATCGATATATCGAAATATATCTCTGCATATAAACATATATATGTGGTGATCCATCTGAAGGTCCTGATAACGAGTTTCAATTGCAAACACAGTTCATTTGTGCTGGGACCCCGCGCGAAAGTTTGTTTGCGAAACAGAAACTGTTTGCTTCGCGAAAGTGTCGCGAACGGTGGCTAGAATGCATCATCCTCATTGTCTACAGTACCGCTTGTTAAGGGCTACCACCGCCTCCCTGCTGTCGGGGGTCCGGCAGGAGACTGGGACCGCACATTGGCTTTTCCCTTCATAGGTAGCAGCCAGCTTCCGAAGGTCACGCTTCGCCAGAGCCAAATACCATGGTGGCCAAGCACATCCTTGCACCTGCCGCTGGTCCTGCCTAACGTTGCTTTCTGAAGTCTCAAGAAACAACCGCGAAATGCAGCAGCCAAGCTTCGAACAGGGACACTTTGCAAGAGCCAAACACCAAGGCACCTGGTGTTTGCTTTTCCTTTGCCGCCCCCCCGTGCTCCTGGCTGTGGTCTGCGGAGACAAGTCTTTGCACGACAGTTGCACGCAAGTGCTGCAAAAGACTAGGTAAAGTTAAAGGGCATTTTGAAGGGCGTGGCCCAGTAAGCCTTGCTAAAAAAGTTCCTCAGCAGCAAGAACCTGTTCGCGAAGGGGATTCCGTGATGCTAGCACAATGTTTGCAAGGCTATGAAGCACTTTTCCGTGCTAATTTGGTGTGATTTGGCCTGTGCCGATTGAATCTTCATAAGCGGAGTTATTGCTCAACATGGGTTGCGCGAAAGATACACATGCAGTTCGCGAAGGATGCGCGAAAGAAACTTTTTGCTTCGCGATAAATGGCCGTTTGCAGAGACAGGAATTGACAGCAAGCGGCATATGTAGATTGTTTCGTCGCCAGCATCACATCTAATCTAATTGTCTGGACCCACCACCAGATCATTTCCTCGGCTGACATGCCTTGAGTGCTGGGTGGAATTCACCCGGGCGATCTGTGCAGGTAGGAACCCATTTCGTTGCCACCAGCTCCTACGAGGCGTTCAAGGACTACACAGTGCAGGGCAGATGGCTGGATGCGCTGTGGAGTGGGCACAAGCTTTCTCATCAGCAGTACCTGCAGTACGCGTGCCTGGGTTAAGCAGCATTGTTTTCATTCCGGAGATACATCAGGGTCCACATTTATTGGACGCTCCATGGCTGCATGGCGATCAGCATATGTAGATATATAGAGACATTTTTCGAGAGATTTAGATACACACGCACACACACACACACACATATATATATATATATATATCTCTTCGAGACAGATCTATACAAAGATATGTCTTTCTATATCTATCTATATCTATCTATGGATATATATATATATATATCTATTATATATATATATATACATGGACCCAGGGGTGCGGATGCCAAAGACTCACTTTAGGCGGTGTCATTGCAGTTGACTTGTCAATAGCTGTTTATCGATCCCCCTTGATTGAAGCTCTATATGGAAGGGAAGAACCCATGTCCGGATGAAATGATTAAACCCATACTATAAATGTTTCTTTATCATATTTTATGTGGTCTGGAATATGGGTACCATAATATACAAGTAATAAAGTGGGATGGAGAAACCTTAAAATTCAACGAGGTCTGCATACCACTATTTATAAACACATATGCGCACGAAAACATGATCAGAATTCCTTGTCCCGATTCTGCTGGGGCGCGAACGGTTCGCGAAAGGGTGGCGTGCGGGCAGTTTTCGGGTACCAGAATATTGACCAACTCCGAAAAGATTTGTATGAAATGGAACATAACATAAACCCAATGTGAATTTCAGTGGGACCACTTCATAGCAGGTCCATTTCATAGAATAGGGAACGTCACAAACACCTATGTTGTTTATAAAAGTGCTGCTTCGAGTCTGCTAAAGTGTCCGAACATAAGCAATAATTTGGCCGTAACATATCTTCAGATACCTTCAAATATCCCCCTTGGAATTTCCTCTACAGAATCAAGAACGTTGGGTCCTGGAAAATGGTGCGTTTTAACCCCCTGCTTTGTTTAGGGGTACCTACCCAGTGTCAACGCTTTCAATTGTATAGAGGACCTTGGGGCCTCTGATTCTATAGAGATTTCATGTTGAATACAGCACTGAGTCCTAGTCAGCAGAAAGCCTTAGCCACTGCGATTCTATAGTTGGATCTGTTCTCTTTGGGTGTATGTCATGTTCTTCAATTCTATAGAGAAGTATTGGCAGAACAAATTTCCCACAACAATTCGTTCATCATCATTGATCATCCTTGTATATAATCGAAGAGGTTGACAGTGAACACTTGGAGCCTTTGAGCTCTATAAAATTGGGAATGCATAAGGTAAGGTAGGCAAGAGCAACTGGAGCATTCAGGTCAGCTGTCAATGAATGACACTTGGGGAGCCTGATTTTATAGAAGGCCAACTAACCCCCCCAACCAAAAACGGCTCTACGAGAGTGACTTGGGGGCAGCGATTCTAAAGAGATTGTCAACTTGAAAATACCTTGGGGTCTCTGATTCTATAGATGCATTTTCAGAAAGAGGGCCAATGTCTCCAGAATTATCACTATAAAATTGTCAACACCGTGTGCAGCAGGTTGCAGGTGCGCTTGGGCTATATCACCCGCAAACGCGCTGTGGAAGCAGTCATGCAGCAGGAGAGCGAAAGTCGCCTCTGACGTGAGCAGGCCGAAGTGGTGGCTCAGCTCCAGCCATTGCAAAAGCCATTTTTGCCAGAAGTGGTTGCCCGAGTCGAAGACTGGGCCAAACAGTATTCCATTTTAGATTCTCGGTACAAATTTCTTGTGCTCCGGGCGCCTTCGCGCGCTGGCAAAAGCACCTTGGCAAAATGCCTCCAGTTCGTTTTGCCTACGTATATCCAGAAGCCTCCTTTCATTCAAACTGTCCAGGGTGCCACGGCCGCTGAGTTACAACATTACGACAGAGATTCTCACGGCTTTATCCTGTTCGACAATTGCAATTCTATGCCCTTTGTGCTATCTCAGCGGGCCTTATTTCAGGCAAACCCAGACTTTCATCGCTTAGGCCAGTCCCAGACGAACATATTCTCATATCAGGTTTATTTATTCAGGGTCCCCATTGTGATCACCATAGATGAATCAACTGACTGGGATGATGACGAACCATGGATTCGCGAGAATCAGCATTTGGTGCAGCTTACCGGCCCATGTTATCATTTGGAGTAACAGCCTGCATGGGGTAGAGAAAGGCATGGCTTGGGTTAGGTTTGTGAAACCGCCTGCGGGGGAGATTTGGGTCTACAGCTGCTTGAACCCTCAATGTATATGAGTATGGTTCGTTCCCCTCCATGGGAATCTATGGGGATTAATAATTGGGGATTAATAATAGAGATTATCCACTAAACTATCTAAGTCTATTGGCATATCACAATAGATTCTCGAGTGAGTACTAATGATACGATACTAATGATTTTATGGGGTTAATATATATATCGTTTGAATTATTGGTTATCTGCTATGTGTTATCCATTCTCTATATTATCTATTATCGGTTATAGAAAGGTGGTTTGTTACCCATTATTTGTCATCCATTATTTATTATCTATTGTCTATTAGCTATTATCTAGATATATTTACGTATCTTATGGATGTGAGGGCGTATCTAGGCTATGAGATGGGATGATATGTTATGTACCAGGGATTTGGATGATAAGGTTGGAATTAAGGGCTGAAGATACATGATGGAGGGGGAGGGGATTGGCAGAACATGAAATGATGTCAAGCTTAAGTGGCAGTCTTACAGTGTCAAAATGCCCGACTTTGAAACCATATCCGCGGAGTTTGGGTTGCCTGGTTGCCTGAGCCAAGTCTATGTCTTGTGGAAACTGGGATATCAGATGTGTGGTCTCATCAGTCCTCCCAACGACAGGCCTTTTGCGTAGTGGCCAACGAAGTTCGACGATTACTCGGCTACAAGGATGACGATGAGGAAACAGACGACAGGCCCCGAGTAATTGTCATGACGCTCCGTTGCTCGGGGTTCAATTCACAGAGATTTCAAGGATTAGCTTCTGGTAAACATGGTAAACTAAGATAGCTATGGAAAGTCATCATTTGTTAGAAAATGCTTGATCATATAGATTGTATCAATGGACCGATTTCATCCAATTTCAACAGCTCTGTTAAAGTACCAAGTATACAAAAAAGTACCAAGTACCAATGTGTGTTTGGTAAAGTCCAATTTGTTTCTGGGAGGTTCAATATGGATCTGTGTCTGAAAATGGATGAACATGATATACCCGTCCAAATGGTCATGAAAATCATGGGAAAATGATGACAAACCCATTTTTTTAATGTGAAGTGCTGGGGCTTGGGAAACTGTAACCCCCAAAAAAACTGACGTTCGCTAATTCCGTTGTAAAATGTATAAAATTGTAAATGCACCGTTTCTATCTTATTTTTAG
>CAMXCT020003166.1:55203-65437 GCA_947184155.2 Cladocopium goreaui | reverse complement strand
TCAGATCGCGTGCCGCGACATGCCGCGCAGCGGCTTCAGCAACTTCGTGGAGAAAGTGGCAGCGGCGGATTCCGATGCACAGAAGGCGAGACGTTTTGAACGATGGAGGAAAGGTATAGAATCCCAGAAAAACATGTGATAAAGTTTGTGTGTCTTTTTGTTGCATGGAGATTACCATAGATATATAAATATATAAATTACGTATATGATATATTGTTATGTAGTATGTATATATCAAGGTGTTCGACTGATGTAGGGTTTTTTCATCCCTGAGTCCAAGACGCGGCAGGAACTTCGAGCACGAGTGGCCGAACTCGAAGCACAACTGGTGCAACTGGGGGTGGGAAGCTAAAGGTCTGGGGAATGGCTGGCCTATTACAGTAGAAACATGTAGAAACATGGAGAAACCGTGAACCAGAGCGGCAGTTGAGGGTGATAGCCAGCATCCAGAAACTGGGACGACCAGAACCTCACTGTCAATGGTCGAAAACTGCTGAGTCAAGATATTTGATTTTCCACATCCCAAGGGAAAAAATTATCCCCAAATTAAAAAAAAACAAGTACATGTGAAGCATATGTGAAGCATAAGTGTGGTTTTCTGTCTTGTCTTGACCAAGAAAATCCATGGTGCCAGCAGAACTACAACCGCCAAGGTGAGGCCTATAGGAAGTGAGGCCTGGGTTGCTTCTCTGGGGAGTTCACCAAGGATTTAGCCATGGGTCAAGTTACCTATATGAAATGACCAGATGACTGGGGAATACTGGGGATATAAACATCCAGATTTAATAGTTAACATCCAGAAAAACCATCTAAGGTAGGGTTTTGAAGGGTTTTGACTCGTAGGATATGAAATACCATGAAATAGCCTTGAATATCCTCTGAAACCAGCAGAAGCCCTCTGTATTTCACCCACTTGCGGTCAGAGTGTGTCTCACCGATTCTTCGCACAGACATGTGCCGCTGCATCTATCACACGCACGAACAAACGAACAATCGAGACTGATACAAGAATGCAAAGGCCAGCAGAATAGTATGCAATCAATAGTAAGAACGATTTAAACGGATGCTAGTGAATTGATACACAATTGTATCCATATACTTCCATTGTATACATCTATATAGTTTTCCCTTTCACACCTTACTGTCACCTTAGAATAGTGTAAAACCTTTAGATTTCTTTCAGAAATGCCTCCTATGTCGTCACCAGCGGAGTGTCGCCAGGGTGCATCTGGTGGGCCAGTGACGAGTTTTCTCGAAGAATCTGGGCTGATGCAGTACGCCAAGCATCTACAGGCGAAAAATCCTGACAAGGGCTGTATAGAGTTGGGGATATACTTGGGATCAGTTGGGATATAGTGGAAAATTCATGGACATATTATCAAAGGAAGTTTAGGGGGAGAAACTTCCGTGTTACGGACTTTTAGAATGTCAGGGAAAGAGTTAGTCAAAGAAAGAGTTAGTGAGGGAAAGAGTTAGTCAAAGAAAGAGTTAGTGAGGGAAAGAGTTAGTCAAAGAAAGAGTTAGCAAAAATACAGTTAGTCAGGGAAAGAGTTAGTCAAAGAAAGAGTTTAAGCAAGAAACAGTTTAGTCGGGAAAGAGTAGCAAAGACGAGTTAGTCAGGAAAGTTGTCAAATAAAGAGTTAGTCAAAGAAAGAGTTAGTCCAAGAAACAGTTAGTCAAAGAAAGAGTTAGCAAAGAAACAGTTAGTCAGGGAAAGAGTTAGTCAAAGAAAGAGTTAGTCAAAGAAAGAGTTAGCAAAGAAACAGTTCGTCAGGGAAAGAGTTAGTCAAAGAAAGAGTTAGTGAGGGAAAGAGTTAGTCAAAGAAAGAGTTAGCAAAGAAACAGTTAGTCAGGGAAAGAGTTAGTCAAAGAAAGAGTTAGTGAGGGGAAGAGTTAGTCAAAGAAAGAGTTAGTGAGGGAAAGAGTTAGTCAAAGAAAGAGTTAGTGAGGGAAAGAGTCAGTCAAAGAAAGAGTTAGTGAGGGAAAGAGTTAGTCAGGATATATGAGGTAGTCAAAGAAAGAGTTAGCAAAGAAACAAGTTAGTCAAAGAAAGAGTTAGTGAGGAAAAGAGTGAGTCAAAGAAAGAGTTAGCAAAGAAATTGTTCCCTCACTGTAAATGGGATTGCAAGTGGTGCTGGTGGAGGAGTTGCCGATGGAGTTTTGGAGGAAATCTCGCACGAAATGCGTTTTTGAGAGATAGCAGATGCACGAAAGCCTATGTTTTTCCATACAAAGTCCGTCCCCGAACGTCGATGATCTACCTCTGCGGTGCGACGGGTGCGAGACGGTCTCGTGTGTGGTCGGATCATTCTCGGATATTCTCGGATATTCTCGGATCGGTCTCGGATCGGTTCCGCATTGTAAATGGGGTTTCAACTGTTTTTCGTGCATGTGTGGTCGACAGAATTCCATTGTGATTTGCAACTGTAGGATCGTTCCCGCATTGTAAATGGGGTTGCAAGTGGTGCTGGTGGATGAGATGCTGATGGAATTCCATTGTGATTTGCAACTCTAGGATCGTTCCCTCACTGTAAATGGGATTGCAAGTGGTGCTGGTGGAGGAGTTGCCGATGGAGTTTTGCAGAAAGTCTCGCACGAAATGCGTTTTTGAGAGATAGCAGATGCACGAAAGCCTATGTTTTTATACAAAGTCCGTCCCCGAACGTCGATGATCTACCTCTGCGGTGCGACGGGTGCGAGACGGTCTCGTGTGTGGTCGGATCATTCTCGGATATTCTCGGATCATTCTCGGATCGGTTCCGCATTGTAAATGGGGTTTTAACTGTTTTTCGTGCATGTGTGGTCGACAGAATTCCATTGTGATTTGCAACTGTAGGATTGTTTCCGCATTGTAAATGGGGTTGCAAGTGGTGCTGGTGGATGAGTTGCTGATGGAATTCCATTGTGATTTGCAACTCTAGGATCGTTCCCTCACTGTAAATGGCATTGCAAGTGGTGCTGGTGGAGGAGTTGCCGATGGAGTTTTGGAGGAAGTCTCGCACGAAATGCGTTTTTGAGAGATAGCAGATGCACGAAACCCTGTGTTTTTCCATACAAAGTCCGTCCCCGAACGTCGATGATCTACCTCTGCGGTGCGACGGGTGCGAGACGGTCTCGTGTGTGGTCGGATCATGGTCGGATATTCTCGGATCATTCTCGGATCATTCTCGGATCGGTTCCGCATTGTAAATGGGGTTTCAACTGTTTTTCGTGCATGTGTGGTCGACAGAATTCCATTGTGATTTGCAACTGTAGGATTGTTCCCGCATTGTAAATGGGGTTGCAAGTGGTGCTGGTGGATGAGTTGCCGATGGAATTCCATTGTGATTTGCAACTCTAGGATCGTTCCCTCACTGTAAATGGGATTGCAAGTGGTGCTGGTGGAGGAGTTGCCGATGGAGTTTTGAAGGAAGTTTCGCACGAAATGCGTTTTTGAGAGATAGCAGATGCACGAAAGCCTATGTTTTTCCATACAAAGTCCGTCCCCGAACCTCGATGATCTACCTCTGCGGTGCGACGGTTGCGAGACGGTCTCGTGTGTGGTCGGATCATTCTCGGATCATGCTCGGATCATTCTCGGATCGTTTCCGCATTGTAAATGGGGTGTCACCTGTGTTTCGTGCATTTGTGGTCGACAGAATTCCATTGTGATTTGCAACTGTAGGATCGTTCCCGCATTGTAAATGGGGTTGCAAGTGGTGCTGGTGGATGAGTTGCCGATGGAATTCCATTGTGATTTGCAACTCTAGGATCGTTCCCTCACTGTAAATGGGATTGCAAGTGGTGCTGGTGGAGGAGTTGCCGATGGAGTTTTGCAGGAAGTCTCGCACGAAATGCGTTTTTGAGAGATAGCAGATGCACGAAAGCCTATGTTTTTCCATACAAAGTCCGTCCCCGAACCGCGATGATCTACCTCTGCGGTGCGACGGTTGCGAAACGGTCTCGTGTGTGGTCGGATCATCCTCGGATCATGGGCGGATTGGTCTCGGATCGGTTCCGCATTGTAAATGGGATTGCAAGTGGTGCTGGTGGATCAGTTGCCGATGGAATTCCATTGTGCTTTGCAACTGTAGGATCGTTCCCGCACTGTAAATGGCTGCGTCAAGGTTGCTTCATGCTGTGGCTGCATGCGTAATACGATTGTCTTTTGCAGCTGGACTTCGTAAATCGTATTGGAGTGGCTGCATGAAGGCTGCGACAGTGATTTGTCAGCAGATTTTCTCCATTTTGGCGCTAGTGATTTTCCTTCTAAAAATCCTTTTAAAAGTGCTTCAAAATCGTCTTTTTTTCGCTCTGGCGTCGAGATCCGGTTTTGGAGCTACAATTTCCGACGCCGTTGCGCGTAGTTCTATTGTGTTTTGCAACTCAGTCTCTGCAGATCGCATTGTAATGGCTGCGTCAAGGTTGCTTCTTGCCACGGCTGCATGCGTAATACTATTGTCTTTTGGAGCTGGACTTCGTAAATCGTATTGGAGTGGCTGCATGAAGGCTGCGACAGTGATTTGTCAGTAGATTTTCTCCATTTTGGCGCTAGTGATTTTCTTTTTAAAAATCCTTTTAAAAAGTGTTTCAAAATCGTTTTTTTTTCGCTCTGGCGTCGAGATCCGGTTTTGGAGCTACAATTTCCGACGCCGTTGCGCGTAGTTCTATTGTGTTTTGCAACTCAGTCTCCGCAGATCGCATTGTAATGGCTGCGTCAAGGTTGCTTCCTGCTGTGGCTGCATGCGTAATACTATTGTCTTTTGCAGCTGGACTTCGTAAATCGTATTGGAGTGGCTGCATGAAGGCTGCGACAGTGATTTGTCAGCAGATTTTCTCCATTTTGGCGCTAGTAATTTTCCTTTTAAAAATCCTTTTAAAAAGTGCTTCAAAATCGTCTTTTTTTTCGCTTTGGCGTCGAGATCCGGTTTTGGAGCTGCAATTTCCGACCCAGTTGCGCGTATTTCTATTGTGTTTCGCAACTCAGTCTCTGCAGATCGCATAGTAATGGCTGCGTCAAGGTTGCTTCTTGCCACGGCTGCATGCGCAATACTATTGTCTTTTGCAGCTGGACTTCGTAAATCGTATTGGAGTGGCTGCATGAAGGCTGCGACAGTGATTTGTCAGCAGATTTTCTCCATTTTGGCGCCACTGATTTTCTTTTTAAAAATTCTTTTGAAAAGTGCTTCAAAATCGTCTTTTTTTCGCTTTGGCGTCGAGACCCGGTTTTGGAGCTACAATTTCCGACCCAGTTGCGCGTAGTTCTATTGTGTTTTGCAACTCAGTCTTTGCAGATCGCATTGTAATGGCTGCGTCAAGGTTGCTTGGTGCCGCGGCTGCATGCGCAATACTATTGTCTTTTGCAACTGGACTTCGTAAATCGTATTGGAGTGGGTGCATCAAGGGTTCGACAGTGATTAGTAGTAGTGCTGGGAATTGATTAATGAAAGCTTAATAGATGACATATGAGAAGGGACGAGATGAGAAGAGATGAGCTGGGATAAGGTGAGAAGAGCTCAGATGAGATGAACTGTGGAGTGTGAAGAGTGCAGTGTGAAGTGTGGGGCGTGAAGAGTGCAGTGCGAAGTGTGAAGTGTGAAGTGTGAAGTTTGGAGTGTGAAGGAAGCAGTGAGAAGTGAGACGTGTGAAGTGTGGACTGTGAAGTGTGGAGTGTGAAGTTTGGAGTGCAAAGAGTGCAGTGTGAAGTGTGGAGTGTGAAGAGTGCAGTGTGAAGTGTACAGTGTGAAGGAAGCAGTGGGAAGTGAGAAGTGTGAAGTGTGGAGTGTGAAGTTTAAGTTTGGAGTGCGAAGTGAGTGTGAAGTGTGAAGTGTGAGGTTTGGAGTGTGAAGGCAGCAGTGAGAAGTGAGAAGTGTGAAGTGTGGACTGTGAAGTGTGGAGTGAGAAGTGTGAAGTTTGGAGTGTGAAGGAAGCAGTGAGAAGTGTGAAGTGTGGACTGTGAAGTGTGAAGTGCGAAGTGAGAAGTGTGAAGTGTGAAGTGTGAAGTTTGGAGTGTGAAGGAAGCAGTGAGAAGTGAGAAGTGTGGAGTGTGAAGTGTGGACTGTGAAGTGTGGACTGTGAAGTGTGGACTGTGAAGTGTGGAGTGTGAAGTGCGAAGTGAGAAGGAAGCAGTGGGAAGTGAGAAGTGTGAACTGTGAAGTGTGAAGTGTGGAGTGTGAAGTGTGGAGTGTGAAGTTTAAGTTTGGAGTGCGAAGAGCGCAGTGTGAAGTGTGAAGTGTGAGGTTTGGAGTGTGAAGGCAGCAGCGAAAAGTGAGAAGTGTGAAGTGTGCAAGTGCGAAGTGTGGAGTGTGAAGTGTGAAGTTTCGAGTGCGAAGAGTACAGTGTGAAGTGTGGAGTGCGAAGTGTGGAGTGTGAAGACTTTGCTTCGTCTCTCGCTGAAAAAAAAGCCGCTTGTCGAGGGAAGGACACGGTCGGGACAGGCTGGCGTCGAACTATAGGTCATTTATGTTTGGGAAACTTCCGCCGCCGGCTTGCCCGGGTCTATGTGGGAACCTTCGTATGTGCAACGTATATTATATATAAAGTAAGATGATATTGGATGTTCTGCAAACTGTTCATGATTCAACCAACAATGTGATGGTATGGCGAGCAATATGGGGAGTTGTTCAGGAACTGGGGATGGGCCCCAAATGAGGAAAAAATTGACCATCAAACCGTGGGATATGTTGTTTTGGACACGACCATATTTTCTCAAATTTGGGTAGAGTAGGTATATAAACATCAAGTTTCCGCGTTTTCCTACTTAGTAGATTTGTCAAGGAAACTCGTGATCTACTAGGGGTCCCGAGACATTTCAGACATGTTCCCTTTTTTTTGGTGTTCTCAGGGACCCTAGATTTGTTATGATTTGTTTCCATTCTGGGAAGTTGAGCAGTTGCAGGAGAAATCGTGGTGAACCTCCAAAGCGGACTATTTGTTGATTCGTTGATAGTCTAAGGAACTGAGGAGACCGCCATAGCCGATAGCCTACTGTGTTAGGAGTGACCATGTTCCGGGTAGCCCTTGGCCGGTCACCAGATGGCGGGCTATCACGACCTTGAGACCATGTGTTGCATGGAAGACCATCACTTCAAGGTGCGGGATCGGCGGATAGGTCCCGGATCCCCTCAGGCAGATCAAGGCCCAAGCTTGGTGAATCCCACTGGCCATGGCGGCCATCCCAATGACAACCCATCGATGGTGTTTTTTCAATGTCCCAGATCGAAATCTCCGTTGTGTCTATCAGGATCATCTGGTTGTTTTCGTCTATGGACAAACCCATTGATGCTCAGAGAAAAGAAAAAAACCTGGCTGTGGGTTGGAAATGACGATCATAATCATCCAACATTTCCTCATGGACCGCTATGACCCAGGTCCCGGTCCTGAAAATCGCCAAATCTTCCTGCAGCACCCGCGATATGATTGAATCCCCATTTCATCTTGTCAATGTAGTTGGTTTTCTTGGGAAAGACTGGAGGCTCTTCCATGGATGTTCCGCGGATGTTCCATGGATTTTCGCATCATGTTTATCAGTGTTTCCTTCAAGCTTTCCCTTAAACCAATCCCCATTTCATCTTGATTTTGGCTGATAAGGTATGATAAGATATTTGAATGGGATAAACTGGGTATTTTTCCACAATTGCCCTATGGTAGCTTAACATAGCTATGGAATATTCACACCCCTTTTTTTCGGCACATCATCACACCTTATCTCTCATATTTCCATATTTTCTGAGTTACATCCCAAAAAAACACTATGACATCCCCTGGTGGAGCCCACCAGGCTCCGAATCCCGCAGGAGTTGGGTCTACTTCCTGGCCATGCTCTCAAGCTGCGCAGGCGGTAGACGGGTGGGGATTTCATGATATTTCATGGGGATCTGCAGGATCAGGACCCAATGATTGAGGTCTGTTGGGACATGTTGGGACTATGGTATACTCCTAAGGGATGATATAAAAGGATTTTTTGCTGAGCCCCAAACGGTTGGTGAATGGATGGTTTATAAGCTTGAGTTTCGCACACTGTAAATGGTAACGCTGAAGAACCAAGTAAACAAGCTTCATGCAAAGCCACTCTTCGGGTCAGACTTGGCGGCTTTGGCACATCTGTGTGCATCATCACGACCCGTTTCTGCCTGATGCCTTGAAATCATTTGCATTGACCAGATGTGTTAGATAGTTTAAATGAAAAAAATCCCTTGCAACCTCTTGCAATCGCAAAAATCGCTTGGAATGTCCATCTAACTACTATCTCTTTGGACGCATTCTCGGTCTTGGCATGTCTTGGCTCAAGTCATTCACGAACTAAACCGATCAAATCCCGCCCCTGGGCGCAGCGCTTGGGTAGGTAGTCTGGATATCCCATTTGGGAACTCGAAAGAATGTCTAAACAAAAATGAAAGGTAGGGTTTCCAGATATGGAATATGGCATATGGTTGGTTCATGTTGGTTTATTATTGGTTTACCCTCTGGTAATTTAACATAGCTATTGAAAATGGCCATTTATAGTGTATTTTCCCATTAAAAATTGTGATTTTCCATAGCTATGTTAGTTTACCAGAGGGTATTGAGCTACAATATTTTGCTACCCAAGTGAATATCATGTTGTTTTTGGGTTGCGGTATATTTGAGATTCGCAACAGTTTGAATTTTCACCGCAAGGTCTGAGCGAAGTTTTTCCGATTGAAGTCCGGTGGGATGCAACATGGGTCTGAAAATATACGGTATACCCTCTGGTAAACACACAAAAAACTATGGAAAGATCCACCATTTTTAATGGGAAAACCCACTATTTCTATAGCCATTTTCAATAGCTATGTTAGTCATTACCAGAGGGTACCACCTAAATTGGTCATTTAATGGGAACATATAGTAACTGATCATCAAGTTTTGGGGTGGCCTATCTCAACATGGAAAGTGCATCAACGTGGCACGATGAATAGATTCCGAGGAAGACTTCTAGACTGTTCAACCCCGTGGACCCCCTTGGGTCATAGAGTTTTGACATGAGAATTGTGAACCCGCTCTTTTCATCCAAAAGGCCTTAAGAGGGGACAACTTGGGAGAAGGGAAGTGGTCGACCTCTTGCCTGTTCTCAATGTTTTTTGTTGCAGGCAAAATCACAAACTCGGCCAATGTTCAGCAAGCACGTGGTCTGTTTTGTATCCACTCCTTGGTAATGATGCTGCCTTGGTGGGTGTTATTGTGATGATTCTTTTGAAAACATCTATGCTTTGATAATTCTAGATAGAATTTGACATGTCTAGATTCTAGATATTTCTTGGATACTTCTAGATAGGTATCTTTTCCTGGATATTTCTAGATATAATTCGATGATATAGTCGTTCAATTAAGCACCCATCAGTCACCCATCTACTCAGACTGTCGGCTATCAATCATTAATCATGCAGCCATCTACCCATTTGCCCATCAATCAATCACCCAATCGATAGTTTAATTGTTGGCTACAATATATATATATATACACACACATGTTCAGATGTTTAAACCATGTTAAATCCCAATTGTTGATGGTCAACCTACTAACATGGAGGAAGAGATGTGTCTCTCAACGATCCCCTTTCGATCTGAGGTGCGCATCCTGCGCATCCGACAAACGAACCAAATCTTTTGGCAGGTGCTTTTTCCGGGCCCGGGCCGAGTCGCAGGGGTGTGGAGAGCGCCATCACCCTTTTTTATCGCCATTGGCTGGGAAGAGAAAACCATAACCTCCCAACATGGAAAATCCTGGAGGTTCCATGAGTCCCCTTGGCCCACGAATTAGTTTCGGGATTTCCCAGACACCTTGGTTGATTACCAGTGAAACAGACACCGCTTTTTTGTGATTAACGGTTCCATGGTGGGATCCGGTCCAAAGGAGAAGTTTAACGTGGCTCAAGGCCTCGAAACACTCAAATATACAGCGGGAGCACTCATGAGAAAATGGTGGTTGCGGAAAATGAGCTAAAAACTGGATTTCGCAGTTTTTTGCCCTTTTTTCCATGTGGTTTCACGGTTTCACTATTCTCCCGAATGTTTGAGGTGTGGCCTCAACTTTTCTAAGGGGATATCTTTCGGGCCAAGCTGAAGACACCTCAGTGAACCAGGGCGCAGGCCTAAAGGCCTACATAGTTTAGCGACCTGGATGGACAGGGATGACATCAAATGACCAAAGCTAGATGTTCAGACTAGATTGGACCTCACTAAATGGCAGGGGGCCGTATAGGGGGTCCAAAAACGTTGCGAGATCCAGTCTTCA
>CAMXCT020003166.1:15000-55103 GCA_947184155.2 Cladocopium goreaui | reverse complement strand
AAATATATATATATAATATTTATATATATAATTATTAATATAAATATAAATTATAATTAATTTAATTAAAAATTCAATATAAACAATATTTTTTTTTATTTATATGTTAATATTTAAATTTTGTGTTTTTTATTTTTAATATGTAAATATCAAGAAAAAATTCTAAAATTATATTTAATTCGTTATTTATTTCATTATTTATAATTATATATAATTATTTAATAAAAATAATTCCAATATTTATATAAATAATTATTTTTTGACCAGCTCTTAGCATACGGTATAATGTAATAAAAGCATAGTTTAAAGATAAAGTAAATTTTAAAATATTGATTTATATATTTATTTTTTTTGTTGTGTATAAGGTCTGGGTAATTATATGGTGCTGTGGAATAATTATTTTTAATTTTGACCCTCCAATAAGTTTCTTGTAATATTGTTATCAATAATATTGTCAAGGTTCGTTGTTTCAGCTCTCATAATAAAAGAAATAATTATCCAGCCGTCGCCTGTTGCAGTATGTTCAGTTTGGAACTAATGGCCGTTTTTGTCAATTTCTGTTGTTCCGTTCCCTTGTGGAATTATAATAGGTTCATTACCATTGATACAATAAGTTCGAATTCAAAAGGTACTACCCTTCGTGGTAAATAAGAACAAACCTAGTCTAGCTTTTCCATAGCTCCCGGAATTCCAGATATTAAATGCCAAATAGGTCTTCAATTTTTCCAAATTTATTATGGTCGTCATTAACATCACCAGGTACAATATCCTGTGCATTTGTAACTCCTGAAGTTGTTAAATCAATTATATTGGTATTATTTAAACCATTGGCATATATATAATAATGCGAGAGAGAGAGAGAGAAAAGAGAGCGAGCGAGTTGGATGCCAAATGATATGAAGGTTTTGCAGCTGATAGGGGGTCTTTGGAAATGGATTCTAGGGTCCGTGGTGATTTAGTTCTTCCTCTGATTGTGTGATATATGTTTTCCATTATTTATTTCTTTATCTATCTAATCTTATCTATTAAGGTAGGTGGTCTTGGTATATACGGGTGAAAATGATCCCAAAGGAAAGATCATCTTGGGTTAGTGTCCCTTGGATGTTTCAATATATTGTTAATTCTTTTCCGCCATTCGGTAATCATGCCAAGATGGGAATTGGCAATTATTGTCTCCATCCATTTACCCTTCTATTCGTGGAAGTGCCAGTCAGAACAAACGATCACCATTCGATCGTAGTTCCAAAAGGTTTTTTTTTGGGTTGGGTACTTTGATAAAATATTGAATATATTTTCTATATATATATATATGTATATCAATATATGCAGCCGATAGGGGGTCTTTGGAAATGGATTCTAGGGTCCTTGGTGATTTAGTTCTACCTCTGATTGTGTGATATATGTTTTCCATTATTTATTTCTTTATCTATCTTATCTTATCTATTAAGAAAGGTGGTCTTGGTATATACTAGTGAAAATGATCCCAAAGAAAAGATCGTCTTGGGTTAGTGTCCCTTGGATGTTTCAATATTATTAATTCTTATCCTTGTTTCGGTAGTCATGCCGAGATGGGGGTTGATAATTAGTCTCTCCATCCATTTACCCTTCTATTTGTGGAAGTGCCAGTCAGAACAAACGATCACCATTCGATCGTAGTTCAAATAGTTTTTTTTTGGGTTGGGTACTTCGATAAAATATAGAATATATTATATCTATGTTTTGCAATTGATCTGGGTTCTCTGCAAATGGATTCTTGGGTCTTTCCAAATATTTAATATATGATAATGGAATTGAATTGTATTATATAGGTACCTTATTATTTTCCCTATGAGGTAACCAATTGGTTGATTAAATTGGTATCATCTTACCATTGGTTATTTAATGTAACTTCTTTTTTTTACCATGCTCATAGAAAATTCTATGTGCATTATTATGTTCACTCTTAGGCAACCACTTGGTTGGCTAAATTGATATCATCCCAGTATCGGTTACGGTTATTTTATTTTATTATATTCCTTGGATTAATTGGGGTCCATTACCATTTCTGAAGGGTACCCAAAAAAAAAATGCGGGATCAAAATGGAAAAGGTATCAACCACGCTCTTGTTTTTTCTAGGGTGGTGCCCCCATATACCTTTGGTATAAAGCCACCAATGTTATCCCTGATTGTCACTATTTTTTTTTCAAGTACTAAATTTCCCCCATTATTTCTACGTCTACATCATATATCCTTTAAATGCATTGTCCAGCAGCTAATTTGCCGAAGTCAGGGCGCAGAAATCAGCACCCTGAGTTAGGATTTTTTTTTTTTTTTGACGATATCCTAGGTGCTTGGTGGGGTATTGCCTAAGTAAGGTCGCAAAAATCTGCACCTAGACTTAGGCAATACAGAGGTTGCACCCTGGGATTTAGGGAAAAAAAAAAAAATGACGATCTCAGGGTGCAGAAATTGGCATGTGGACTTAGGAAACAGCCCTAATATTATATTCTACCATGATTTTTGCCGCAAAGGATTTGGGGTCCTTGATTTTGAGATTTAGGCAAAAAAAAAAATTGCCGATCTTTTGGCTTGGAGGACCCCGTATCCATCGCATCCGAACATCCGTCGCATAATAATATGTTTTTTAAATATTTTATCGAAGTACCCAACCCACAAAAAACCTATCTGAACTACGATCGAATGGTGATCGTTTGTCCTGACTGGCACTTCCACAAATAGAAGGGTAAATGGATGGAGAGACTAATTATCAACCCCCATCTCGGCATGACTACCGAAACAAGGATAAGAATTAATAATATTGAAACATCCAAGGGACACTAACCCAAGACGATCTTTCCTTTGGGATCATTTTCACTAGTATATACCAAGGCCACCTACCTTGATAGATAAGATAGATAAAGAAATATATAATGGAAAACATATATCACACAATCAGAGGTAGAACTAAATCACCAAGGACCATAGAATCAAATTCCAAAGACCCTCTATCGGCTGCATATATGGATATATATATATAACTAATATATGTTCATATTTTATCAAAGTACCCAACCCAAAAAAAACTATTTGAACTACGATCGAATGGTGATCGTTTGTTCTGACTGCCACTTCCACGAATAGAAGGGTAAATGGATGGAAACACTAATTATCAATCCCCATCTTGGCATGATTACCGAATGGCGGATAAGAATTAACAATATATTGAAACATCCAAGGGACACTAACCCAAGACGATCTTTCCTTTGGGATCATTTTCATTAGTATATACCAAGGCCACCTACCTTGATAGATAAGATAGATAAAGAAATAAACAATGGAAAACATATATCACACAATCAGGGGTAGAACTAAATCACCAAGGACCCTAGAATCCATTTCCAAAGACCCCCTATCGGCTGCATATATTGATATACATATATATATATAACTAATATATGTTCATATTTTATCAAAGTACCCAACCCAAAAAAAACTATTTGAACTACGATCGAATGGTGATCGTTTGTTCTGACTGCCATTTCCACGAATAGAAGGGTAAATGGATGGAGACACTAATTATCAATCCCCATCTTGGCATGATTGCCGAATGGCGGATAAGAATTAACAATATATTGAAACATCCAAGGGACACTAACCCAAGACGATCTTTTCTTTGGGATCATTTTCACTAGTATATACCAAGGCCACCTACCTTGATAGATAAGATAGATAAAAAAATAAATAATGAAAAACATATATCACACAATCAGAGGTAGAACTAAATCACCAAGGACCCTAGAATCCATTTCCAAAGACCCCCTATCAGCTGCAAAACCTTTATGGTAACTGCAGGAAACAGGGCACCACAGGTTGAATTTCCCTCATCGGTTTTACCCGTTCTGCGAATGTGCACAGCAGTATTTGCTTGGTTTACGCCAAGTTTAATGGACTGCCCTGTATGGTCTCAGGTTATCGCTTTTGGGGGGATTATCGCTTTACAGCGTTTCGTGCACATCTCTGACAAAAAAACTCCTGCAATACTAAAGTGGTCTTCAACCATTTTGACCGTGACTCATATATATATATATATATTTATATATATATACATAATTATTTGAAACATACCATAATGTTGTTTATCCCTCAAGAGTTGGCCGCGCTCCCGAAGCAGCTCACAAACCCCACCAGCGGTTTGGCTGAATTCATTGGGCAGAACATTCTCACAGGTCTCACATCTGGAATCTCGTCAATTTCACACTGTGAGAAGCTTTCAGCATCTTTCAGCAGTGAATCACGCCACTCAGATTCACTCAAATGCAGTTGGAAGCAGTGATACCATCAATCCGTCGCACCCGTTTCTTAAGCTGGCCAGGTGGGGGGAGAACCTTAGCTCCACTCAGTAACTTCACCGAACGCAGTGCGCCAAGCCAACGGGATCCGGCTCCATCCGAGTACATCCGGGCAATGGGTACGAAAGTGGTACTAAGAGACGCACTGAGTGACCTGCCATCGAAGCTCGCAAGGAATTCGTTGGCACCGGGAGCCTAGGAAGGACACCCCCCGCAAATAACATCAAATAACATAGAATAACATCAAATAAGTATATAAAAATAACATAATACTCAATAATATTATAATGACTCACCAAAAGTACCAAACACGTCCAAACACGTCCAAACACCAACTGTGATGCCTCTCATGGTCGTGGGATCATGGAATGGTCGTTTTGACAAGTCAAATAAATAGATTTGGGCTTGCGTCTTTGCTCCCCAGAACTCATCAAGCATCATTGAAAAGCCATCTCCGACCTGCTATGCTCAGCTCCCTGAGATCTCTCCAAAGCTGCAACCTGCCCAGAAAACAGTTGATTGCAGCACTTTTAGCACTTGTGCAAGAAGAAAACCTGTTCAAGGGATTTCAAGGGAGCAAGGGTCAGGCAAACTTGTCTTGCTGCATGCATCTCAACTTCCTGTTTGATCTGCAACCGGTTCTTGGGATTCTGCCTCAAAGAATGATAATTGCATACAGTAATGATTCAGCATACACTTACCGACTCTCTCCCTGCAATCTCAAGCCAGGTTTGCCGCCGCCAAGGCAGCATCTGCGGCTTTTGCAGTACCGGCAAAAGCCTCACCTGGAATGTTGACTTGGCTTTCTTCGCAAGACACAGTCACACCGCACGCGCGCACAGAGATGGTATGTCTCGTGATACGCAGGTCTGATGTTTTTGAAGTCTCATAAAGTGTGCGTTGGTGATGGAACAGGGAAAGGGTCCCGCAAGCGCAATAGGCGATGCACAAGAGGGCGCATCAACTTGAGTTCGCGGCTGCTTTCTTTGCAAGCTTTCTGATGATCATTCAACAGTCGCAAGGCCTCCGAAGAACTCATTGAGAGAATCATATCGAGGCAAAGTCCAGGGAATTCTGCCCAAATTATCTCAAAATCAACTTCTCTTCGTTTCTCTGCGGCTGGTCGTTTCGACGAGTTGCACCTCGGTGACGGCCTTCTGGCACCTTGTACGGTGTGCCGCCCTCTCCTTCTCCATTTTGCGAACCTCCTGCGAATAGCTGGTGAAACGGTGAAACGAGTTGTCGTTGTCTGAAATATTGCAATACTGCAAGACATTGCAATACATTGCAATAATACATGCACTTGCAAAGCCACAAGTTTGGACTAAATCTGAGCCCATGATCCAAAAGAGAAGTACAGAGACCAAGTCAACGGTCCTCAGAAAGCCTGCTTACAGATGCCCAAATCGTCTTCGAACACACTTCCTTTATCACCTCAACAGATGGGTGACAGATTTTGTCTCTGCAAAGATGCCAAGACCACCTGACAAAATCTGACACTTGCTACTCACTTGCTCGCCTCAGCCCGACTCTTGACCTTGCGCACAGGCTTTCGCTTCCTGCAAACAGAGTTCTCTACTCACCACCCAATGGCATAATAAGGTATAATAAGCATGATGGCGCAAGATGGCGCAAGATGGTACAAGAGTACAAGCGCTGAGACATGTGGGACTCGTTACAACCGCTTGTGCCTTTGTGTCGAGCTTGGGCTACGTCGCCTGCAACGCGGTGTACTCTGGGCTCTTAACATGCGCACCATCAGACCTTGAGCCATCATGGCGCGTGAAGCTTTAGCCTGATGCTTGATGGAGGGGTGGAAGGACCCGGAGGCGGCGCCTGACACAGACCCGGGAGAACTGGATGGTGAATCTGGCAAAACGATGCAAAACGATGCAAAATGCAACAAGTAAGAATAAAGAGGGACAAAGCCTTGCAAGGAAGATTTCATTAGGGTGGTCGTTGTCTGTGTGTGTGTTTTAAGTGTTCTTCTCTACGCGTTTTCACAGTCTGTCCTTGCATCGATATCGCCGGCGGACCACTTCTTGGCTCGCCTTGCAAGGTCCAAATAGAACTGGCATGAACTGGCCATTTAAACTCAACGCATCTGCTCTGATACAGCAACGGTCGACTCGTGCATCCAAGCTTTGGTACAGTGATGTACACAGCCCCAACTTGGACTGACACCCCAGATCCGGCAAAAGTGGCAAGAGCCGCAGCTAGTGCAGCAGCTGCTTCTGCCACACCACTCTGTGGTGCCTGGACGGAAAGACAAAGGAATCATAACTGTTGTAACTCATGAGACTTTTGAGGATTCCGTGAGGATTCGTAAAGATTCACAAAGGATCTTGATGGATCTGCGAGGAAATAATTCTTGTCTGAGTCTGTTCTCCTGGAAGGCCGCAGGTGCTTGTGCCGCCCGGAGTGGTGCCTGCAAAATTCTCAGGTGCAATTGACTCAATTGAGCACACGTATCAAAACTGCACTTTCGCGCCGTTGTCAAGAACGGTTTCAAGAACACTTCTAATTGATATCCATGAATGGCACTTTCCACTCACTCAGATATTGTGGATGTCAGATGCTTTAGAAGATATTGGAAGTGTCTAGTATCGTGCATTCGGTGTTAGTGTCTTCTTGCTTAGTCGGTTTGAAATATCTTTTGGACTTTGAACACAGATTTCCCAAGTGCTTAGGCTACGAAGCTGTCCAGCTTCGCCTGCTTTGCAGGCACCGCTTCTGGCATGGCCGCCTCCACCGAACGGCACTTGCCAAATGGCCAGGCTGTGAAGGGAAGATCAAGGAATATAAATAATTGTACATGTGTATACGCATAAGATCGTATAAGATGTATAAGTATATATAACATTATATAACCGAGAACCATACATCCAGTCCAGAGATGGAACCAAAGTGCTGGAGTCAAAAGGTGATAGTAGCCGAATCATAGCTAAGAGACTTGCAAAGGTTCCACAAGGAAATCATCTTCAGGAATGTTCTCCCAAGTGCGCAAAATAAACCTTTTCTTCTGAAGCTTGCAACGCAAGCGAATCATCACATGAGACTTTGCCATCCTTTCGAACCAGTGGAGGCTTGCAAAAAGGCCAAGCAACGCATGGCTGCAAGCATGGGAACAAATTTCGGCTTTCTGAGTGCATTGGAACAAATTTCGGCCCAGGAGGGCTGCCTTTGGCATATACCCTCTGCAATGGGCTTGGCACAGCTAAGGCTACAGTTGCATTGTGCAATCGCCATTTGATGCACTGCCAAGCACAAATATTTACATTCTGAATTTATGTCTGCCGTTGATGTCTCTGATATTCAAATCAGAAAAACAGAACAGAACAAAGAATGTTGTTGAAGTTAAGCAGATCAAGCGTTGCCAACGACAGACATCCCAACTTCCCTGAAGCCAGAGGTCCACCTGCAGGTTCCGTAGTCCTTCTGATCACTCTTTTGGCTCCTGGGTGTTGTGTTGCCAACTTGGACGCTTCCAGAAAGCCTCAGCACTGTGGTGTGATGGTCACCAGATTTTCAGACTTAGGAATATCGCATCCTGTTGGCCCTGAACCTAGCCGGAAAATCATGGAAAGTTTCCCAAACCAGGGGACACCCCAAAGCCAACTTCAGAAACAGGAAACACATATCACAGGAAACCGCCCCTATTTGGGAAAAAAACAAATGAATCCAAACGGCGGTAGTGCCATTTCTTTCCTACGATGTTCTTGCTGCACTTCTTTTTTCGGCTTCCACATTCCAAAGATAATGCATAATATGTTATAAATATTGTCTGCAACAGAAGCAAACCATCAAGCATCCTCATGCATCGTCTTTCATCCACTTCATCCTCTTGGCATCTCTTGGCTTGTGAAAATGCTCTGAGAGTCCGGCCTGGCAGAGTCAAAGCCTGATGCATGCGATCTGTTCACCCCACTTGCTGCAGATTCGGAGGGCGCTCCAGATCCTTCTGATTGTTGCGATCGCCGCGTTGCTGCTGCCTCGCTTAGGCCTGTGGGCACTCGCATCTCTCCTCTTTCTCCTCTTTCTCTTCTTTCTCCTCTTTCTCCTCTTTCTCCTCTTTCTCCTCTTTCTCCTCTTTCTCCTCTTTCTCCTCTTTCTCCTCTTTCTCCTCTTTCTCCTCTTTCTCCTCTTTCTCCTCTTTCTCCTCTTTCTCCTCTCCTCTTTCTCTTTTGCCTTGAGAGAAGCCGTAACGGCCTCTTTTGTCTCCATGTGAACTCCAATAGTTCGGCCCCTCGTATTGTGCTCTGTAAGGAGATTTAAACTTCCATTGCTCCAAGACAGAAGAATACACCGGTGTAGGATTCTGCCATTCGGGTCTCTCTTCCGCATCATTGCTTGTAGTATTTTCCCAGACATCAAGCACATGCCGTGGAACCGTGACAGGAGTAGATTGAGATGCACATTTGAAAACAAACTGGCAAGCAGCAGGACAATCTCGTCCAGAATGCCGGATGCTCATGACTTCGTTTTGCCATTTCCTTGAGCGCGTTCTGACGACATCAAACTTGTCAGAAGCCATGACCAAAACGCAATGCACAACGCAATGCCAAGCGGGCCAAGCGCTCAGAGCCAAAATGGTCTCGGGGAAGAACGCTCACATCAGACTGTCCGAGATCAAATTCAAATGGACAAGTTTGACCTGTCGATGAAAACTTTTCTGTATCTGCAAACCAGTAGAGATTTAGGATGATTTAGGTATAGAATAGATTGGGGAAGTCAAACGTAATGCAATTTGACTGGTGGTGAAACTTGTTCTTGTTTCCCAAACTGTTTGCTTGCCTGTGATGCTGGCAAGGTGTCAAGGCTGGATGGTGGCACATTCGACAGTGGTGTTTGCCTGATTCCACAGGGGACTGCATTGCGCAAGTAGGTGATTTGGTTGAAAATTAAAATGTTTGGCCTAAGACAAACAATGATTAGCAGCTTTCCCACTTGAATCCAAAAATATTTGAGCATCTTTGAGCCATCTGAGTCTGACACGTTGACATGGATGCCAACACATCACGCGGATCACGTTGAGAACCGCACCTGAACACTGTGACTCGCGGCTCGTGAATGCAACAAATCCAACCGTGATGCATTTCTCTCTCTCTCTCTATCTCTGGGAACGGAAATCTGCTGATGTGTCTTCCATGTCCAGTTTCTTGGATTGCGGCTTGTCTCCTGCCAATGTATCAGCCTGGGACAACCTAGAGCAAAGCTTTCTGCAGCTTCGGAAGTTTCTATTCATTTCTAGGGACCCAATACACCAAAATAGAATGCGGTTTGGCTGTACGGTACTGTGGGACAAGGATGGAACAATGTAACAATAGAAAAGTCCTGAAAGTGCATGCAATTGCCATATCTTGGCCAAGGGCGGCAATTGCGATGAGTGCAATTGTGATGACGGCAATTGCGAAGACGGCAATTGCGAAGACGGCAATTGCGAAGAAGGCAATTGCGATAACGGTTGAGTTGCAGATGGCCTGTGGAAAACGATGGAAAATGACTCACAATGCCACTCCCTCAAACTGGTTGCGACATAGCCAACTTCCAAGTTTAACAATTTTGTGCACTTGAATTGTAAGATAAATTTCATAACCACGAGTGCCCGGCTGCGAGCATGGCACTGGATCCGGCTGAGATGAGCCCAGCATAGCTCGGCCTCCGACCCCATTGACGTGGTTATCCAAACTCAAGAAATACTGAGCAAATTTGCCTCGGCCCCGTGTCCTCGCAGCATCCAATTTGGCAGGCTTGGTGGCCTAAGACAACAAGCCCCCTTGTCACAGTATGTTAAGAGAAAAACAACTAAGTCAGCAAATGGCATCACATGGCATCACAAATATGACCAAGGAACCGAAGCTCGACGCTCAGTGTGTAGCTGTGCAGCACGGCCTGATGAATTATATAGCCAAAATGCAGTGGGAACCATCAGGTAAGTGTGCTGCACGTTTCTTCTCGGTGCGTCGCGTTGCTTCACTCTAACACTCTGAATGTAAGGTCTGCACGTAAGGCACGCAAGGCCTGAGCAGCAGCTCCACCAGACCTGAGGTTGGAAGGACTCAGGTCATCTCGACCATAGACCGGACGCACTCCACAGACATGTTATGTGCCTGTGGTTTTTCAAGGGTCTCTAAGGCCTGGACGTACTTGCCGAAACCATGGTTCGTTTGGCGCAGCGTCTAAGCGTGGACTGCGAATCTCAATGTCTCTTGTGAGCTCTGATAAGAGCTAGCTCTGAGTTTCAATGCGAGACTGATGTGCAAAGTCATTCCTCGGTCCTTTGATTTTGACAAATCGGATGTTGACATGTTGGCAGGGTTCGTTCAAGTTTTCATTAAATGTCCCTTCATCCTTACATTCAAATATTGGGTTTCGAGCCAAAGGTTGAGGTCGAGTCGCGTGTACAGCATCTAGTATGTCGGTCGTACATGCCATGTAGTGGACAAACATGGTACTAAGGTCCAAGTCCAAGTTTCCTTATGCGTCTGGCTCTCTAGTAATGGTCCGCATCGCAGCCCATTCGGATATCTTTTCAGACTCGACGTTGTGGTATTGCTCGGGAACGATTCACATCCTAAAATGTGCCCGTCCACCTCATTCTCAATACCCCTCAATACATCGGCCGAGAAGTGGAGATGGCAACATCGGCCAACTCACCCTTCTCACAGGCACCTGAGATGTGAGAACATGATAAACAAACATCAAACTACGGCAAGATCAAAAAAAACATACTGGTACCGTAGAGTTGGATTTGACAGCAACGCACAGCTTTGATCCGTTGTTTCAGCCAAGATGCAAATCACTGCATTGAAAGTCAGTTCATCTGGCAAATCATCCTGATCTCTATCCATCACTTCCAGAAAGCATAGACATTCACGCCACCGACTGCACTTCTCACATGAAGCAAGAACTGCATTGTAGCTTGCAGTGTCGAGCTCAACTGCTGTACTATGAAATGACAGCAAGGACTTCAAGGCAATCTGCCATGTAGATGCACTAGTTTGAACTGCGATGGAGTCTGCCAATGACTGGTCCAAAAGGTGCAATACGGAGCAATGACTTGTCTGACTTGCTTCAAGTTGAGCTGACAAAATCCTTTCGAAGACTTGCGCAGCCAAGTTCCATCGCCGTCCAAGAACGCTCAAAACAGAATTCAAAGAAATTACATCATTCTGCAGCCCTTCTTGGCTAATAGTCTTCATCAAACAAAGAGCCTGTGGCCAAATCTCCTCTTGAAGGCATGCTGCTGTTGCACTGTAGCTGGTCACATCGGCATTCGAATGTTGCAAAAGGTCAAAAGCTGCAGTCCAACAATTGCTTCTCTCAATTGTCTTGATTGTTGCGCTGCAGATCATGCATGATAGTTCGTGCCGATTCCAACGTAAGTCCTGCAGGAAAG
This sequence comes from Cladocopium goreaui, assembly GCA_947184155.2. Taxonomy (NCBI): domain Eukaryota; class Dinophyceae; order Suessiales; family Symbiodiniaceae; genus Cladocopium; species Cladocopium goreaui. The sequence continues at coordinate 43,375 of CAMXCT020003166.1, read as the reverse complement.
CCAAACTCTCCATCCAGGTCTTGATCGACATGAGAATAGCATGGGTGACTTGATCACCTTTTACCTTCCTTGCTATCTGTTTCCACCACGCCAAGGCCTGGTCCCACCTAGCCGACAAATGCAGCAGACAAGTGTTGACCGTCACAGCATCAGGATGAATCTGAGCTTCATTGGCAGACTGAAAAAATGAAACTGTTCTTGACCACTTTCCATCTGAAGAAGCAACGTGACCAGCACGATTGTACCATTTCATCGTGGCACGGATGCTCCCAGCTATCATTTCTTGCAAAAAGACTGAAGCATGTCGCCACCGGTCACCTGTGAGCATGTTGTAGGAAACTGCATCTGGGCGAACAAAGAGTTGGGGAAAAGTGCGCAGCAATTTCAATGCAGCTCTCCATTGAAAAGCTTTGCTGCAGGCATGTAGTTCAACATTGCAGCAAACAAGGTCATAATCAAATCTTCTGGGAAGGGACAAACATTGAATCACTTGGCACCATTGTGCAGAGATACTCATAGCTTGAAGGATGTGTGTAGAGGTGCTTCTATGCAGAGGTATACCCATGCTGTTCATTATCTCCATATTTTGCAATCCTAATATCCATCTTGAGTTCATGACATTCGGCAGACTCTGGTTCTTGTCAATCTCATTCAGTGATTTGAGAAGTGCATTAAAGGTAATTCTGTCAATCTGCTGTAAGCTTCTGTGTGCCTCCCTGATGAGGCTTAGTGCCAAATCCCACCGCGTTCCTGAGCATCCCCCAAGAGCGTTGAACGAAATGACATCTGGCGGGCCTACGAGCAAAAGGCTCTGAAAGTGGCTCAAAGCCTCAAGCCACAGACGTGAGGATGAAATCAGTGAGTTGTAATGGGAAACGCTCTGCTTCACTCTGAGGGTTGGAAGCTTCTGTACCAATTTGAACGCGACATTCCATTGGGATTTCCGAATGATGCGGCTCCATTGAAGACATCGAAGCTTGGAAGGCTCTGGCTGGAGGGATGATGTCATAGTCCTCCAGGTATCTATGGTCGCGGACGATGGAGACCGTGATTCGGTTGACGAATGTCTCAGCTTTCTCATTCTATTCATTCTCCAGTGTCCATCTTTGGTCCTGGGTCTTTGCTGAACCAAGCTCAAGACACTGGATGAATCCGAACCAGGTTCTTTTTCAGTATCCATCACGGACTCGTTGCCGCCTCAGAGTTGTGACCTCCAATCATCCAACTGCTGTAGATCAGCTTTGCACTCGAAGCTTCAACTAGTGGTGGATTTTTCAAAAACTCTGTGGTTGACTTTCTCCTTGTACCATGGACTATAAGTCCACGAAAATTCGGCAGAGCAGGGGCTAGCGCATGATTAAGCTTGCACGGCAGTGTTGGTCCTGGCTATGCTTGAGCGCAAAGTGCCTTTATCCCCCCCTGGCAACAAATCCCAACGCTTCAAATCCTGAAAAACACCCATCAAACCTATAAAGCAGAAAGGCTTGGAAGCCTGGCCTTTTCAACCAAATCCAAATCTGATCACATCACCGTACAAGGCCAAAATGTCCAAATGGCAAAGAGGGCACGGAGAGTAGAAATACTTTCTGTTGCAACTTGTAAGTGAATACGTTACGACTGTTCTGTAGGTTCATCATGGCTCCCTGAGTGTATAGATACTCACGGATCTCAGAACAAACGGTACAAGTGGTATGATCCGAATGGCCCGGGAGGATTTTGTCTAATCCCTGAGTTCTTGCACGTCATCCAGCTTCAAAACTTTGGAAGCAAAGCAAGATGCTCTGGCTAAAGGATGCTCATGCGACTCACGTACATCACTAGAGCACTCATAACCTCTTCATCCCTCTTGACCTTGGCTGCAAACATAAAAGAAGTCACTGGGCAGCCAGGATGGCTTAACACGTGTGAGTTTATGGGAAAAACATGGAAAAACAAATGCTGACTGTAGACTATAATATATATATATAACACATCAGAAGAATCAAGAAGGCATCATTTCACGATCCATCTTGGTCATGAAGAAGCCCCACTACAAGATCTATTCCAGTGCAAGCAGTCGAACCACATGCGGTCAAAAACTATCACAAAAACTTGCTGGTGCTGATGCTTGCAAAGTGCATTCAAGGAGTCGATCTTTTCAGCCTTGTTTTTGAACATTGTTTTGCATTGAAAAGGAATTATTGCTGCTGCTTGACTCGAACTAATATATGTCGAAAACTACTCTTGAGCAGTGTGCTCTTGATGGTTGCACCGATCCAGCACTGCTGTCCCATCAGCTAAGCTGCTGACCTGCTGGCACTGTGTACTCCGTGTATTTCCTGCGTAACCAAGGAGCTCGGGCGAAGTCCCTTGCAGATTAATTGCATGTGAATTCATGGATTCCATCCTTTACAACGAAAGTCCTGCAAATGAGAAAGTTCAAGAAGGATAGCATAGGTAGGTAGCACAAAATAGCAAAATGGAATTGAAAGACACAAGGAAAGGGTTGGTGGGGTAACACAACCAGCAGTTGCATTGTTTGCCCGCAATGAAGCGTGAGAAATGAATAAGTAATTATTACCTATATTCAGTGAATTGCTGTTCAAGGCCCGCTTCAAAAATGGATTCTGTCTCTTTCAAGTTCATGGGAATACCTAAAGTGGTATCTCTATCTGCAAGAATTCTCGTTGGTGTATCCGTCATCTGTCCTGCTGCTACCGCGAACAAGGCCAGCTGGATATTTTGCAGCCTCAGCTCCATCTGTCTACATCCAACACTGTGTCCGTGGGCAAACAAGAAAGTATATGAAAGATTATGGAAGTATATAGAAGTATGACATCACTGCACCGGATCCATCCGGATCCCTTCCCTGGATGGGTCGGATAGGTATAATTAGTCTTGATGGATCTTCCGGGGGGCAAATTTTGTCAGCATCTTCCGGAGCTCCTTCAATGCAATCGCAGGAGGAACGAGGCAGCCGACAAATGGCTGACTCTGAACCGTCGACACAAAAGCAACCTTGAGCTTTCATTGAACATTGCAGTAATGAACATTAGAGTTTCTGCTATAGGCTGATTATTTCTGACCAGAGAAAATGATCGAAACTTAAGGTCAGCTGCGTCCAAGCTACGTTGACTGCGAGCTTTTCTAATGCAGCTTTGGGCAGGTCAATGTGGCACTGCGACGGTGCAACATTGAGAAGGTTGGCAATCGATCGATGCGCTATGCTGCATATATCTGAGCATTTGATAAAATGTGATAAACTGTTTAAAACATCTCTCACAGATTTGGAATGCTTTGCAAGTGGTCAAAGGCCCACCTTGTGGCTCAGTCGGATCAAATAGAGAAAAACATCGGCTACTTCCTGATGCAGCGAACGAAATGAAGACACTCCCAACCGAAGCTTCCCTGTTGTACCCATCGGGCATGTTCTCACCATTTCTCACCTACGTACTACTGAAGCCAAGCCTTTCTCGAGGTATCTAATGTTGCGTCCATTGGTCCATGTGATTTGCTCTACACCATGCAACATAGTATGTCATAGATGTGTGTCGCTAGTCCATACAACATGCCTGCTTCATCTGTAGAATCATGACGCTGAGTGCTGCATTTACATTTTGTCAGGAGTACAATGCACTCTTGAAGTTCACCTGTTTTATTTCTTCTGTGAGTCTATGGCATAGAGGACCGTGTCCATTATAAAGACAGCATGATCTTCAGCTGCAATACAATATCCCTGGAGTCCAAAGAACCTCAATGAAGAATAATGACAATGTGACTAAACAGTGTATCTTTTTTCTGAGTATGCTCTTCGGCTACAAATACTCGAACTCTGAGGGCCTGCTTCAAAGCAGTGCGATGCTTCTCGCTCCATCCGGGAAGTCCTTCCTCAACCTTGTAAAGGAGAACAAAAGGAGAACAAAAGGAGAACAAAAGGAGAACAAACCATGCATTTCATTGATTTCCAATGCTTTCCACAACACTGCCGTCTCCCACAAGGTGGTACGTTCGCATACTTTTGATTTCCTCCTATATCTGATATATCTGTCCTTGGCCATGGCTGGGCACCACCTGTGATGTCAATGTATCCACTAGCCACTAGCAGCACTAGCAATCCCACGGCCTCGCCTCACCCTTCCATTGGAAGCATTCGCATAACTCCCCAACCTTCGCATTGCAAAGTTTGCACACCGTAGCAGACTGTTCTGTCATGTTCTGTCACCTGTGAGAACACACCATGTGCATTGCCTTGACACAATGAGTGCAAGTGCATTGTAAAGATTCGTGTATCGAATCAGTTCCACACAGTTCAGAATTTAGCTGGATAGCCAAACGAGATCAAACGAGCATAAAGATTGTGTTGAAAGGACGAGGCACTAGAGCATCAAGCTACCCATGCAAGTCCTTTCACCGAGTCTAGATGTGCTGATCAGAGCACTGCACAAGGCCTCCCCAACCAATGCAAGGGCGAGGTTTCTCGGGGCATGGAACTGGTCCTGCAAGTTCCGAGGGCACATCTCAAACCGCCCCGAGGGCTTCTCCAAGTTCGCACCCGCATTTAGGCACATGTTAAGTATCAAAAATGATGTGCCTCTGAACCAAAATCCACTTGGGAAAGGACATGAGCTGGGCATAGCTGCTAAAGCTCCAACAACAAAAGCAGCTGAATGGTCGAAAGGCCAACAAGGAGACAAATAGAGAGAGAGAGAGGGAATGAATCAATGAATCGCTGAATCAATGAATGCTCTGTGATGCTCTGTGCAAATAAAGCTCGGTCCCAATCTCGTTCTTTGGCAAATTCGGCTAGTTCTATCCGAAGCTGTTCCAAGGAGATGCCTCCGCTTGGCTCTGAAAGTCAATGTGTTCCTTCAAAAAAATGGACGATTTTTTATGATTTTCGATAGAACCAGTTGAAGCACCACGGTCACCAAGGATCCATATTGTACATATATATATAATATAATTATATATACATATAGAAATTATACTGTAATAACTGTAATATCGTGCCTTCCTGGCTTGTATTTTGTGCACAGGGTATTGCAAAGCTGTGTTGCTCGACATCTTCCACATCAACATATATGGAACATAAGCACCTTCTCTGTTATTGCACAAGGTTCGCTGATGTTGTGTGGTTACCCTCTGCCTTCGCTGAACATGGCAGGTGTCGCCTGCCAGGTAAAAAAATGCAATCTGTTCAGCCACTCAGACACCACTTCCTCAAAGCTTGCCACCTCGCCTGTGAGCCTTCTTCCTTGGATTCATTGGGCCTGAAAAGGCATAAAAGAAATTCAGGCAGCTACTCCACAAGATTACCACACAAAAGGGTATCAAGGACCAGGAGGTAGACTTGCATGTTTTTCCCGAGAGCGTCTGAGCGAAGGGTTCTTCTAATAGTGGGGGTCTGTCAAACATTTTCACATCCTCATCACATCCTCACATCTTCACGTCCTCACATCTTCACATCTTCTCATCTTCACACCTTCACATCTTCTCATCTTCGCATCTTCACATCTTCATCACATCCTCACATCTTCACATCGCATCTTCACACCTCATCTTCACATCTTCTCATCTTCACATCGTCTTCACATCTTCACATCTTCACATTCTCTCTTGCCCTCTTGCTCTCTTGCCCTCTTGCCCTCTTGCTCTCTCCTTCCTTTCTATTTCTCTCTTGAAGGCGCGGGGCAGTGCCAACGAGACGGCACGAAACGCAACCCTTTCGCACGAAACGAGGTTCGATCGCTAAAAACTGTGGTAAAGCTGCGATTTTACAACCTCGGCGGCAACCCTTTCGCACGAAATGAGGTTCGATCGCCAAAAACTGAGGTGAAATTGCGATTTTGAGTGTGCCGCGGCAACCCTTTGCCACGAAATGAGGTTCGATCGCCAAAAACTGAAGCAGAATTGCGGTTGCACAACTTCCGCCGCAACCCTTTCACACGAAATGAGGTTCGATCGCCAAAAACTGAAGTAAAATTGCGATTTCACAACTTCCGCGGCAACCCTTTCGCACGAAATGAGGTTCGATCGCCAAAAACAGACGTAAAATTGCGATTTTGAAATGTCAGCGGCAACTCTTTCGCACGAAATGAGGTTCGAGCGCCAAAAACTGAGGTAAAATTGCGATCTTGAAATGTCCGCGACAACCCTTTCGCGCGAAATGAGGTTTGGTCGCCAGAAACTGATGTAAAATTGCGAATTTAGGTCTGTGTGTAATAGCATCTGTGTGTCACCGCGTCTGTGTGTAAAAGCTTCTGTGCGCAAAAGCTTCTGTGTGTAAAAGCATCTGTGTGTAAAAGTGTCGGTGTGTAAAAGGTTCTGTGTGTGAAAAACTATACGAAGGATACGATGCAAACTACTGTCTTGTACTTGTAAAATATTGTCTTGATACTACTTCTCGTCTGCCTATAATAGATCTTGAATATATTGTCTTGTAACATAGTGTCTCAATACTAACAACAGAAGACCCTGCTCCTCTACTCTCTCGGGCCATCCGTCGTCTAGTTTCCGGGGAAAAGAGAAAAAAGGTTCCACATCAACCTCATCCCAAGCTCCTCTGAATGACCTGGTCACATTAGATTTTTACAGTGAAACAATGTCAAATATGTTCAAAAAAGAGCCTTAGGCTGATGAAGGATGCACAGACTCAACACACCACAAAGCAACACGATTTATCAGAACGACGGTACCACGCATCGGATTTCCATCTCTGGCTTACCCGGTGGTACCTTATCGTTATCTCCTCTACACTTTGCTTCAAACAATAAATACTCATATAATGTGTAAGTATATATTACATATATATATATATATATGTATGTATATATATATACATATATATATATATATATAAATCTATATATACATATACATATAATATATATATATATACATATGCCAGAACCTGTCTACATCACTGCTGTCGTCTTTGTATCTTCTCAAATCGGTCGAAGTTTGGAAGCCTCGAGTCAGACGGATGCTCACCTAAGTTCCAAGACAGAGATCACTGGGGACATGGAGCACATCCTTTAAACTGGATAGATTTGCCAGAAGGCAAGCCCTGATAGCTTCCAGCGATGGAAAAACAATGACAGTCCAGGCTGGAGAGAAACAACATCAAACAACACCAAAAAAACAAAAAAATATCCTCTCAAACCAGCCTTTGAAAGGTGGGCCTGCGCTCCAAATGCTTGCAGAATCAACAGCGGATTGAGGATATGACCAACTCGCCGCCGCTTTGACATTGTCTCTGCATGGCAAACACCTGCCATGAATTCGGCCAAGCATCAGTTTCAAAGTTTGAGGATATCAGTTCAAACACCCACGAAGGCTAATGCATTCCAATGCTATATTGGAAAAGATGCAACCATTCGCATAATCATGATCCCCCCCCATGACTATGAATTACGAGGGAAAACTAGGCAGGTGTGAGTAGCAAGCCGATATCCCCGGTAGAAAAGGAACAAAGAAATACAAATCCGCCGACCCCGGCCGACAGCAAGGGGAGCGCGCCAAAGAAAAAGAGTTTTTTGTTTCCAACTTCACCAAGCAGGAGCAGCAGCCGCAGCAGCAGCAACAACACCAACAAGCAAGACCAGGAACAGGAGCAGCAAGCAACGCCTACTTTTACTTTTACTTTTATTTTTACTTTTACTTTTATTTTTACTTTTACTTTTATTTTTACTACTACTACTACTCTTGCTACTACTACTACTACTGCTACTACTGCTACTACTACTACTGCTACTACTACTCCTCCTCCTACTCCTACTCCTACTCCTACTCCTACTCCTCCTGCTCCTGCTCCTGCTCCTGCTCCTACTCCTACTCCTACCTGCTCCTACTCCTACTCCTACTCCTACTCCTACTCCTACTCCTACTCCTACTCACTACTCCTCCTACACCTCCTACTACACCTCCTACTACACCTCCTACTCACTACTCCTCCTACACCTCCTACTACAGCTCCTACTACAGCTCCTACCACACCTCCTACTACACCTCCTACTACACCTCCATGGGGCAACATGGGGCTAACATAGGCCAACATAGGCCCAACATATGCCCAACATAGGGCCAACATGGTGCCAAGATTGCTTGGCCGGCGCCCGGCTGTCAGGCGTAAGCCTTTAAATAAACAAATGAAAAAGTGACAATCCCACAGGAAAAAATATGTCGTTGTTCCTTGGAATGTTTACAAACTCTGGAGGATTTCAATCCACATCAATGTGTTTTCTCAATATATATATATATATATATTTTTGTAACGTTGAAGATGTTGTTTCAGGTCAAGTTGGATGTGTCAGTACTGCAACTAATCGAGAGTGCAGATGAGTCAGCAAGAGTCAGCTTCCACATGCACACAATGTGAGATCCTTCAAGCAGCACCTGCACGAAAAATCCGCTCAACAACAGCGGCATCAACCCCTGCCAGCCCCAGGTTCCAACCCGTGGGCTTCGTGCCAGTCCTCTGTGATAAAAAAAGAGTTGACTGCAAGTGACTCTGGGTCCAAACCCATTGCCAGTAGTGAACAACCAAAATGCCGTGTGCACCGTGTGCCTCTCACCAAGGTTTGTTCCATTTTGTTCCATTCTCATCTTGGAAACGAATCCGGCCTAGTTGTTTGGTGAGTGCTGTTATCACCTTCAGGACAAGAAACTCAAATTGTGAAACAATTGTGGGCATCGCATGGTCGAAAAACCAGAATGAGCTGGCCTCGGTGGACGAATCGCCTCATTGCAATGCCAAAAATTATATCAAAGTCCGCATGAAACATGCGCATTCCTGGGCAACGCGCTCTCACCATTGGAAGCCATGCTGGCGCTTGGTGTTTGCAAAATTTCAACGGTGGTGTGGTTGAGTTGCGAAAAAGCGTCTTCTCTTACATCAGATTGCATTTAAAGAACAGTACAGTCAAGCGTGGTGCTGATGCTTTTGGCTGGATTACCCCATGTGCCGTTAAGGCTCTGAGGTAGCAGTCTGTAGGAAATTTGACATGCAAAGTGTTCCAAAAAACGTCAAAAAACTCTACTTCCATGTTCGAGATTCAATTGTGAAATTCCTTGGCCAATACTTTTGGTAAATGTGTCACTTTAAAGGGGCCAAATTGTTAGAACAAGTAAATAGAATAAATGGACATGAATTTGTAATTAGGCCACAAAGAATCAAAAAGAAAGGTAGCTCACAAACGAACTTGCAACCAACAGCTTTACTGTGAGCAATTCTGAAGACCTTTGTGATAGAAATGGTTGGTCCGTCCCCTTCCTCTTGGAACTTTCATGCCTGGCTCAGCAACTTGAGTCTTGAGCCCTTTCAAAAAATGAAGTTTTGATTCGCTAGCGCACTTCCCTTTCTGAGGAGACTTTCAAGCTGGTCATAGATGTTGATGTGACTGATGTGCTGAGTAAAATGCGCGACATGTTTTTTGTACGCCTGAACTTGCCACGTGTCAAAGAATGTCTCCTTCAGAGACTCACTGAATCTCAGGCTCTATCTCTTCCAGACTGACTGGAAAAACGAATCTACTGCTGCATGTGATTTGTAGACCCAGCTTGGAAATGTCCAAGCCGTGCAAAAAATAGCATCGCTGCTACCAAATGAATCATCGCAAAAAGGATAGCCATTTATCACTGGTGACCTCAGCAAACGAACAAGAATAAACATCAGAAAACAATATCAAATCTTGTTGGGTAGATATGTATAGTCTTCACATCTTGCCTGTGAAAGGATGGGCCAAGCGAATAAACTATAATAAACTAACCACACATGGCCTCTTGGTTATAATATGAATCGGCTATGAATACGAACATTAAGCTGGTGGGCTCAAAGCTACTCAAGACTCAAGCATGACATCTATTCCCGGTAGATAGATCCTTTTGGCGGTCAAAAACATCCAAAAACACCCCTTCTGATCCTTCTGTCACGCGCAGTCTGGGTTCGCAAGATCCGAATCAGAAAGCTGGGAAGCCGCCAAGCATCGCCAAGCATCGCCAAGCCTTGAGGCCCAAACATTGATAGGCGGATCTTCGTCATCCTGTGAGACAGCTGGGAATCAATGCACACCCAACGTGACGGTTGGCCCTACAAGGTGTTCTCAAACCACATCAAAGTACTTCAGAAAATACTGGCAAGCGGAGCCTCTGGTGGAATCACTTCCGGAAAGACCAAAACATCAAAGGCGTCTGCAAGATCCCGAAACCTCCTTGTGGCACCAAATTGAGTTAGCCAGGATATGTTGAGATGTATTAAATGGATGAAAGATGTTGAAAGATGTTGAAAGTCACAGCATCCAAAGCCTGCTGTGTACAGCACAACCCTTCATCACCTCGATGTGGTGCGACGAGAAGCAAAATGGTTCAATGATGTTCAAGGGGGATGAGTCGGGATGAGGGTCAACCTCCACACCTCATTGGACTCCTTTGTGCTACTCTGAAAATGCGTTTGAATGGTTAAAGCATGTGTTAAACGGATGCAAAACCTTGCAAAACAATGCAAAACATCTCCTTTTCCCAGACCTTGCGGGCAAAGAGGAAAGGGGATTCTCGCAGGGCACCTCAACCACAGCAGAGCTCGACTGCAGCTTCATTCAGCATGAGGAATTGAAACTTCTCTGGCTCCGCCAATAGCTCTTCCATGCTCTTCCATTCATTGACGACACCACTGTTCTGTCAAACGACTTGAAACAGCCGAGAGCTGAACGAAGACTTCGGCTTCCCAAGCTTGTAATTTCACAGGGGTGTCCAACCTCAAAAAAAATCCAACAACACCAAAAATAGGCGAGGCAAATGCAACGGCGTTAGACAAGTTTGACTCACGATTTGGCCCATCAGGACCCATCCCCCAACCTTGTGCGAAAGATGAGTGAAAGCATCAGCCTGGGCAATGGCGCCGCAACTCGCAACTTCCAATTCTGTCAGAAGTGACAATCTTGGGCCTCGAGAAGCTCGCCCAGTTTCAAGGCAGGTCCCCCAGTTCCATCGTTGGTCTGACGGCGTCGTGGAATACATACAACCACCCGAAACACATTCACTGCCAACGAACAAATTTGGACTCCCTTCACTGTGCTGGCACGCAACTCAAAGACCACTGAAATGAAGATCAAAGACGAGGCTCAGATTGCCAGTACACGAAAGTGTCCTGATACAAATGAACCCTCTCGGCACTGCGCTGCATATCGTATGATGCCATACAAGCAAACATTACCAGACTTTAGCACCTCTGTCACTGTTCGTTATATATCGTTATATTCCATCCAAGTCTCGCATTGACCCTGCAGCCGGTGAGAATCATACTTGATGTCTTCTCCAGCAATGCCTGACATCATCAGAGAAACTTCATTCGTCCGAGTTGATCTGGATTCATCTTCGTTTCAAATCCTACAGTGTCTTTCAATTAATCGCAAGAGCCTCATCCACTCAAAACATGCTAAGGTTCATTAAGGTTCAACATCGGGCTAACACCAACTGGCATTTTGAGTTTTGCATAGCTGTCACATTCTAAGATCCAGGCCATTGAAATGCACAGAAGCAGTCTCCAGAGATCCAGTGACCTTGCTGCAAAATGGATCCGTTTGATTACCGTTTGATGATCCGATGATCCCTTTGAGTCCTGTTTGAAGACTTGCCAAGAGGTTGCAAGCCGCAGACGTTGACACCAGAGTACAAAGCGTTGAAGTGCCAGAATTCGTCGTCACATCCAGAGACTGTGCCTAGCAAGTGCACAGAGAACACCAGCAAGTGCACAGAGAACACCAGCAAGTGAAAAGCCGATGTGCTTTACCATGCTGTACCCACTTTGAAGATCGTTCAACATCTTTCAGCCCGCTGAACGCTGCCTGGCAGGCCCGAGTTCACCTTCAGCTCCTTGAGAAGCGAAGGAAACATTCCGTCCTGATCAGCTTTGGGCAGGGGGAACATTCCTTCAGCCAAGTGCTTAGATTGCCAACTCAGCTCTCTACCGCTTTAACAGCCTTCTCAGCCTCACATCCGTAACATCCCAAGCGGAGATTTGTGGCAAAGGCAGTCACATGTGTCAATGATGTCAAATTGGCAGGTTTCACTTGGCCTTTTAGCTTTCCCCTTCAAAACAACACGGTGCCCCCATCTGGACAATGAGGTCACAGCATGTCGGCGACTTAACACCATCCACCTCATTCCCGAAAGCTGCAAAGGCAACAGCAAAACAATCAGAGTGCATTGGCACCTGAAGCCAACTGTCAACAAACATCACATCACCACAAGCTCAAAATGCCATTGTGGTACCAACCAAAGTTCATCCAATGCTGCCAAGATGCTGATGATGCTTGAGTGCCATCCTTTCTGTTTCTCGGCTCGCATCATGCCTGGTGGGCACACTTCCAGTTGAATGTCATTGAATCACATTCGCTCAAAGGAGGTTGGAGAGCCTTGAATGATATCCGGATATCCGGTTCTGAAGACTTTTACGCAGAGGATGCCAAGCGCGTCCAAGGGACCATGGATTGAAGTCCTTCAGAAAGCCAAAGAGCCCGGACGTGTTTGACCATTCTAACCAGTGCCTCGGATACGTGACAGAAATGAAAGAAGTCAAAACATACGGGACTGGACAAAGGACGCCCCGGATCAATGCGGCTTAGGTAACGGCACAGGAAAGAAGCAGAAGTGAGATGTGTCCTCAGTATAAAGAACTCAAATGCAATGGAAACTATATGAATACAAAGAATATCAAAGTAATTAAAGAACATCAAAGAATCGTCTCTGCATCCACCCTTGCGAACTGGCATGAGTACAACTACAGCAAAAGGAAATCGAGTGCAAATCTCGTGGCTATCACTTGACAACTTACAGTGCTGTACAGCTCCTTGGAAGACTTGGGTTACAAATGTAATCATAAAGCCGTTGCTCTGCTGCTAAGATCTGCTAAGCAAGCGTCATCTGATGTCAACTGGCGCTGTATGGTTTTGAATGGTTTGACCTCGGAAAGCCGAGTGGAAAGAAGAAACAAAGATAAACGAAGTCAACAAAATTCGAGAAATCCCAAAGCCTCCAACTGCTCTGTTTCTTCTGGAAGTTAGCAGGACATCTTGTCTTGCTGTGGGCTCCAACGGGAAGAGTCGTGTCCGACACAAACACGAACTTGTCATTACCTGTGAGCATTGGCAACTCTGCATGGTGATGGTGTTGCCATGTGTTGCCAATGCTGCGCTCAGGTTGACAGCCCTTTGGAGCCCCTGCGATGCCCAGGTCCACTGGCAAGAGCTTCCCCAAGTAGACGATTCATGGCTGAAACCAGGCCTCAGCTGTCCATGCTGTCCATGCTGTCCATGCTGTCCATGCTGTCCATGCTGCACAAACAATAAGCAATGGACTCAACCTTCGAGATCTGTGTGTGTGTTTGTGCGCGTGTGTTGGTCGAAGGAGCGCCCCTCATCTGGGATGCAAATGAATTCATGCCAAGCTACTGATTGTCACAAGGCATGAATGGGATGCAAGCTGAATAAGTTTAATGAAGTAAATATGTACTACACAGAAGTCTTAATTGAACGAGATTCCACTGATGCCAGTATGTACATACTTGACTGTTGGAATCCTACTCACACAGAATTTTGAGACCTTTGTCAAATGTCCTAATGTACCAGTCAAATTCCAACAATGAACCAGCATAAAAGAACTACTCTTTGACGATCTTTGACGTGTGGCTTCTATTGCACTGATCAGCGCGCCTAGCCGCAGCCAGGCAGGAGAAGGTCGAATGTCCATTCTCGAAACAACAGATTGGCTATGGATACGATATCATCGATATCCAAAGAAGATATATAATTACATATAATATCATATAATTACATTGTATAGCCTAGCTTTTATATAACCCTTAACAATGTCTTGCAATCAGAGTGAAAAATAGTGGCTACAACAGAGCGGTGCTCGACTATGTTTGACATCGTTTGAAACTGCTCTTTCTGAATCTGGAGCGTCCACCTCATATGGTCAATCTTTTCCAAGTTAAATGTGTTTTTCTATGTTTTTTCTGCAGTGGTCACAATTTAGTTCGATCCCCAGGGCAAATCTGTTCATGCTGGCCTGTGCCGCTCAATTATGCATCCTAGCATGTTGGGGGCCGCAGAAGCGGATTGCAGTGGCAAAACTTGCCCACAAAAGTCTTGGACGACTCGACTCAGTGCTCGGCCAAAGCAGTACTCTGTCTCTACAGTCTCAATCAAGTTGAAAATTGGATGATTCCTGAGGGCTGCCGTGGTATTGGGGAAGCAAGCAGAAATTGTCTGTTCGATTTGAGCCATGTCGAGTGCCTGAAATCATTAGAACTATGGCTGGCCAAACTGATGAAAGCTAAACTCTCACTATCCTCTCTTGCGAAGTACTAGGAATGAATAGGAATGGAGTCACTGGTACAGCCCTGCCGATTTCCTACAACCCTCCAGACTCAAAGGTGACGTTTTTTGAATGTTTGAAACATGACTTCGGAAATTCGGCCATTTTGGAGCCATTTTGGCAAGTAGCCTTTAATTCTTTACATTTGTTTCCTTGCTCGGAGTGACATCCTCCAGAGGCAATTAGCCATCGATATTGTTGTTCACCCTATATCTCGAATCTAAACATGATGTTAAAATATGTTAAACATACGTAAGGCTCACACCTCAAGTCATGTCTGCATTTCGAGGCAGACTTGCAGTGGATTAGAACTCGAAAATCTTTGCCTTGCGCAGTGACAAAGGTAGGCAACTGAACTGTTGATAGAGTGAACGGCAGCAGAACTAAAAGATACATTCAATCCCTATCAACAGCTGAAGCCTGGTTTGCCACCTCTGAAGAACTTCTCCCAAATTTCCATGTGGGGAAGCCCATCCTGAAGCTGCAGCATATGTCATTGTATTATCTACACATTTCATGACATTCATATAATTCACTACTTTTCTTAGCTGGTACAATAAAGACAGCAGAATCAAATTTGCCAAGCATCGTAAGCCATGAATAGAAACGTGATGGTTGGCGCTGATGACTCTGCCAAATTCAGCGGCGATGTTGTACGCGCCTGCTAGCATCACACTGTATCAAGCATCCCATGGCAGCATGGACAGACTCGTTTTGAAATTCAAAACACGAGTCTTTCAACCTGCTCTTCCTGCCTCCGGGACATCATCGGACAAAGTACTATTGTACCTGCCCTGTGCACAATCAAGGCATAAATGGACATTGCTGCTCAGTGTCTGGGGGATGCGCACAGTGCAATCAATGTAAACCGCAGTCTGGACGTCTGGACTACAATGCTCCAAAAGTCATGCATGAGACTGCTAGAATTCGTTGCCCTTAGCAGCGTCAAGTCCCTGAACTGACTCGAGATGCCAAAATATGCCAAATATCAAGCTGCACATTACAATTCGCGACCAGCCTGGAGCGCAACTTGTGCATGGGCCGAGGAGTTGCGTCCCTGCATCCACAAAGGCCCAACGATTGAGCCAACATGGGATGTTTATTTCGCAGCTGGAAGATCCTAAAAATTCCTAGAAACTTTCAGCAGAATGAGAATTTACCCAGCAAGGAAAAAGTGCACTTAAGCACTGTCAATCTGTTTTGTCACAGCATGATGTCCAGAGCAGTGCGTTTACTCTACGCGTCAAGGGCTTATATGAGAGTCTTCGCCACTATTGCATACATCCACAAGCATCCATGATATGTGTTGTTCTTAAAAACACAGTGTCATCTGCAGAAGCTGGAGTAGTGTGCACATCATGTCATCATGGTACTTTGAATTGCTAAAGTTCCTTGTGTGACAGTGCGCACATGCTTTGGTGCATCATCTAGTGTGCTATCCCCCACCCAATACCTCCAAATGTACCCATGTACACATATAACTTTGTACACATTCACATGTATATCATAGAATCATATACATACACATACACATACACAGATACATACACATATACATATACATATACATGTAATTATGTATATATATATAAATACATATAAATACATTATAATGGCATAGATAGGAGTTATATGAAGTTGTATGCAGAGGATCGTCCTATGTTATATTTGACATAAACCATGTATGCCTTAAGAGCAAAACAGCATTGCAGAAGAGTTTGAACCAGGCCTTTGGCTGCCGCAATAATGTTGAATTTGAGTGGAAAACCTGGTGGAATGGACTCAGGGCTTGTTGCCGCGTCCAAAATTCTTAATCGTAGGTCGTAGAGTTTGCAATGCAAACTCAACTTTTGAGTGCACTAAGGTTTATCGATAGCTCACACAAGACTGCCATCCAACTTGGCCCGGCTTCAAAATGATTCGAGGCTTTCAGACTGTAAGGATTGTACAATGACGCTCAGCAGCAGGAAGACTACGTTGGGCTTCATTACCTGACAAGCAAGCCACCCAAAAACTACAACCTGTACCCCCAGGACTTGATATAGTCTGAACGGTTTTGACCAACTGCGTCAAAGTCCTCCAAGACCCGTGTCCTAGATTGTCCCACAGATCGTTCCAAATGTATCCACTGTATATCAACGTATGTCCGTGTTCAGTCTGTGGTCAGTCGATGGTCACAACATGGTGTTTTTATGGTGTTTTTGCATGTCCTGACCTGCGGAAACCTGCGGAATCTAAGGCTTCTGCAACCAATCCAGCTCCATCAGCTCTGGCCCCCAATGTTTGAGCCAAATGCCGAGCTGTCGAGCTTTGTCCCTGCCATGTCCCTGCCATGTCCCTGCCATCATCTGCCATCATCTGCCATATCTGGCATATCTGTCATCCATACCAAGTTTCTGTCAAATGCAATTGCTGCAAAGGCTGCAAAGTGTGAAGATATTTTGGCAAAACATCTCCAAGGGAAGCACAGTTTGTACTGGCTTCGCAGTGATTTTTATTTGTGTCTTACCAGGTAGGATCATGATTCTGCTAGGATGGAAACAGACCTTTACAAAATTCAAACATGACATCCGTGATGATCATGGTGCAATTCGCAAAGCAATAGATTCAATAGGGAACTCAACGGGGACATAACTAAACCCCCACTGTCTTTTACCTTTTCTGATACAAGAAGAGAAGTGTACAAGCACCGCCAAGTCTGATGCATTTGCAATATTTTGCAATCACAATAGCGTCATTGGGACTTCAGGTCGTTTCATGTCATTTCTCGAAAGTCATTTTGATCCATGGCATTCAGTTCATCCGGGAACATTCCGACTGCTGTCCCGGATTCATTCTGATTCATCCTGACTCTGCATCGCAAATCTCTTCAATTTTTTTTGCTCTTGCCCTTGGGACTAGATCGGTTGTATCTGTGCCACTATGTCGCTGAAGGTCCTACGTCAGTACCTCAGCACCCTGGCACTCCCAATGTCCACAAGGGCGAAAGTCTGCCGCCTGGAAAAAACAGTTGGGAAATGAGATTTTGTTATATTATGATTTTGTTTTATTTTGTTGTGAATCCTTGGCTTTTTGGTTCGGCCCAAACACTTCGGGTGCTACCTCATTCCAGATGCCTGCCTGATCCTGCCTGCTTGCCTCTCTTTGGAAGAGCTATAGGTCACAGGCGGTCACAGGCAAAATGCAACATGTCATGAGGGGCGGTGCCTCAGAGGAGGCCAATGGGCCAAGATCTCCCACCAGGATTCCTGAAAAATAGCACAGGAGTCGTTCGGCACACGAGGTGGTACAACATGGCACACAAGCTGCCGACGCAACTGTCACAACATGCTCAGGTTCCAATGTCAACTGCTTGGAAGCACGCATGAATAGTTCCCTGCACTGCAATTGGTCAGAAATTTCAGACCAAATAAACCCTTCATGAGTGGTCTGTGTGATATTGCGGGAATGGATGCTGGGAGCAACACTGCACTTCCGTTGGAGCAGGCTCTGACAATGCCCACTCGTACCAAACCTTCGAGCACGGAAGGCAGGCTCGACTCACTATCAATCTACCGAAGTATACTGCTCGTAACGCTCGTATTTGTTTAAGTTCGATGTGCTTGTGCCTTGTGAGCATCATGCCGGCGCCACCAGTGGCTCCTGCCACTTCAATCATACAATTCACTTGTCAATATAAAGGAGCCCAGGGCAAGGAGATCCGAACCCAAGTGACGCGCAGCGAAGATCAATCTAGATGCTCAAGGGAATCGGAAAGAGGGTGGAAAATGATGGAAATAGGTAAATCATGGTAAATCTGAGAGTTTGGTGCAAAAGGGCTCCTGATGATGCTGCCTTTGCGAAGGTACTGTGGATGGCGCAATGGGAAGAACATTGGAAACCAGCTGAACATTCCCACCTTGAAGCGTGCAACAGGCGATCAGAGGCAGTACTCCATGGAGATATGCGCTATGGTCGCAGCATGGTATATGATGGCGTATGTGCGCTATGGTCGCAGCATGGTATATGATGGCGTATGTGTTTTATTGTGTTTTGGTCATCCCACCATCATCAGGGATTCCTTACTAACTTATATACTAAGTAGGGATACTATGGGTACACAAATTCCTGATGGATCGATGACCATCCCCAACAGAGGCAATTGGCCCAAGCTTTGACAAAATGGAACATATGGATACATATGGCGCTATGGCGCTATGGGCGCTACGGGCGCTACGGGCGCTATGGGCGCTATGGGCGCTATGGGCGCTATGGGCGCTATGGGCGCTATGTCACTTGATGCCAAGGCTTCTGACAGAGAAAGTCTCCGGGTGGATGGATATGCGCTCGGATCCATAAAGCACCTAAGCAAAGCAAAGCGAAGCAAAGCGAAGCAAAGCAAAGCGAAGCAAAGCGGAATCTGCAGAGGACAAGTTCGACAGGTTCAAGACATTTCAAGACTCCAAAAAGAGAGCGGTTGACGTTGAAAGACATCCAAGGCTTCAGACGCAATCGAAGTACCCTGCAAAGCCATGGACAAGAGAATCTACCTTGGCTTCATGTGATGGCTGCGCGCATTCTCTAAGAATATTGTATCATATTGATTCATATTGTACCTCTTAGCTGATCTTTGCCAGGTTGAATTCTTGCTCAAGATAGCCCAGTGATGCCCAGTGATGCCCAGTGTATCCCAAGATCAGGAAATCCTGTTGGCTTGAGCATGAGGATATTCGCTACCACCAAGCTGCTTCAATCTCAAAGTCCAAGTCAGCGCTTCGGTCATTGCTAGAACCATCACTCTTTGGATGGTGAAATTCGAAGCAGTCCTGCAATTCCGATAGCATGTGACTTGACTAGAGTGATTAGGTCTGTACTGCAGGCAAGAAGCAACAATGTAGGAAGAGGGTTCGACAGTATGGATGAAATCAATGTCAGAATCAACATCCATCTTGTGGGCGAGGTAGCTTCTGTTGGTCGTGATATTTTGGCACACTGCAGCTTATACATGAGCACGTAGCTCTCTGTTTTTTAATTCTCAATAGCTAGTTACACTGGTCCTCCCAAAGTGGTTTGGGCGAGGGTCTACGTCTCGGATCTCTACTGCTCTTGTCTGAAGCATCCTGAAGCTTTTTCGAACCCAGTCAGTCCTTGATCGCTCTGCAAGGATAAAACGCATGCTGCAAGTGCACGACATAGGCTGTCTGGGACATTATCAAGTTGGAGCAAGTAAGGGAACCCTCTTGCCTCCTTGCTATGCTGCTCAAATGACATACGTTGTTCTAACATGTTCGAACGAATCAAGCAGAATCTGAGAGACTGAACTGACTGAACGTGCGTAATTGCAAGGCGAAAAGCTGTGAATGAGTTTGTTGATCGATGGACGATAGAAAATGATAGAAAGACAATTCCCTTTGGACATCTCTGGACCATACATGGCTCAGCCGCCCCAATTCTGTCCGCCTCCAAATCTGCAACGCCTCCTCCTGCAGCACCTTGCCGAGCATTTGCCCAGAGCAAGGGTGCTGAAACCGGAGTCAATGCAGCTGTATAGCCTGGCTGACACAGCTGAAAACATAAGAAAACATCTGAAAAATCTGAAAGATGTGAACATGTTAGACATGTCATGTATCGTCATCGTAACATGGCCATTGATGCTTGTAGAAGAAAAAAGATGGAAAAAGCACTTAAAGGGCAAAGAGTGGTTAAATGATGTTAAATGCCAAGTCGCTCGTTGGTATGCACACACCATCATCTGCAAGGAATCGTTGCCTCTCAGGATTTGGGACAATTCAAGTTCCAATGCTGTATCGCCTCTAACGGTTTGATGTGATATGCATTGAGTGCATGAGGATCAAGAAGTGGCACTTTAAAATACTTTAAAATACTTCAAAGATACTTTAAATATCTAAAGATGCGGTCAAAGCGACGCACCATCGAGGCACTCTGGACCTGAATACAATCAATAGCCACGAGATTTCACGAGTGATTTCGAAAAAAACTGCAATGAAAGCCGAACGTTTCAAATGCTTCAGGGTCCAGCTTAATTCATTGTCGCCGAAAGAGCCCAGGAGCTCACTGATGATGACCTTATAGTGAATATTAGTGAATCTTAGTGACTTAGTACTTGAAGGAATCCAAATTACAGTCCACTTCAAAGTTTAGATCACAGCGTTGCAAGAGAAACGTAATCTTCAGGAATGGGCATCAGCTTTTTTAGGCGCGGTCCATGATCGCATGTCTCCAGGCACTACCTGGCCCCCAACCAATAGCATCAATAGCACTACCACAATCTGCCACAGCTCCATAACTACAAGAATTGTTGGTCAAATTGCATGCCATGGCGGAACCCAAAAACATCCAAAAACTTTGGTGGAGCTGGCGGTGCACGGACACTTTTGGTTCCCGCATTGATGGCCAGATTTGCTTCTTCCCACCTGTCAAGCCAGGTCACAGTGGCATTTTTGCAGCAAGACAAACAGAAACCAAATTACTGAATGAAGCTGAGTAAAGTTGATGGCAAGTTGTTTCTTGCTGGTGTTTTTGCAAAATAAGTCAGAGGCCTTGGTTCTGAGCGAGGCCCCCCAATTGGCCGATGTGCCTGCCACTTGACTAACAACAATTCTATGGCGGAGATCTTTTTAGCATCACATCTGTCACGTTTTGTTCTACCAGCCAGGCAGCACGCAGAGCAAGCACAGGAAGGGAGCCATGGTTTCACTTCCAGAACTGTCAAAACAGTCCAACACACCAGAGCCGCCCTGGTTCACCCACCGTTACTTGGATGCGCAAGCTGCCCCAGCCCTGTGCTGAAGACGCAATTGCCGCTGCAGTGGGATGGAAATTTAAAATTTAGCTACAAGATGCTACAAGTACTGTAGCAGGAAAACTGCATGGGTTTACCACTTCAATTCCAGTCTTGTCAGGGTGGGTTCAAGGCTTGTTGGCAAAAGTTGCAAGAGTCTACCCTCTCCGCTTGACTGGCATCGAACTCAGTGTTTGGTTTCATTTCGACAATTTTCAGCGTCATTCGCACATCAGGGTTGGGGATGTTTGGGGAGAACTCAAAGAACGCAGAAATCGAAAAATTGTTGCATGCCGCACTTGCCACAGGAAAGAAGGTCTGACAGTCTGTCACAGTTCCCGTGGTAGCATTGCTCTTACAGTACCATGGGATTTGCCACTAGGAAGCTGTCATAGCATGCCCCAAAAAAGTGGAAATCAAATCCTTACACAAGTGAAAGAACAAGTGCACCAAAGTCCAGAAATTGCCATGTCCATCTGTGTTGCCCTCATTCCCATGGTTTTTCACCGAAAGGTAACATAATAACACACAATGACGTGGTTTACATAAGTCTGTGAATGAAGTCCGACCAAAGCAAGCTGGCACAACCCCTTGGCTTCCAAGATGACCAGGGCCTCGCGAACTGTCTTCTGCGGTGCAGCTGAATTCAGACATGCTGTGTCAAGCCTGTACCATCATGTACCGTCTGATGTCTGCTGTGTGTGTGTGTGTCTTTGTGCCAAGATTGTGCGATGTTGCGCACATCTCCATTCGCTCTGGAAGACTTGGTTGCAAAAACCGAACAAAGACAAGTCCGTATACAGTACCCGAACTGATTGACAAGTAAGCGGCAAGCAATCAAGCCTGGTGAGTTCAAAGGAAGCGCACCGCGATGTGAGTTGCTAGCCTCAAGGAAAGCACTTCGGTTCAGAATGGTCAAGAATAGTCAAGAACACTGGCTGACACCACCAAATCCCATAAGAATTCGGTTCCCGCACTGAAGACAGTCTGTCCAGCCCTGCAGCATCATCAAGGACCAGTTGCTGCAAGTGCAACGTCCTGCCATTTGATGTCTCAAGATTCTGTTGCACAAGTGACCTGTAGAGTGGAGAAGTTTACCCTATCACACTGACTCATATGTAGAAACTTTGGCAGGCAGGCTGCTCACGAATTGCCAATAAGTCTCCACGCAGCTTCTTATGCTTTCGCTTCTCCCTTATCAGCAATTCTCAAAAACTTGGAGGAAAGAACGATTAACTCAAAAGACAGGCGAACAAGAAAATGTGTCAGATGGATGTACACTTCTCTTGCTGTAAGTGTGGGAAGAAAGAGCTGATGGAGCAGCGAATCCTTACAACTCAGAAGCCTGTGACGAAGATTATTCATGGAATATGTGTGATGATTCCATTTTGACAAATATCAAGAATCAAGAAGAACCTCCTTTGGCAAATTTGGATCTAAAACACTTATTGGGGCCCATGCGCTGCAAGCTGTTTATCTCGCTCAAGAAGACAGTTCCGCATTGTGTCCACCTGAGCTGAGAGGCAAACAGCAGAGACAAGTGCGGGCCAACAGACTTAGAATTTCAAGGTTGACCAATGGCACAAGTTGCACAAGTTGCACAAAAAATCAGAAGACTTACTTGTTGTCACTTGTTGTCACTTGTTGTTTTCAAGTTTGAGTCTCTAGGGTACCGCTTGTCTGAGAATCGTGCTGCATCATCAGTTTCTGAAATCGAACCTGCCGGCCAAAATGCCAACTTTCAATAACTTTCATGGTCATTTCTCGAGCTGAAGGATGCGCACAAAAGTATCAACCTGACAGTATCAGCTGTCTAGGGCAGGCCCGAAGTGACGCCAGGCCTACGAACTCTCCGCACAACGCGATGCACGATAGTGCATTCTCGTAGTTCTGCTGAAACTCCGCTTGTATAGATTTCAAGTCCTGCCGCAGGTTGCTTGTGCTGCATCAGACGACTGTGCATGGCACACGGTTCAACCGCAGCACACCCAAAGGTTCCAAGGTCACCCCGCAATGAAATGACAACTCTCAGAGTCCTACAATTTACTAACAGCATCTAACAGTATCTAACAGTTACTAACATGACCATGACCTGCCTCCACTTCCTGAAACAATTCTTCTAAGGAGGTGAGGTCAAAGTGCCACGTCGGAAAACCTCATTCTACAGGGTCGCTTGGGCCGCTCGACTTTCACATAATCAAAGTTTCATGAAAGCAAAGAAAATGAAATGAGATGCTCTGAAGTGTTTGGATTTCAAGTCGAGGATTTCCATGCGGAAAAGCAGGTGAGATTGCCGACATTTGATTTCACAAGTCTCCTGGTCCAGTTTGGAGCTAGTGATGTATATATAGATTGGGGCCAAAGACTTTCGACCGACTTTGGTGAGTCATCACCATTGAGGTAATTTGATCGTTTCCCGAGGTTTCCCCAGGGGTCTAACACTGCTTGCTGACAGGTTCGCGTCTAATATTGTTTATCCATGTTTATCCAGGGGCATGGCGATGACTTCTCAAGTAAATATGATCACACAGCACTGGCAAACCCTTTGTCATAGTTTGGAAAGTGTTTATCTTAGCTTGGTATTTTTTCTGAATGGCCAATGTCTTTTTTGTAAATTGCTGATGCAGTCAAACTTTCTTCCCATCATACTCACATGGACAGGGATTCCAACAAGGAAAACAAAACAACTCCAAGTATCTACATCAGTTGCGGGGAGAACCGCAAAAACCCAGGTAATGGAGTACATAGAAAGCGGTGAGCTAAGAAAATACGACTACTATACAAATATATACAAATGCAAGTTGGGCTAGTTGGGGTAGTTGGTGGACAAGAGCTTGCAACAAGAAGTTTCTATTATATAAAGCAATTCAGAACAGGTTTCAAGTCATAAACCTGGCTTTGCTGAGGAGATTACAGGCTGAAATCGGCTGAAACGTCAAGGTTTGTGCTGCTTTGGTCCATTGGAAAACTTTCTCATGTAATCTAGTGGAAAATCGCGCAGGTCCAAGTTTCCACTTCGCGCAGCCCCAACTGTGCGTAGGATCGTTCTACACTTCTTGAAAAAAAAAGACGCGAGTCTGCTGTGTCGCTCCCATGTGTGTCCCGACCTCTATCGCCGATGATCTGTATGGTCCATATCAGGAGCAGTATAAAAGATCATCAAAAGAAATGCCCTGAAGAATTCTGCTTGTCACGCCACAACCATGTTCAGGACGCGAAAGAAAAAGAAAATAAGAAATAAAGGTGAAGTGGTGTTAGGGCCACTTCCACAAATACGAAGCTTCTGCAGCTACAAAGGAAATCAGGCAGTTATAAAGATGATCCTTCAATGCAAGCAAACAGTATCTTACACATTTATGATTTAAAAAGATGCTTCAAATGTGCATGAATGGGAGAACGATAAAAGGTCATGAAAAATGTAGCCGAGATACGACACAGCAACTCATCCCCTTCGTACAACTGGTCTTCTTCCCGCAGCTTCTGAAGACGATAGACCTGATGCCAAACAAGAAGCTGAATTGAGTTCATGCCATACCAACGCAAGTCTGCATTTATATGAATTCTTAGAATGGAAAGGATTCGAACCCAGTTTGGTTCCAAAGGATTCTTGGAAACTCTGAAAGAAGGTGCAGAGTTCTTGGATCTCACTCTGCAAAACACGTCATATTTCAGTTCCAATAGCATCTCAACTTGCCAAAGCTATTCTTCGAAACAAGACTCGGACCTCGATATTGCAGCCCGAACCTGCCAGAGATGGATCCAGCCTCAGTACTTACAAGGAGCCAGTGCACTGCAATACAAACGTGCACTTTCTCAACGTCAAAGAAATATAGAGAAATATACAAGCAATGATGGCAGAAGAGGGCCTTGACATAAACTCCGATGCGACATCATGTGGCCTTTGCAGGGGCTGCTGTACTGAAACATCCGAATGCAGTTAGAATATTGTCCTGTCAAAGAAGACAAACAAAAAATTGCCGACCTGCATGCTCGCAGAGCGCTGGGGGCAACCTGTCATGAGGTTTGGAACAGCAGGAAAAACGTGAGCAGATTTAGTTGTCTTTCTAAAGTCTGACAAAACAAACGGCAGTCAATCAAATTCAATCAACACTTCAAATACTGAAAATTTGCTGATCTAGTGAGATTATTTAATCGTCGGCACGCCATGGGACAGTAGCCATGGTGACGGATCCAAGTACAAGAGTGCAACTGAATCCCTTCACAGCTTTACACACATTTCACACACTTCACAAACTTTCCAGATCATGTGAATCACAGGTAGCCTCAAAGGCTGGAAGCGCACAAGACACTCTGGCCATGGCGGAGTGCCGACCAATGTCAACAAACTCCGTAAATCCTTGGCTCCAGTACCTGCAGTACCTGCAGCTGCGAATTCAGTGTCAACCAATCACTGTGAGAAGACGCAGCGCACTTTCTGAATGTGCTGCTTTCGCTTCTACGTTTATATAATTTTATATATATATATATGGTCCCGTCCTCCGTCTCTCCACCCCCCCCCCCCATGGGTTGGGTCCCCAGGTAGTAGCCCCAATTCCCTTCTATTTGCAAGCTATTGGCAGCATTTCTGAGGTCCAGCGTCGTATTTGCTAGGTCTTTGCAGCATTTCTGACTACCAGCCTCGCATTTACTAGGTACATGCTACCTTTTAGGCGACCTACCATGCACACATACTCCTTCAAAGTACCTACGTGCTACCTATAGTCATACATACATGTGCTATGTATCTACTGTATCTACTTCCTGTTTACTACCTGTGTACTCTGACAACACTACCTCTGTTGAACATATACCGTACCTACCATACATGTCAATGATGCCATGCATACCATACCTATCATATCTATCATACATACCATACATACCATACATATGAAATGTAATTACCACACCTACCATACATACAATAGCATACATACAATAGCAAGCATACATGCCATACATACCATACCTACCTTAGATAGGACATATTCCATACCCATCATAGTAACCATACATACCATACAGACCATACATACTGTCATATCAAACATACCATATCCAACAGACTTACATACCATACCTACCATCCATACAATACCAACCACTCATGCCATACATACCATACCTACCATACATACCAAACATACCATACTTTCCAAACATGCCATACCAGACCGACCATACACACCATACATACCCACCATACCATACCACACCCCCACCACACCACAGGGGGGGGAGGGGGACAGTGCCACACCCCCACCACACCACAGGGGGGGGAGGGGGAAGATCTCATATGGGACCAGTATATGGGACCCATCCACCACACCACAGGGGGGGAGGGGGACAGTGCCACACCCCCACCACACCACAGGGGGGGGAGGGGGAAGATCTCATATGGGACCAGTATATGGGACCCATCCACCACACCACAGGGGGGGGAGGGGGACAGTGCCACACCCCCACCACACCACAGGGGGGGAGGGGGAAGATCTCATATGGGACCAGTATATGGGACCCATCCCATATGGGGGGGGGTGGCAGGGCCTGGTGCATATATATATATATATATTTATTTATTTACATTTATTTACATTGTTTAGGATGTTTTAGGTATTTGTTTCGTTTCCTCCTTGTGTGTCTATGCAGGTCTTCCAACTTCCTATTCTTCGTCAGACCATCAGTTCCTGGCCTGCGTTCGCGCCACTGCGCTGTGGCACAATCAAGGTCGCATCACAGTCATGGCACCCATGATTGATTGAATTGTCACGAGTGCAAACATAATCTATCTGGAGTTCATGGTGAGAGCAAGAGACTATTAGGTTGTTGTCATCAGTTCTCTTTGTTTGGCAATGTGAGATGGATGCGACTCATGCAACACCCCAAATCTGACAATCTAGCTTCCTTGTCCCAGACTATTGACGGCTTAATCCGGCTCTGGGAAGTTTGAGCCTGGTTGCAGAACATGTAGCTGACGCTAAAATCGTTGCCAGGATGTTGCAAGCATCTATGATATCTATGTTTACACATGGCCAAGTGGCAGTTGCAAGCTCGTGTTCATGTTCAATCCACTTTGCGATCCTCTTCCATCATTGTATTTGTGTGCTGCAGTGCTAGTGCCAGTTGTTGCAGGTGTTCGACCTTTTTGTCCGATCTCACCTTACAATAATACAGTACAATCTGTACGATGCATGCTTCTGTTCATCATGGTTTACAGTTTACAGTACTTCTTTGGCTGTGTTGCTGTGCTGCTGTGCTTTCTGCAAGGTGCTCACAACACCAAAATGCATGATGCATGGCCTGCACACTGGTCCATCCGTCTCTGCGTTTGCGGTGGCGGAGTGCATGCACCTTGAGGCAAGGGTCAAATTTGGTAGGCTTCCCCAGGCTTCCAGGCACTTCCAGGCATGCAGAGATTCTGAGATTCTTATCTGCTGATGGAAGTCTGGCCGAAAGCACATGGACGTCGAATTGAGCTGCTTGCAATTGGCAAGGATTTGCTGTAACGCACTGCCCAAACAAGATGCTTTATGGCCGAATGATCTTCATAGGCGTTGGTTTCAATTCAAGCAATCAGGTCTCTATAACACTTGGCAGAGTGAGGCGCCGCATTTGGGTTCTTCTCGACCGCATAAAGCTCTATTTGAACCTGAAAAGCAAGGGAGATTTCGCACATGCTAAGGTAGCCAGGAACGGCCAAATATATGCAAAGCTGAATCTGTGCTGGAAATGGGAAGCTCACAAGGAAAACAAAAAAGAAGTTTGGATGAGGCATGATTGAAGGACACAGAGCCTATGTAAGCCAGCCACTGCCTAATTCACACAACCGCACATAAAGAAACTGTTCCACGAACATTTCAAAACTACAAGTCCCACATAACCTGCCTCTGCACGCTCAGCGGCTTTGAGAGTCGCCTCAACCAAGGGTCCTCGCCCAGCTCCTAGAACCATCGCCTCAAAACGAAATGCCCAAAATGATCCAAAATGATCCAAAATACACATGTAGATTCCAATGTAGATAGTGTCAACATGTCTCAACTTCTGAACATGCAAATGTACGAATACTTGAGAGGGAAGGGTGAAAGATCGAAAGGTAGGCGTGGGTTGGAACAGGAGAAGAGAGCAAGGGAACGAGGCATATCCGCTGCGGACGGACGTGGGTGGAGTTGGGGCGGATATCGAAAAAAGTCTTCTGGGCTTGGACTCGAGGGCGGGTACCAAAAAGGTAGGTTTCAGGGAGGG
>CAMXCT020003166.1:0-10000 GCA_947184155.2 Cladocopium goreaui | reverse complement strand
GTCCCGCATATGCAAGAGGGTGCCAAGATTCAAAGCGTGAGCTGGGCACAAGTCATTGCAAAACCTGAAAAATCCTCCAAATGTACTGAGTGCAGTTTAAAGGTGCCGACAAAAGTTACACATAGCTTGAGGACAAACAAAGACCTAAAGTCTCACTGTATACTCAATCCGATGACGTGCTGGGAGGCCTACTAGAGTGTTTGGTGCCAGATTGGTTTTGAGTAGGAAAACGAGACTGAAAGGAAGATTTTACAAAGCCTGGTGAAGCAACCACAATAGACAGTCGGCCGCATAAATTCATGTACCGTAGTAACACAGGCAGAGATCCTTCAAAACTTCTGAGGTCCAACTCCAAATGTCAAGAAGCCGCAAATCTTTTGTCAAATCTACAGTATAGTCTGACAGTACAGCATATATATTACATATATGACTTTATTTTGAGTCAGCATGACAAACCAGGCCCTAGCAACAACATGTTCAGTCCTGAAATAGCTGCGCCACATAGGACTGACGAGGCAGTAAACCCTGGGCAACTCTCCGGAGACTCGTTTCAGATGTGAAATGCAAGCTGCTCAATCGCACCACCCGCTGCTATGCCTTCTGAACTGTGACTTGGATATCCGAAAAAATAGTCGTAGCGGCATCAGTAAAAAGTGATATGAAAATGACCCGGCCCATCTGGCACGAAAAAAGCATCTCTAGGCTTTGCACCTCATGCTCACCTGCAGACGTGGCCGGCTCGCAAATAATCACCTGAACCTTGGTGAATGTGAAGCCCCAAGTGACACAAGCTAATAGATGTGCTGCTATATTATGGAGTCAAAGCGTACCTACACCAGACATTTAGTCATGGCTAGTCCGCTGGGATGGAAACCTGATGACGGAAGAGCTTCTCAAGGAGCGCCTTCAAAGGCAAACCAAGGCTGATTAAAGTTACAAAAAGCCAATGAACAATTCAAGGGACTCCATCAATGCTACAAGGACTGCAGAAACCATACGGATCAGAGCAACTCTGTAACTCTGTCAACGGATCTGTTGAAGAGCATGCATGGCTTTTCAAGTAAGTTCATTAATTTTCTATTAAATTCAACATATTGGAATCATTGGAACGTATGTTCTTATGTAGTTCACATTGTTAATGGAGGTCTCCAAGATCTCTCTGTTCAGCTCGGTGCAGCTTGACTCCGCGCAGCTGAGCTTTCGTCCTTCGCTTTCTTGGGAAGCACTGGATATCCTGACCTGCACAGATTGGCTTCAACAGTGCCTCTGCCACATAGGAAGGAAACAAGATGCCAATGATAATACAATGATAATACTATGGAAACAAGGCTGGCGCTTTGGGTAAAAGTCTGCCAAAGAAGTGGAGGACATCCAAAAGCAGGTCGTGCGGGTCTTCTACACGCTCATGATCTAAATCTGATTCCAATTGTTCGTATGAAAAAGTGATCATCTTGACTATTGCTAATATATTGATACTGTAAATATTGTGTGTGTATCTTAGTATAATGTATATATATATATATATATCGTATTCAATTAATTTTGCACCTGTTTGTAAGGTCTCCTAGTTGCCTCCTATTTGATTCATGCTGACAATGTCAGACTTACAGTGCAGCGCGCAAGGATTTCGGTTTGGCCAGACGGATGGACATGGACTATCCCGGACAGGGGAGGGTAGGGGAATTTTAGGGGAGGTTCACTGGTCAAAAAAACACTTCGCCATTTCGCAGGCTTCAAGGAGGAGACAGCCGGAGACAGCTGCCAGCAGAGGCAACATGTGACGATCTGTGATGTTCAATGATCCCTGATTTGCATCAAGTCATTTGGCAATTCTCCCCCCAGTACAAGGCCGTATTAGCAGTGCCTGTTCAGCAGAAAGGCGGAGGGTGGCAGTATCACACTGCGAACAGGCTCTGCAAGCCTTGCTCAGCATTCATTCAAAGACTTGAGGACTATGGACAAAGCACTCCTATAGATGCTCTCCAATCTGTCATATCCTTGCAATTCCTTGCAATGGGTGTCCTTGCCATCTTTCCAACTCCTGCGAAGCCGAGAAATCGCGGGGATCAAAATTAGAGGTGCTGGCTTTGTGAAGCTTCACTACCTTGTCGCTCGTCTTGTCAACGGAAAGCTCAAGCGCACAGGACAACCTGTCGCTTCTTCTCTTGTTTGCAGTTGAACAAGGTCTTGAACAAGAGCATGCCATGTGCGCTTGTCTGCGATTGTGCGTGTGGGTATGCGCATGTGGTGTATATGAATTTCTGTATCTGTGTGGATGTGTCTGCGTCTCATCTCTCAGAAACAAGCTAAGGGCAAAACTGTGCATGGTGGTCACAAAGCGTTCGAAAGCAATTCCACCTCATTTTGGTTGGAGATGCAAAAATTGTGTGTTACACCTGCACATCTTGAAGTATATAGTATTCATGGTCGGGGTCAACATCTGACAGGCACATGGATAAAACAGGAGGAGTCATTCACCATCCGAGGAAAGCACTGCGTCCATCAATTTACAGGTCACTAGAGACAATTTCTTTCTCTCCAAAATGATAGCTGTTATTTGCCAAAACTTTTGGGTGTCGGACGCCCGCCATCCATCAGAGGTTGCTGGCACTCGCAATGCCACTGGAGCAGCCTCCTGAAAGGGTTCAAACTTGTTCCAGGCTTCTCTCTATCTCTCTCTGTTTTGTGTCCTCAGACATCTTACACAGCCCTGTGGCACCACGACCACCATGGATCAACCCCTTCCTATAACTTGACTGCTGCTGAGCGCCAATGTTTGAAGGCAGACTGAAACTTTCGACCTGCGCATGCCTTGCTACAAGAGATCAATGAAATTTATCCTCCATCGCTGCCAGAGAAAAAAGCCCGCCAGCCAGCAGATCCTTGACAAAATCACACGGAACTGAAGGGAGCTCAGCAGCATAAAACCAACACAGAAAATGACAAGCTTGAGAAACGTGGGGAACAAAATGAGAAAGGGCAACGAAGTCAAATACAATCTGTAGTCGTCCGCAGTCTCTCCTTGAAATGGTGCAATCTGTGACTGTCAGTGCTACAGTGGTACCACTTTCTACACAAGCTGACCCCGACGGCTCGCGCATAGCCGCAACTGCTGCGACTGGTACCTGTTGCTCAGCTTTCACACATTCACACATTCCGGTTCAGTCGGTTCAGTTCTCTCTCCACTTCCCTGTCCAGCTCCCTGTCTGGACCTGACCTTGTCCCTCTGGCGAGGTAAGGGAAACATGAAAACTAGGTGACATCTTCAAACATCAACATATTCAATAAATAAATTGTATCAACGTAAAACAGTGACTCAACTTCACAAGTACGCAAAACAGTCCTGCCTGTACCAAGTGCTGCATGCGGCGGGGGAAGGATCGCATATTGCAATCCCAAATGTGCTGCCTGCGTGTGCGTTTACACTTCATAAAATTGATCATGGACTGAATGACCTGTGTACCGCTACACGAGTCTAATCCAAAAGCGAATTCAAACATCTGACTATGTCAATGGACAAAAAGCGAACAAAACACCACACTCCACTCTGTCTTCTTCCACGATGCAGCTGATCTAAAGTGGTTCTTGCTTTTTTGCTGGTCTAGGCTGTTCGTGCTCGAGCTGTCCACTCGTACTTGTGATTGGCCTCACGCGAGCCAAAGAATTACAAAATTACAAAACAAAGCACTGGCTTCGAGATACTTCGGGAAGTGTGTGAAAACATGTGCTCCTCTCTTCTAAGGTTTTCCCCTCCTGCTTACACTGTGACCTTAACACAAATCTGTGTCTTAATGACCAACAGTCATTTACTTGTAGGACACACCGAAATGTATGGTGCAATACGGTGGGTTTATATTATATATATATATATACGCATACTGTATATATATATACATACGTGTATGCATGTAATTGTATGTATATATGGTGGGAAAGTGATGCAAAGCGGTCGTTGGCAAGCTTAGTGAGTGGAGCCCATGTGCCTCACCCATCCGAAAGTGTGCCTCTTGAAAGGGTTGCAGCAGCAGCGAGCAAGCATCGCAAGCAACGCGATTTCGCGCGTGCCAAGAAAGCCTGAGCAAATTCGTTCTCAGGAAACTACAGCTTTACTAAACACAGATGCCCAGATCAACTCTCGAAAAGAATCAACATAAGCCCCTTCGATGTCAGGTGAAAGTTTGAATCAGATCTCCGGGCCCTACATCTGCATTGAAGGGGCTAGAATGCCCTCACTATTCTTTCTGTCATGCGCACACTTGGAAGCGGCCATCCAGAAGCAGACGCTACAAATACTGGGCCAATTGATACGGAGACTACAGAAAACAATGTTGATGTAATCAGACATGCTCTCCATTCTGGCTGCACCATTGCTAGATGCATTTAGCATATCCATGCATATCTACAATAGCATCGCAATGCATCGCACCAGGGCCACGGCAGAAGGTCGAGGAAATCGCATAACACCCACTGGACCTTTGATGCATCCTGTCAAGGCGCAAAGTGTACTGAAAGACACGGGAAGCATCGGGAAGACTGTGATAAGTTGACTTTATCCCAAAGCACTACTCTATCTATATAGAGGGGTCGGGACCCCAAAAGATAAGATATACATATGTTACAACATTTAATTTTACATATGTTTGAAACATTTTCTGACGCAAAGCTCTGCATTTGTTTGCATTTGTCGTGGCATTTATTTGCATTTGTTGTTGCATTTGTTTGCATTTGTTTGCATTTGTTTGCATTTGTTTGCATTTGTTTGCATTTGTTTGCATTTGTTGTGGCATTTGTTTGCATTTGTTGTGGCATTTGTTCGCATTTGTTCGCATTTGTTCGCATTTGTTCGCATTTGTTGTGGCATTTGTTTGCATTTGTTGTGGCATTTGTTTAGATTTGCTCTGCAAATATATGTTTGCAAATGTACTGACACAAGCCGTAAATTTTGGAACAAATGTAGTATATGTGTAAATAAATGCAACAACAAACGCATAAGATCTTATTTTGTGAAGATAAGATCTTATTTCGTATAATTACATAAAATAACTTCTTATGTTCTTAAAATAAGATATTCTGTATTTGTTGTCGCATATGTTTGCATGTATTTTTGCATTTGTTTGCATTTGTCGTGTCATAAATTATATGTATTACTACAAATTACGGTCCAATAAGAGCACATCTGTCGAGCATGTACCATATATGTAGCCACAAATGTCGAGCACGTAAGGGTAAATGCAAAGACATATGATATGACATATGTTAAGAAATGCAAGCACAAATGTCGAGAAATGCAAGCACAAATGTCGAGAAATGCAAGCACAAATGTTGAGAAATGCAAACACACATGTTTTATATGTAAGGTGAAATGTTGAACACCTAAAAACAAATGCAAACATATATGTTTGCTTGCGTCGGTGTAATAAATGTAAAATAAATGCAGTAGCAAATGCAGTACATGCACGTATGCCTCTGTATGGGGTCTATAGAGAAGGCCTTAAAAGAGCTTTTGGATTAATGTTGGTTACTGATTAGTGTGGGGATACGGTATTGTGTCCACAGACCTCAAAATTATTCTGTTACTCTGGAAATGGTCGAGGGGTACACTATTGTGTCCACAGGATTTTGGTGTAAGTTTTTTTTCATTTTTTTCATTTTTTAGTTTTTAATTGTTTTTTATTTTATTTTAAAATTTTAAAATATTTTTTATATTTTTTTATTTTTAATTATAATAATTTTTAATTTAATTATTTTTTATTTTATTTTAAATTATTCTTTATTTTTATTTTTTTTTAATTAATTAATTATAATAATTTTTAATTTAATTATTTTTTATTTTATTTTAAATTATTTAATTATTTTTTATTTTTAATAATATTTTTTTTTAATTTAATTATTTTTATTTTTAATTATATGTTTTTTAATTATATGTTTTTATTATTTTGTAAAATTGTGTCAGGATACACAATTGTGTCAGGATACACAATTGTGTCTTGGTCTTTTTTCATTTTTTTCATTTTTTAAAGCTTTTTCCTTTTACTTTTTATTTTCCAGCATTGAAATTTTCCAGATGCTTCCACAGAAAATTACTTCCAGGTACAAAATAGTGTGGTTTGTTTGGAGGGTACACTATTGTGTCCAGCTGCTTTCCTGGGTCATGATTTTTTTGATTTTTTCAATCATTTCCTTTACCTTTTCCTTTGCTAGCTAAAGTGTTTTCCTTTCAATTAATTTCTTTCTTAGTTTCTTTCATTTGAAATTCTCAGAAATGCCCAGTTTCCCAAAATATATGATGCCTTATTAAAACCCAATTAAAAAACATCACTCCAACAATTTTTCAAGGGGGTAGTCCATGAGCAACCCTGATACAGAATAGTGTGGTTTGTTTGGAGGGTACACTATTGTGTCCAGCTGCTTTCCTGAGGTCATGATTTTTTTTTTCAATCATTTCCTTTACCTTTTCCTTTGCTAGCTAAAGCGTTTTCCTTTCAATTAATTTCTTTCTTAGTTTCTTTCATTTGAAATTCTCAGAAATGACCAGTTTCCCAAAATATATGATGCCTTATTAAAACCCAAGTAAAAAACATGACTCAAACAATTTTTCAAGGTGGTAGTCCATGAGCAACCCTGATACAGAATAGTGTGGTTTGTTTGGAGGGTACACTATTGTGTCCAGCTGCTTTCCTGAGGTCATGATTTTTTGGATTTTTTCAATCATTTCCTTTACATTTTCCTTTGCTAGCTAAAGCGTTTTCCTTTCAAATAATTTCTTTCTTAGTTTCTTTCATTTGAAATTCTCAGAAATGACCAGTTTCCCAAAATATATGATGCCTTATTAAAACCCAATTAAGAAACATGACTCAAACAATTTTTCAAGGGAGTAGTCCATGAGCAACCCTGATACAGAATAGTGTGGTTTGTTTGGAGGGTACACTATTGTGTCCAGCTGCTTTCCTGAGGTCATGATTTTTTTTTGATTTTTTCAATCATTTCCTTTACCTTTTCCTTTGCTAGCTAAAGTTTTTTTCCTTTTAATTAATTCCTTTCTTAGCTTCTTTCATTTGAAATTCTCAGAAGCCCCCAATTTCCCAACATATATGATGCCTTATTAAAACCCAATTAAAAAACATCACCCAAACAATTTTTCAAGGGGGTAGTCCATGAGCAACCCTGATACACAATAGTGTGGTTTGTTTGAGGGTACACTATTGTGTCCAGCTGCTTCCTGATGTGTTTTTTTTCAACCATTTCCTTTCCCTT
Source organism: Cladocopium goreaui (assembly GCA_947184155.2). Classification (NCBI taxonomy): domain Eukaryota; class Dinophyceae; order Suessiales; family Symbiodiniaceae; genus Cladocopium; species Cladocopium goreaui. Next base: position 2,746 of record CAMXCT020003166.1, on the reverse strand, counting down.
TTCCTTTGCTAAAGTTTTTTCCTTTTAATTACTTAGCTTCATTCTTCTTGGAATCAAAACCAAAGGCTTTCCAAAGGATTAGTTTCAGCTAACCAAACAAACACATGAATGATCATGATACACAATAGTATGGTTTGTTTGAGGGTACACTATTGTGTCCAACTGCTTCCTGAGGTGAGTTTGTCTTTAAACATTCCCTGTCTTCCTTTTAATTTCAGTAATTACTTTCTTAGTTTCATTTGAAATTTTCAAAAATTCTCAGTTAGTTAATTATATAATTAATTAATTATAGCAATTGCTGGTTCCTTCTGCTGAGCTCAACCTTAGTCATTGGAAGTTTACCCAATCCCATCACTTTCCCAAACTTGTTTTTGGCCATGCATTTTGCTCATAGTGCTTTGCTGAGGCATACTGAGCCTTGCTCAGGCCAAAGTTGAAAAAACCATTGAAGCTGGCTGAGGTAGAACATGATGTAGATCATGCTGAGATCCTGTCAGGGACAAAATGCTGAAAGCAAAACATTCAACTGTTTGGCACTAATTAATCTCATTGCATATTGTTCATTTAATACTTACTCAAAAAAAGTAAGTAACTACACATCATTGTGTGTTAAACAAATTGACTATGCAGTCAAATGCATCCAACAATTAACATACTTAATTACTGTAGAAGCCCTCCACATCCCTTCAGAGCTGCACACTTTTTTCCTTAGCTTGAAGCTGCATGGATTGCTTGTGATAGCAAATTTTAAAAAAGACACTGAGATTTTACTCAGTGATGCTGATGCTTTCAGTCAGCTGCCTTGCTCTTATCAGAATGCTCCTCAGCATCTTCTTGCTGCTCACTGCTCTTAGAAGGCTGAGAATCTCCCTGAGTTTCCTGTTGTTTCTCCTCCAAAACTTGAATAATCTGATCATCAGTGAGTTTAAGCTTTTTTCTGATCTGATCAAATTTGAGTGCTAAGTCAATTTTTTCCTGATCCTCAGATTGGATGCTGCTGCTTCCTGAGCTATTCTTCTTCTTCTCTTCCTCTTTCTGAGCCATGCATTTGATGAGCTTCTGCTTAGCATCATCAAACTTGATCTTAGTCTCATGCCACTGTTTCATGAGGACCTCCATGAGCTCAATGTCTTTTTTGAGCTTCTGAGCAGTTGCATACTGAGCATCCTCAGCTTCAGTGATGGTTTGGCTGAGCAAGGTGAAATCCTCATGGTAATCACTGGGAGCCAACCAATTTCCAGTCTTCTCAGCTTTGGCCACCTCCTCATTCAAGATATCTACCTGCCTCTGAGCATCACCCTTCTGTATCTCATTGATGCAGAAGGTTTCCATGCAACTGAGGTCTGAGGTTGTAGAAGCAGCAGGAGATGGCCTCTCAGGCCTGACCTCCTGTGCCATGAACTGAGCAACACCATACTCTGCATCCACTGAGTTGGCCCATGGCAAAGGATTCATGCTGAGGATATGGCTGTAGTAGGCCTGAATCACATACTTAGGCCACCCAACTGAGTCCTGACTGCCAACTGCTTTGAATGAAACAACAAAGTAAACTGTAATTGATTGTAATTATCAAGTAATTAACCAAGTATTTTTTTTAAATTAATTGACTCATATGTGTATATAATTGGTGGTTTTAATTGTCACTGAGGTACTTTTTGACTTCCTGAACACTCAAAAAATATTGAAAAAAAACATGAAATGATGCTAAGCCAACCCAGGATCATGACATTCTCTGCAGCCAGATTGCCATGGGATCCTGCTGAGCATCACCTTGTGGCCTCCTGGACATCTGATGTTTGGCTCTCTGAGGTACCTGGGGTAGACCACAATGTCTTCCTCAGCATGGTCCAACTCAATGCCCCCAAAGATTTCTGAGAGCCTGATCTCTTCTGCCTCATCAGGAATAAGCTGAGCATGTCTTGGACCACCCTCACAAGTGAATCTGGTGTTGGCTGGGATGGTGTCTAAGACTTTGCTGTAAACTGAGGGGCCTTTTCTGCCCTTCATAGCTCTGCCTTCTTGAATGATAGATCCTAAGGTGGGGTCTCTGCTGGAGAAGGCTGGGGCATGGATTCTGCCTGTTTCTGAGTGCTTGCCTTTGCCCCAGCTTGTGCTATAGCCTGGGTCTTTGCCATGGCCTTTGCCTTTGCCTGAGTCTTTGCCATAGCCTTTCTCTTTTCCTGAGTCTTTGCCATAGCCTTTCTCTTTTCCTGAGTCTTTGCCATAGCCTTTCTCTTTTCCTGAGTCTTTGCCATAGCCTTTCTCTTTTCCTGAGTCTTTGCCAAAGCCTTTGCCATAATAGCCTTGGTCTTTGCCTGAGTCTTTGCACCACGATTTGCCTGAGCCTTTGCCCCTAGGCAAAATCAAGCCATCTTCATCTTGGCCACCCATGGCTTGCAAGAAGTGCAGCTGAGTTGGCAGAAATCACACTGAGATCAAAGCAGCTGAGGAATCACATAGACATGCACATATAAAAATGCTACAATTTCATTTGTTAATTAATCAATTAGTTAGCTAATTAGCAAATTATTTGATGTCAACATTAATTAGTTAATTACTGATAAAACTGACCAAAAGTCTAAGATTATGGCCAATCCCACACCACCAGAAACACCCTTCAGTCCTCTAGGGCTCTTCAGTCTTGGCCTTCTTGGACTTGGGCTCAGCATCTGATGATGGTGGATCTGATGCTGCTTCATCATTCTGCTCAGAGTCACCAAAGACCTGAGAGTCATCATCCTGCTGA
>CAMXCT020003165.1:36937-65395 GCA_947184155.2 Cladocopium goreaui | reverse complement strand
GTTTGAGAAACCCAAATAGCTCTGGCCGTGGTGGCCGGCGGAACACGCCAACGGCGGTTAAATATGGATGAATATTGTATCCTGCAATATCCTGCATAATTTGCATCAATTTGCTGTGCAGCGCAGCTCGGGTCCTCCTCAAGGTATTTGCTACATGATACATAAACCTCCGCATCCCATTGAGTAGCAGCACATGTTTACACAGGTAGGGTACTGGCCATAAAACCAAGTTCCAGGACTTCTTGCCAAGCTATATCTAGCTATGCTTTCGCCCCAAACCACAACATTGCCATTGCGCACGTGGTAGAGTAGGTAAGGAAGCCACTGGTGGCAGTCCTCCCGGCTGCTGAGGAGCTTGAGCAAGGATTGCCCGAAAAGCAGCTGGCAGCTCAGTGCCGGTAAAACTGGGAAGCTCCAGCGGCGGCCCATGCTGGAAAGGGCATAAATCGCCTTTCCTAAGTACAGAGGCATCATGAAACATGCAGAAGATATCGGAAGTCAGGTTATGTCAACTTTGTCAAAATATGTAAAAATAATTCAAAATACATAATCTCGTACATAATTTATATTATATATATATTACACAATGGATACAGTGGCCTCGCGAGAAGAGTATTTTTAATTTTGGATCAGCAAAACCCAGAGTCCAGGAAGCAATCAATGAATGAAATGAGTTCTGATATGTTCTGATTTTCTTCTCTGGGTCCCGTGCAGGCATCGATTCTGTGCAAAGAACTTGCACATGGTTGAGGAACTCACAGCTAGCACCTTGGTCGGGCAAACACCGATACCCTAGGCTGGCCCATACACCGAGTACTACATCGCGCCAGGTGTGGGAGTACGCAATGCATGTGAAGAATATTGATATCAAATGCATTCAAATGCATGGAGTGCGAACATGTGCGAACTATATATAGATCGAAGCAACAAGTGGGCAAAAACCGCAAAAACACTCCAGACTCAAGGCCGCAAACTCTTTGGTGGTCAGCGTGAAGATGTATGAAGTGTTTTCATTCAACATCCGACGAATTGGACACGAGGGTTGCGATGATTTCTTCACATTGAGGTCCTTTCGATCAACTCCTTCTTCGGATGTGCACACAGCCTTTTGCTGTTAAGTGCTTGGCCGATGGAAAAGGTGGAAACCTGAGTGAGTGCAGACCCGCTGTTTGACATCTAATCCCAAGCAAATAGCCAGCATCGTGCAGATTCTGCAGGGAGCAGCCATGCCAAGGTTCCACCTGGTGCCACCATGGCCATTGCTACAACAACACATTCTTTCACGTGCAAAGCGTTTAGTACTGATCATGGCTAGGAGCATTAAGCCCAGGGCCCTGACATGGAGGCAGGTGATCCCATCGACATAGGAGCCTGCGAATGAGTCTCTTTAGCAAGGTTGTTTCACATGTGAACAGTCACAGTGTCGCAAAGCAATGTGACATGCACTGCCTTGAGTCGAATGTGGTGTGGAGGAAAGAATTGAGAACGATAATCGCCGTTTCCATCCTTTTCCGGTTTTCTTTTGCGTCCCCAGCCCCACGCCTGGAATCCATCCCAACCTTCCCAACTTTGATCCCACTTCTGATCCTCAACAAAACACCAAAGTTGCAACGGAAAGCTCTGAGCTTGAAGAAAAAACGTTCATGACAAGACTTGTCTGACAAGCTGATAAGCACGTCCCTGTTTGGTTTCAAACGTGTTGAGAGATTGCAGGTACGAGTATATTACTTCCTAAGTAAATGCGTTTTAATACCCCAATTCTTCAAATTATGTTGTTCAAACATGTTCAAAGTGTCAGCCATCCAATTGCCAAATTGCCAGCACGTTCCAATTTCGATCCCATTGTGTATCCTCTGATGGTACTGCCATGGCCATCTCTGGGTTTGGCTGTGCCACAGGTCCCATTGCCAGCGGCGCCATCTGGGGCGCCATCTGGGGCGCCATCTGGGGCGCCATCTGGGGCACCGGTGGTGCCAGGGGCAGCGATGCCACTGGTGGCACCGGTGGCACCGGTGGCACCTCACCTACCTCCCCACTTGGGACCTGTGTCTCACCATCTCCCCAGGCCTCAGAGAACGAGGGTCAAGGAATGTCAAGGATAGGGTAGGGCGGGTTAGGGGTGCTAGTGGTTTCACCAGAGATTGAGCTTCCGTCACGCATAGCTTGACCATACACAATCTAAAAGTAATCTAAAGTGATCAAAACGAATCTGGAAACCATGCACGGCAACACAAGTTTTATAACAAGTACATGTTCGCATACATAAAGGACAATCAAAGGTTATGAACTTGTGCGTTACTGTTTGTTCCTTGCTCAAATCCACGATCTTAGGCTCATCATCTGATAGTTCCAAATCTTCGGATATTGGTTGCTTTTTAAAAGTTTCATTGCTTGGTTTTGTTTTCACTTTTTTGGTGGAGTTTATATGATATTTGAGATAATAATCTATGAGTCGGGTGAAGCTCAAGAATATATGTGATGAATCAGGTTAATCTTATTATCTTTCATCACAGGATACTCCATTTCCTCCAGTGTATCTAAGTAGGTTTCATTTCATATTCATCTGCTGTCATTAGATATACTGTAATTAGATAATGGCTTACATTATAATCATTATATATGTGTATATATATATTGTGTATATATCTATATATACATATTTCAAGACGTAGAGAATCTAGGGGGCGCAATCAAAAAAATGGTGGAGTGGTGGCTTCAAAACATGTTGGGTTTTGGGCATTTACCCAACGGGGAAAGCCAACCTCCAACACGCTCTAACTATGTCAACCATGACCACTCAGTACAACTCACTGCTGAGAGCATTTTCTACCGGCTGAGTTGGTGCGGTCTAGCCCAGGCCAGTGCACGGCTCAGCGGCCAAACAAACGGCTCACATCTTTCACGGTGAGACTGGCAAGACCCAGGAGCACAAGCAGGACAAAAGCCAGCCTTGGTCAAAATTGAGGTTGTGGCATTGTTCACACACTTAATCTGCTGCTTTGAGATTTAGTTTAGCCAGTGTCAGACGAGGCAGCTACACCCAACTCAGTGCTCACATGTGCTCACCATCTTCCGACAAGTAACTCCTATTATATACTAATAATTCGTTCTAATATACCTGCAAAATACTGGCTAGATACCGGCGAGGTCCTCTACTCCGGTCGGATTATCTTCTTAGAGCCTGGTGGCCCGTCCCATGGACTATGGGGATCAACATATGTCAACACACTTCACGAATTCTCGGTATCATTAGGTCCATTAGGCATCCAAAGCTCTCAATGTCTTGCTTCTTCCCCTCGTCAAGGCGGCGCCCAAGGACCTGAGGAGCCGTGGAACTCTGATCAGCTGATGCGCATGACAGCTCCCCCAATCATCAACTGACCTGCTCTGCGAAGACGAATAAAGCTTTACCACCATCCAACGCCGGCAGCGGCAATGCATTGATGAATGCCTGGGATTGGCGTTGCTCTCAAGGGTCTTTCAGCACTATGGTAGCGCAGCTGAACAATTAGACTTTCCAATATCCTTTCATGTTCACCAGTCCTGGGTGCATGGGTGACAGAAGGGTCATCAGCTTCTACAACAAGGAAAATGCAATAATGCAAACAAAGCACATGAGAACAGTACTAACCAAACATAGAAATGAACCAACATGAACTGACCTGACATGAGTAGAGAATGTGAAAGTGCAAGTACGAAACAAGCATTTGCGAGCAAAGTCTGACCAAACCACAAAACCCACATATCACATGTATACAATACACACATGTATGAGACGAATGTGTGTATATTCATCTTTCCTGAACTCAGTCCTTTCCTTTCACGTTAATCTGTCCCCGCATATTGAGTAACGTCTTTCTGAGATGGCACCCAGCAAAGACAATGAAACAATCATACAATGGGAGATCTCATGATCATCTCTCAGACAGCTGCGTTCAACTAAGGACGCAACCAAGTTGAGGTTGATTGTTACCTTGGTTCTGAGCGGCAGAGACGTGGCTACTGAGCTCTATCTTGCAGAAAATCATGGGGAATCATGGGGTCATAGGGGCTCTAAATGTGCCGTCCAAGTGAAACTGAAACGCATTGAAACGCTTGAACACACTCAAACTGTGCAGTCATGATATGTCATGATTGCCTGGTAGTTTGGTGAACATTTGATTGAGTTGATTGTGCCAACAGTTTCACCTTCGCAGGGTGCTTCCAAGTCACAAAGAAAATGAAGATTCCAAGAAGTCCTTCAGACTGCACCAGCTCTTCGCCCTGCTGCACAATGCCAACAGGACCTGCATGAGAACGTAGCGACCAGCACTAAAAATGCACTGCAAGTCACGTTGTTTTACAATTGCACGCGCAGCTATATGCAGCGATATGCAGCTATTGGTTGTGGTGCAAGGCTAGCAATTGACCTGAGTAGGTAGGACTGGAAAGCCTCTGTCCATGATTCGCATCGGAGAATTCAATGCTAAAAATTATGACACTCCATGATACTCCAATCTTCCGGCACAGGAGAGTGGGAGAAATAAATAGAAAAGCGTCTTTCAAGGTCTCAAATTTGATGACCTGCCTTGGCATGTCCGGATTCTCACCAACAGCCTTTACTACGCAACTTGAGTCTGGCCTAGAATTTCCGCCGAGCCCACTCCAGTCAAGACACCTCGCAGAATGAAAGGGACTTGAAGGCTTTTAAAATCTCTTCCATGACACTTCGATAAGCGATTCTACTCCAATAATGTCAGACCAGCACAAGGCCATCATGTTTTTGTTAGGAAGGTAAGACTCCAGGTCAGAGCCACACCAGGGAAGCCGTGAAAACTCTTCATCCAAGTCTCCTTGCAGCGATTTGAACTGATCGTCCACCAGCCTCATGAATACATCCTGACAGGCAAATACAGCTTCTTCGAGACTGTCTGCCTGACCTAGAGAGTCAAGAACCATAGACCATTGCAGGGATCAAAGACCTACTGCGGATTAGCCATTGATTGCTTGAGGGGAATTCCCACAATGTGCTACAATAGCAGCCTATATGCTGCCCATTAAACTAGCATGAAATTCATGAAACAAAGTAGTCCGCTACACTTTCTCAATCAACATCCCAACAACACTCGTGCAATCAGGCTGATTCAAGCCACGGTGCTGTTGCAACACCTGCGGCATCCTCAGTTGTGCTGGATTGTCGGATGATAGAGGAAGCGTGCCTTGCACATTCCGGCACTAAGGTGATTAAGGTGATGAAGCATTTGGTCCCCTAGGCCATCTTTGGCAATTGAAAACCTTGCCTATCTCAGACCTGCAGTTTCATGCAAGAACCAAATTGCTGTTTGCATGAACTTCCACACGATATCATCAAGAAGGTTATACAAGCACGCTTATGTGCAAATTGGAGCTTTCATGAGATTTCTTAGATGAAAATAGCATCCTCCCATTCTGTTGGCTTATTGACTCAAGGAAAAAGTGCAGGTATATACAGGTATACTACTGTACACCCACAACAACTGTGAGCACTGGGTATGGCTCAAATATCGAGTATGGATCGGTGAGTGGAATCAGTGAGTTACGAGTGGAATCAGTGAGTTACGTATAAGAGGTTTGATTCGGACCTCCTAAGAAGGACAGACTAAAGTGGCCTGGTACATGGCACAAGAACAACTTGCCATTTTCGGATATGGATCATTGGTATGGATTGGGGCCTTACATTTTGAGCGGGAGCCATATATAGACTGTAAATGACTGTGATGTGAGATGGGTCAAATTTAAGTCTTGTCTTGACTCTTTTAATAGTGTTGTGCAATAGATCGCCCTTCGGCCCCGCAGGAGCCAAGTGTCACCAAAGCTAGTTGCTTTCGCAATGATTTTCGCCGAGTTGGCATCAATCATGACACCCAATCGCTGCAACCTCGGACGAGGCATTGTCTCACCAACCGTTTGTGATTCTATTGCTAAGTGACTCCTGGTATAGTGCCTAAAACATCACCCCTACCTAAGCTAGGGGCCCCCGTCCCCCTAAAAATAATTTCCAAAATTATTTCCAGGGGGGGTTGACCTTTGCTATATTTCACATCCTTAGTCCTTAAGTGCAAATACCCGGAAATAATTTCCAGAAACAGACCCCCCTTAATATTATCCAAAATCCATGAAATTATTTCAAGGTCCTTCCACCTAATTATTTTGAGGGGGGTTCCACGGGCCATCTCACAAGCAAGCCCCCCCTGTTGGTTCATTGGCTGTTTCCGTTTTCAAGACTCCTCACGCCATGGTTTGTCAATATAGTTTTGAAATAATTTCGTGTATATATATATATAAACTTCAAGTGGTCAGAAAGACTAGACGACGGTTGGCCCGAGAGCGAAAAACACGTTTTTCAAGCAGCTCTGAGTATGGTAGTCGTAAAAAATAGTCGGTGAATGGTTGGTGAATTTTAAATGAGCTATGGAGGGATAGGTTGTGAAAAGTAAGATTGATTAAGAAGAGGATACATGTGACAACCCATGCATATGCACTGTGCTGGTTGTTATAAAGGGCATCATGTGACACTTGTCTTGCACCCACAGAGAGACATAGATAGAGAGAAAGGGAGCAAGAGAGAGAGAGAGAGAGAGAGAGAGGGAGGGAGAGAGAGAGAGAGAGAGAGAGGGAGGGAGAGAGAGAGAGAGAGAGCAGGGTCTTCTGCTGTTAGTATTGAGACACTTTATTGCAAGACAATATATTAAAGATGTATTATAGGCAGGCGAGACAAGTATTATCAAGACAGTATATTACAAGTACAATTCTTAAGACACTAGTTTGCATCGTATCCTTCGTTTTGTTTTTCACACACAGAACCTTTTACACACAGACGCTTTTGCACAGAAGCTGTTACACACAGGAGCTTTTACATACAGAGACTTTTACACACAGACGCTTTTACACACAGACGCTTTTACACACAGACGCTTTTACACACAGACACTAAACACTTTTACACACATAGGCTTTTACACACAGAGGCCTTTACACACAGACGCTTTTACACACAGAACTATTTACACACAGACGCTTTTACACACAGACGCTGTTACACACAGGAGCTTTTACACACAGACTCCTTTACACACAGATGCTTCTACGCACAGGAGCTTTTACACGCAGACGCTTTTACACACAGACGCTTTTACACACAGACCCTTTTACACACAGACCCTTTTACACACAGACACTTTTACACACATACGCTTTTCTTTTACACACACACACACTTTCACACACAGAGGCTTTTACACACGGACGCTTACACAAAGACTTTTACACACAGACGCTTTTACACACAAACGCTTTTACACACAGACGCTTTTACACACGGACGCTTTTACACACAAACGCTTTTACTCACAGACGCTTTTGCACACAGAAGCTTTTACACGCAGACGCTTGCACAGACGCTTTTACACACAGACCCTTTTACACACATACGCTTTTACACACAGACCCTTTTACACACAGAAGCTTTTACACACAGACCCTTTTACACACAGTTGCTTTTACACACAGACGCTTTTACACACAGACACTTTTACACACACACATACTTTCACACACAGAGGCCTTTACACAGAGAAGCTTTTGAAGAGTGTCGCTCACTGACATTTTATGGTCCTGAACTCAAACTTTTCTGTTTTTGACATCCAGCACATGATGGCATCGAGCTCTGTTGCAAACGTTTGCAGACAGTTCGCTAGTGAAGTATTGTCACATGTGTGATTTACAGCATCATGGTACCGATCTTTTTTGAGCCATTTATGTGGGATTATCCATTAAAAAAAAGAAATAACATGTGTCATACACGGCATCATGGTACCGAGAATTTTTTTGGGCCATAATGAAATGAAATAACATGCGTCATACACAGACGCTTTTACACACAGACGCTTTTACAGGCAGATGCTTTTACACACACTCACATACTTTCACACACAGAGGCCTTTACACAGAGAAGCTTTTGAAGAGTGTCGCTCACTGACATTTTATGGTCCTGAACTCAAACTTTTCTGTTTTTGACATCCAGCACATGATGGCATCGAGCTCTGTTGCAAACGTTTGCAGACATTTCGCTAGTGAAGTATTGTCACATGTGTGATTTACAGCATCATGGTACCGATCATTTTTGAGCCATTTATGTGGGATTATCCATTAAAAAAAATGAAATAACATGTGTCATACACGGCATCATGGTACCGAGCTTTTTTTTTGGGCCATAATGAAATAACATGCGTCATACACAGAGGCTTTTACACACAGACGCTTTTACACGCAGATGCTTTCACACACACACACATTCACACACAGAGGCTTTTACACACAGACCCTTTTATACACAGAGGCTTTTACACACAGACACTTTTACACACAGACACTTTTACCCACAGAAGCTTTTACACACACACACTCGCTTTTCTTTTACACACACACACACTTTCACACACAAAGGCTTTTATACACAGACGCTTACACAGAAGCTTGAACAGTGTCTACCGATGCAAGTGGAATGCTGACCATCCAAACAATACACATGCAAAAAAATATTTATATCTGTTGTAATGCTCCCATACATCAACCGCAGTGCAAGCTTGTATGACGATCCAGCATCAGTTCAGTTTCACTGTAAAGAACAATTCTTACAAAACCATAAACGGCTGCAGGAACATGCGGGTGGAACACTTAACTCGAAGATTCTACAACACACAACATCATCACGAAGGATTCACTACAACATGACCACAGACGCAAGAAACGAAACTGCACAAGCATTGAATGCCTCTTTCAGCCTCTCATCATTGAATGCCCAACCTCAGTCGGACACAGCATTCATGAATCCAACATACATCGAAAAGCCGCAACACAAACAAAGTTCCAAAAATGTACATCGTGACTGCCATCATCACCCTCACTGCAACTAAAGCAACCGAGCTCCACACATTGCTAGCGCGGGTGCTATCAGCTATCAGCCCCTACAGAGCATGGAACAATCACAAAACACAATCTGCAAAGAATCAATGCAAGACCATATCCACAGAAAAAAGATGTCGCAAGTATTGCTTTCATGGCATCTCTGCATTCACTTGAGGCTCCGGCCAAACGATTCTTTTGTAGAAGATGCAGTTCAATGCCGTTCGCACAGACTTGTGCGGTAAAACTCCATGCTTGAATTGGAACAATCAGAAAACACAATCACCAAAGAATGAGTGCAACACCATGTCCACAGAGACAGAACACAGACACCTTTGCACACAGACCATTTTACACACAAACGCTTTTACACACAGACACTTTTACACACAGACCATGTTACACACAGACGCTTTCACACACAGAAGCTTTTACACACAGAAGCTTTTACACACAGTCACTTTTACACACAGGCGCTTTTACACACAGAAGCTTTTACACACAGACGCTATTACACTTTTACCCACAGACCCTTTTACACACAGACGCTTTTACACACAGACGCTTTTACACACAGACACTTTTACATACAGACCCTTTTACACACAGACGCTTTTACACACAGACGCTTTCACACACAGAAGCTTTTACACACAGAAGCTTTTACACACAGTCACTTTTACACACAGACGCTTTTACACACAGAAGCTTTTACACACAGACGCTTTTACACTTTTACCCACAGACGCTTTTACACACAGACGCTTTTACACACAGACGCTTTCACACACAGAAGCTTTTACACACAGAAGCTTTTACACACAGTCACTTTTACACACAGAAGCTTTTACACACAGACGCTTTTACACACAGAAGCTTTTACACACAGAAGCTTTTACACACAAACGCTTCCGCACACAGAAGCTTTTACACACAGGAGCTTTTGCACATAGACACCTTTACACACACAGACCATTTTACATACATACGCTTTTACTAAACACAGAAGCTTTTACACACAGACTCTTTTACACACAGATGCTTTTACACACAGACGCTTTTTACACACAGTCACTTTTACACACAGAAGCTTTTAAACACAGAAGCTTTTACACACAGTCACTTTCACACACAGAAGCTTTTACACACAGAAGCTTTTACACACAGACACCTTTACACACAGACCATTTTACACTGCTTTTACACACAAACACTTTTACACACAGACAATGTCACACACAGCCGCTTTTACACACAGAAGCTTTTAAACACAGAAGCTTTTAAACACAGAAGCTTTTACAGACAGACCCTTTTACACACAGACACTTTCATACACAGACGCTTTTACACACAGAAGCTTTTACACACAGACGCTTTTACACACAGTCACTTTCACACACAGAAGCTTTTACACCAGACGCTTTTACACACAGACGCTTTTACACACAGACACTTTTACACACATAAGCTTTTACACACAGAAGCTTTTACACACAGACACCTTTACACACAGACCATTTTACACTGCTTTTACATACAGACACTTTTACACACAGACCATGTCACACACAGTCACTTTTACACACAGAAGCTTTTAAACACAGCAGCTTTTACATACAGACCCTTTTACACACAGACGCTTTTACACACAGACGCTTTCACACACAGAAGCTTTTACACACAGAAGCTTTTACACACAGACGCTTTTACACACAGGCGCTTTTACACACAGAAGCTTTTACACACAGACGCTATTACACTTTTACCCACAGACGCTTTTACACACAGACGCTTTTACACACAGACGCTTTTACACACAGACACTTTTACATACAGACCCTTTTACACACAGACGCTGTTACACACAGACGCTTTCACACACAGAAGCTTTTACACACAGAAGCTTTTACACACAGTCACTTTTACACACAGACGCTTTTACACACAGAAGCTTTTACACACAGACGCTTTTACACTTTTACCCACAGACGCTTTTACACACAGACGCTTTTACACACAGACGCTTTTACACACAGAAGCTTTTACACACAGACGCTTTTACACACAGTCACTTTCACACACAGAAGCGTTTACACACAGAAGCTTTTACACACAAGAGCTTTTACACACAGACGCTTTTACACATAGAGGCTTTTACACACAGACACTTTTACACAAACGAAAGCGTCCATCGCAATTTTTCCTCCGTTTTTGACGTCCAACGTCCATTTCGTGCGAAAGGGTTACGATTGACCAAGTAAAATCGCAATTTTTCCTCAATTTTTGACGTCCAACGTCCATTTCGCGCGTAAGGGTTTCGATTGACCAAGTAAAATCGCAATTTTTCCTCAGTTTTTGACGTCCAACGTGCATTTCGTGCGAAAGGGTTGCGATTGACTAAGTAAAATCGCAATTTTTCTTCAGTTTTTGACGTCCAACGTCCATTTCGTGCGTAAGGGTTGCGATTGACACCTCAAAGTCGCAATTTTTCCTCAGTTTTTGACGTCCAACGTCCATTTCGTGCGAAAGGGTTGCGATGGACGCTTCAAAGTCGCAATTTTTCCTCAGTTTTTGACGTCCAACGTCCATTTCGTGCGAAAGGGTTGCGATTGACTAAGTAAAATCGCAATTTTTCCTCAGTTTTTGACGTCCAACGTCCATTTCGTGCGAAAGGGTTTCGATGGACGCTTCAAAGTCGCAATTCTTCCTCAGTTTTTGACGTCCAACGTCCATTACGTGCGAAAGGGTTGCTGGGGACGCTTCAAAATCGCAATTTTACCTAGGTTTTGGACGTCCAACGTCCATTTCGTGCGAAAGAGTTGCGTTTCGTGGCGCTCCGGCGGCACCGCCCCCGCCTTAAGAGAGAAATAGAAGAAGAGAGAGAGGAGATCTGCAGATGTGAAGGTGTGAAGATGTAGATCTGCAGATCGATGTGAGGGTGTGAAGATCTAGATCTGCAGGTGTGAGGGTGTGAAGATCTAGATCTGCAGATGTGAAGGTGTGAAGATCTAGATCTGCAGGTGTGAGGGTGTGAAGATGTAGATCTGCAGGTGTGAAGGTGTGAAGATCTAGATCTGCAGGTGTGAGGGTGTGAAGATCTAGATCTGCAGGCGTGAGGGTGTGAAGATGTAGATCTGCAGGTGTGAGGGTGTGAAGATGTAGATCTGCAGATGTGAGGGTATGAAGATGTAGATCTGCAGATGTGAGGGTGTGAAGATCTAGATCTGCAGGTGTGAAGGTGTGAAGATCTAGATCTGCAGGTGTGAAGGTGTGAAGGTCTAGATCAGCAGATGTGAGGGTGTGAAGATGTAGATCGGCAGGTGTGAGGGTGTGAAGATGTAGATCTGCAGATGTGAAAGTGTGAAGATGTAGATCTGCAGATGTGAGGGTGTGAAGATGTAGATCAGCAGGTGTGAAGGTGTGAAGATGTAGATCAGCAGATGTGAAGGTGTGAAGATGTAGATCTGCAGGTGTGAAGGTGTGAAGATGTAGTATAACGGCTGCTTTTTTACGAAGAACCCTTCGCAGGCGCTCTCGGGAAAAAGGCTCAGTACCATGATGTCTTGCATGACACATATGATTTCATTTTTGTGTGGAAAATCACACATAAATGGTCGAGAAAAGCTCGGTATCATGATGCCGTGCACGACACATGTTATTTCATTTTTGTATGGAAAATCCCACATAAATAGTCAAAAAAACATCGGTACCATGATGCCGTTTTTTTTGCTGCACCCAACCTCCGTGGAATCCGCCAAGACTTTCATCAACGAGCTGCGCAGCTCTGCTACAGGCAGCCAATTTCGGTTGGAATGTGTCTCCACACCACCCGCAGTAGCCAGGACTCGAAGCTCGTCTCTTCCTATTCCCTGACGAACTCTTTCTTTGCAAACTCTTTCTGTGACTAACTCTTTCCCTCACTAACTCTTTCTTTGACTAACTCTTTCCCTGACTAACTGTTTCTTTGCTAACTCTTTCTTTGACTAACTCTTTCCCTCACTAACTCTTTCTTTGGCTAACTCTTTCCCTGACTAACTGTTTCTTTGCTAACTCTTTCCCTCACTAACTCTTTCTTTGACTAACTCTTTCCCTGACTAACTCTTTCTTTGACTAACTCTTTCCCTGACTAACTGTTTCTTTGACTAACTCTTTCTTTGACTAACTCTTTCCTGACGAACTCTTTCTTTGCTAACTGTTTCTTTGACTAACTCTTTCTTTGACTAACTCTTTCCCTGACGAACTCTTTCTTTGCTAACTCTTTCTTTGACTAACTCTTTCCCTGACATTCTAAAAGTCCGTAACACGGAAGTTTCTCCCCCTAAACTTCCTTTGATGACATATCTTCTAACACTCTATCTGGCATATCTTCTGGTATTCTATCTGGCCGTTGAGGTGCAGAGTGCACACTGAGCTGGGAAGGTCCCAGGTTGAGGTCCAGCGGTGCACACTGAGCTGGGAAGGTCCCAGGTTGAGGTCCAGCGGTGCACACTGAGCTGGGAAGGCCGCAGGTTGAGGTCCAGCGGTGCACACTGAGCTGTTTGGTCCCAGGTTGAGGTCCAGCGGTGCACACTGAGCTGGGAAGTTGGCAAAGAGCTTGGCGAAGAGTTGGCAAGGCGGAAGTTGAGGTGGAAGTTGATGCAGACATGATCGAGGAGAAACTGGAGGAGGAGGAGGCAGAGGAGGAGGAGAAGGCGGAGGACGAGGAGGAGGAGGACGAGGACGAGGAGGACAGCTAGCCGAGGAGAACAACTCTGATAAACTCTAACAACCCTCACCTGGCAGGTGGGGAAAAATGAAATTTGCAGTGAATTCGTCCATAATGTTCATCTTCCAAAAAGAAGCTGGCAAGAGGCGAAAAAGAAATAAGCCAATTATCAGTATTACTCAAATTTGTTTGCTGTCGTTTTGCTTTTGGGTTCTCAGGCCCCCCCTTGTATATATTTTTCCCTATGTATACATACCTATAGATATACGGTAACGACATTTAAATATGTGGAGGGCGGGCCAGACCGTGAGGCCCCGGAGGTAGTATGAAATACTAGTTCGTATATTTAAATGTAGTTACCGTATGTTTAAACGAATTGGATTCCGTATGTTTAAATGACCGGGCGGGCCAAGGAAAACCTTCCCGGAGGTAGTCTAAAATACCTTTTCGTATATTTAAAAGTCCGTATATTTAAATGTAGTTACCGTACCAGTAGTACCGCACAAGGCGGTTGCGGAAGTTTCAAAAATAGGAAACCTATAGGAGAGATTGGTTGTTGTGAATCAGGGATGGCAGAGCGAAGCCACTGATGGATCGAAAGACGATTGATCTCTCTCACTCTTTCTCTGACTGTCTACCTACCTACCTATCTATCTAGCTATGTATCTATCTATCTATCTATCTCTCTATCTAGCTATCTATCTCTCCCTCTCTCTCTTTCATTTGATTACTCTATCTATCTATCTATCGATCTATCTATCTATCTCTCTCTCTCTCTTTCATCTGTCTATCTGTCTAGCTGTCTACCTGTCTATCTATTTATCTATATCTCTCTCTCTCTCTCTTTCATCGGTCTATCTGTCTAGCTGTCTACCTGTCTATCTATCTATCTATCTATCTATCTGTTTGTCTGTCTGTCTGTCTACCTATCTATCTATGGTGCACCTAGCTACCTACCTACCAATCTATCTATCTATCTATGTATCCATCTATCTATCTATCGATCTATCTCTCTCTCTCTCTCTCTTTCATCTGTCTCTCTGTCTAGCTGTCTACCTGTCTATCTGTCTATCTATGTATCTATCTATCTATCTATCTATCTATCTATCTATCTATCTATCTATCTATCGATCTATCTCTCTCTCTCTCTCTTTCATCTGTCTCTCTGTCTAGCTTCCAAACGTGGTCGGAGACCGCCAGTTTTTAACACTTTTGACTTCAGAATGTGCTTCGCGCCACAACGACGTGCACTTTTTCGACATCTTGACTTCCAAAAGTGGTCCGGACCTGGTGTGTTTTGTACATTTTGACTTGGAAATGTGCTTCGCGCCACAACGGCGTGCACTTTTTCGACATCTCAACTTCCAAAATTGGTCCGAGATCGCCAGTTTTTTACACTTTTGACTTGGAAATGTGCTTCGCGCCACAACGGCGTGCACTTTTTCGACATCTCAACTTCCAAAAGTGGTCCGAACCTGGTGTGTTTTGGACATTTTGACTTGGAAATGTGCTTCGCGCCACATCGGCGTGCAATTTTTCATCTCTCATCTGGCCAGCTGGCTCCGCACCCGCCGCTTTAGCGAGCCTACTTTTCGAGCCTCCGGAGCCACAAATCATTGGAAAAACACAGTGTTTCGCGACTTTCCTACCTTTTCGCGCATCTGCATCTTCTTTCTTCTGACTCTTTCTCTTCTCTGATCTTCTCTCTTCTAATCTTTCTCTTCTCTCTCCCTCTGCCCTGCTCTGCTTTTCATCTGTCCATATTGTCGGAAGTTTGACTTCTAAACTTCCTTCGATAATATATATGTATCTATATATTATACATGTACGCACATATATATATAAAAATATATATATGTACATACATATTTATACATACATTTGTTTTTATATGCAGACAAACCCTGCATAGGATTCCTACCACCATTCAAGAATAGGGTTTGCTAAACCTACCATCGTTTCCGTCAGGGCTACTTTAACCACCACTATTTTCCAGCATTTTCCAGCTATTCTTGAAAAGGGGTTGATATTACCACCATTGGTTTCCCATGCAGTCAAACAATTTCTGCATCCCTTTTCCACACCCCATGCTGCAGGCTCACTATGACCTGATGTACCACGATTACAATTTGACCGAGATGGGCATTCCCCGCAGCTTGCTAAAAAGAGGATGGCAAACGTCGAGACATGCTAAGATAATGAAGGGGATGGGATCATTTTGATGGATTTGCAAAACAACTTCCAGCAAGTTTGATTGATTTGGGTGTCAAGGTTCCCCAATGTAGCTGCAGGTGGAAAACCCACACATAACCAAAACATCAGTGGTTAACATGTGTTAATATCTTTTCGGGCCCATCATTCATCAAGGATATCCTCCGTAAATATCAGAGCCTCACCAGACCCTGTAGCTGCATCTTATTTCCTCGAAGTGCCGGCTCTTGAGGCAATGCGTGTCCTGATCCGAACCGTCGTCATTTGGGACGACACAGCTACACGGTGATCAAGGGGGCGGCCAAGTTGGAGGTCTTGTTGAAGAATCGTGCGTACTATGTGCGTGGTCCCAACAAGGGTCAGGTATCTTGGGGTAAGCATGGTGGGCCCCGATCGGCCTGGATTGCAGCATGCACCAAAGCTGGCGTGCTACCATGAGTGTTTTGATCTTGGTATTTGTGATGGCAAGAGCAGGATAGATCGCAATCCAGTGGGACCCATGACATCTTTTTCAAGCCACATGTTCATAGAATTATCTGGTCAACAAATATCAACAAATAACAGATGTTTTATCTTATCATTTCCCACAATGGGTTGGCGCTTGGCTGGTCTGTAGATCCACGTAGAAGTGATCAAGGATGAATCACGGGGAATGGCATTAGTCATAATGCTATTTGGGAAACATGATGCAAAGCATCAGTCTTTGAACTTTGAACCATGCGGTTCATCAATGTTGGGGCACTGCCTGTCATGCCCACTGAGTTCCGAAACCGGCTGCAAAACCAGTGTGTCCCGCTTGTCACTGTTACAATGACTTATATATTCCTTTACAGTTTCAGGGTGAAAGGAAACATCTTATCCAACACAAACTCCTCAAGTCAGACATTGGTTTTTCAAAACATGGGAGAAACATGCCATAGGACACAAAGGACACTGTACGAGCTGATGAGAACTTGCACCACTATCGTGTATGTATGTATGTATGGATGGACGCATCTATCTATCTATCTATCAATCTATCAATCTATCTATCTATCTATCTATCTATCTATCTATCTATCTATATATCCCTCTCTCTCTTTCATCTGTCTATCTGTCTATCTATCTATCTATCTGTCTATCTATCTATCTATCTATCTACGCATCTATGCATCTATGCATCTATGTGCCAATTTTCCACTTGGGTTCGCCCCGGAAAACGGACCCCACCAAGTGTCAAGATTCCTTTGGGAAACTCTATTTTTCGGGGAACTTGGTGGGGTCCGTTTTTAGGGGCCAAGCAAAGTGGCAAATTGCCAGCTGTCTATCTATCTATCTATCTATCTATCTATGTAATGTAATGTAATGTAATGTAATGTAATGTATGTATGTATGTATCTATCCGTCTTTCTTTCTACCTATCTATCTGTTTGTCTGTCTGTCTGTCTGCCTATATCTATATATATAGCATATATCTACATATCTATCTACCTGTCTAGCTGTCTATCTATCTATCTATCTTTCTGTCTTTTTCTCTATCTATCTATCGATCTATCTATCTATCTTTCTATCTATCTATATCTATCTATCTATCCATCCATCCATCCATCCATCTAACCATCTATCCATCTATCCATCTATCCATCTATCTATTTATCTATCTATCTATCTTTGCAATGTAATGTAATGTAATGTAATGTAATGTATGTATGTATCTATCCGTCTTTCTTTCTACCTATCTATCTGTTTGTCTGTCTGTCTGTCTGCCTATATCTATATGTATAGCATATATCTACATATCTATCTACCTGTCTAGCTGTCTATCTATCTATCTTTCTTTCTGTCTTTTTCTCTATCTATCTATCGATCTATCTATCTATCTTTCTATCTATCTATCTATCTATATCTATCTATCTATCTATCTATCTATCCATCCATCTATCCATCTATCCATCTATCCATCTATCCATCTATCCATCTATCCATCTATCTATTTATCTATCTATCTATCTATCTATCTATGTATCTATGCAATGTAATGTAATGTAATGTAATTTATGTATGTATGTATGTATGTATGTAATGGATGCATGCATGCATATGTATGTCTTGAGCATTTATGTCGTGAACCAGTCTGATAGCCGAAATTCCTGTTTTAGCTCAATCAATCCTTGGAGGGCGTGTAACCAGGGAATCCTTGAAAGTTCTTAGCTATGGGAAAACCTGTGGCCAAGCGGACAGTGATTGCCTATGCCCGGTCTAAAACGCCCAAGCTGCAGACTGACAGTGACAACAAGCTGTCCTTTCGAGAGACCAAGCGCCGCAGCATCATTTCAGGCCTGAGAATGTTCAAGGCTCCCGCAGCACCCAGGCTCTAAAAATATTCAGCCGTGGTGACTTCAGGGTTCAAAAAATCTTCCATAGTACATTGGTTTGTGGGTTTGAGATAGTTTCACCAATAAGAGGTGTGTAAAAAGCAATTGAACACTGGAAGATAGATGAATGGGTTTTCTAGGTGGTGCATTAACTTCGTTTTAGATGGGTTCTTAGTAGTGCCCCATGATGATAATCACTTTCTCAAAGCTTTCCAAAGATTTCCCATGTCACCTTGATGGCTTTAGAAGCACCATGGTAGCCACATTAGGAATAGGTCAGCTATCTACATGGATCAGGGCATCAAGTACAATAAAAAAACAAACCTCTCCATATCCCAGGTGATCGCTTCGCTGGTGTGCTCTTTGTTTGCGCTCCCTTCGCTCCAATGGGGGCCCGAGCATGAGTTGGACCACCTCGAGCTGTTTGCTGGCCAGTGTGCTGTCACCCGTGGAGAGTTTGAGGATGGGAATGGGACATCAGTTGTCTTACCAATAGCCATGATCTTGTCATCAAAACATTCCAGTGGGTCTCATGTCCCAACACATGGTGTTTCCACATGTGTTCTAGATAGGGATGTTTGGAACTTCCTTCCAAATCGATCCACACCCAACCTATTTGAAAAAATGCATTCTGGGTGCCTGTAGAATGATTTCCAGGCGCAACCCCTAGCTGGCGTGGAAATATCTGAAAATGATTTTGTGTCAAACGCTATGCTATATAAATTGTTTTTCGATGATGTCAAAAATAAGAATATATAGTATTATATATATATATCTCTCTCTCATTGCGGTTGTTCTCCAGGAGGGTCGCACCAACAGCGTGGCTATGGACTACGACCATGATCCGAAGACAATGGATTTGCTGAGTGACCATGGCTTTTTGTCAGCCTTTTACCATGCGACGTGTGTTCGCCCTGGAGGAGGGGCGTTAGCTGCACCTGTGTGCAGTTCATTCGTATATATGCCCCTCAGACTACACAAGAAAATGGTTTCCAGCTTTCACCAAACTATTCAAGTTGGTTTGTCAACTTTTTTCCGGTGGAAACCAATCCCATTCCATGGTGGTTTAATGTATAGTCCATGCTATCAACATTGACTCTTCTAGGGTCCCGTGCATGCCCACCAAACTTTGCCTTTATATGTCTATATGTTTTCATCTTGGGTGTGACCTGACAATACCAATCGCCGTGTAATACAAAGATCTCTTCCAAACAATTTTGATGGTACTAAGGAACTCTGGTACTGCAAAACGTTCTGCCAGTCGCCCTCTTGGAGAAGAATCTCACCCAAGCGTCTGGCAAGGCAACGTACTATGTGCCCGCACTTTAGTCATCCTTTGGGTGCTGGCAGCCTTGCAGGTGTGGTTTGTGCTGGAGCAACCCCAAGGATCCCAAATGGAAAACCACCCCTGTTTCCAGCACATGGCATCCATCTTGTATATTTTCCGACACAGGATATGCATGTATGACTACGGAGCACTGAGCTCTAAACCAACGTGGCTGTACTGCAGTGACTTGTTTATTGTCAGTATAGTGAAGTATGCCCAACAATTGTTTATGGTTTTGCAAGGCAAGGCGATAGTATGTCTCAAAATTGAAAGTCTGAAGGAGGGCGGAAAAGTAGTGGTAAACACAGACTCATTGATGAATGGATGTTGGTCCAACAAGGGTCTTTGCATGCACTTTTTGAATTATAGTATTGAAATATTTTGTCCAGTTTGCCATCAACCTTTAGCCTTGCTTAGGTAAAGAAGAGATTTCCGAGCTGGCCAGCTACAAGCCCTACTTCCGTAGAAACGCTGATGAGGTGATTGCTTTGGTCACCAGATATACGGATTCGAGTGGAAAACCACGAATCAAGGGAAGCTGCCATCTCAAGGGGTCGCAGGCCTACCCTATTCCGTTCCTCCACTGAAACATGTGTATAGCTGTGTTTTCCAGGTGTGATCCAAAAGATTTGATGCTGGTCGTGAGTCTATAAGATTGGGGGTTCACAGCCCAGGTTGGGCCGTGCTATGTCCAGACTGCGGACTGCCCACCTGAAGGACCATCGTCGACGGGCACTGAACCTGATCAAGGAAGCCGTTAGGCAGTGTAAGACTGTCAAGCGGCGCACATCCAAGGATGCTATGTGGGTCAGGTGTGCAAACCTCAAGCCCATTTTTGAATTCCTTTCTTAGGATGTAGGATCTTCTGGAAAGCAAATGGCAATTTGCAAAATGCAAAATGCTTGTGGGTTTTTGGGTTCCCACGGCATTTCCCAATTAGCGTAATGCATATACCCTTTTGCAAGGGGTCGGTGTTTAAAGCAACGTTTCATCATGTTCGGTCAAAAAAGTGAAGCCGTTGAAATGGGACTTGGCTGTTTACTTTCAGTTGGTCGCATTTCACATTTCTGTAAATATGTTAGGGGTAACCTTGGTAAACCTTTACATGCTGTCCAACAAGAAGGTGTTGGGGGTGATGAGAAACATGCTTTGCAAGTTTTTTGAATTAATTCCTACCCTGCATGTACCCCTTCATGATCTGGACCCACGATCGGCCTCCATGATGCATGGCAGGTCTGGATGGGCAGATTTGTCCTGAAGCAAAGCTGCAAAGGTGCCATCTGCCCATTCTATGCTTATAGGATGGGATTGCAGGTGTAGTGACCAAAAATCTCAAAACATATTGATTTTTCCAAAAACTGAAATCATTCAGCCATTAGAGGGTGAGAACTCAGCCGTTATTGGTGCAGAACAGCCGTTAGGCAAATTTTCACCCAAAACTGATGGATTTCATGTGGAATATATACCATGTATACACTTATGCTGGGGGTTCAGCCATTACTTGGGGGTTCAGCCATTACTTTGGGTGTTCAGCCATTACTTTGGGTGTTCAGCCATTACATATAGGTTCAGCCATTATTGGGAGAAGGTCTATAGGTTTCATGCTTGTATCATGCAAACCTGCAGTAGATCATATATACGGTGAACCTGCGCCTGCTCCCTTCGAGCTGTTGATCATGGGGAAGAAAGACAACAAGCTTGATAAGAGGCCCAAAAAGAATCAAAAAGCTGATTCAAAGACGAAGGCAAAGTCAGCAAAAGAAGTCATGAAGACCGCAAAGAAGGACAAGGACAAAAAAAGTAGCAAGACTGAGAAGACCGGGAAGACCCAAGAGAAAAAGATCGTTGAGAAGAAGAAGAAGGATGTTGGACAAGGAATCTCAAAGAAACGGAAATCTGACTCCAAGACTCAAGAGTTGAAAGCTGCAGAAGCAACTCCTCCGACCCGTCGTGTTTCCTTCAAGTCTCCGCCAAGTGTTGAAACGCGGGGAGAGGAGCCTACCATGCGCACCCCACCATGTCGACCACCTCTCATCGCTAGTGACCAGGAGTCAGGCTTTTCATCACCAGCCTTTTCCATCGAGACCCTATCCACATGGAAAGGGGAAGCCGCAAAGAAGGGGCTTTCCTTGGAAAGCTACATGGAAGAGCTGTCAGCAGCTGCTCTTGAGGCAACCCTTGAAGAGCACATGGGAAAGTTGATGGTGGAGTCGCAGGAGAACAAACCTGAGGGTTCCCCTGACCAGCCCGAGACAGCATCGGTGACACCTGCAAGAGCAGACAAAAATGATGATGATGATGATGACAGTGATTCTTCCGAGGATTCCAGCAGTGAATCCGGCATGGATTCATCGGAAGGGTCTGCAGGATGAAAAGACGCTGGGAAGGGGGACGACACGGAGGATGAAGAAGGCAGTGATGCTGAGATGGAGTCAGATATTGACATGGAGAAGTTTGACAAGTCTCTGGACCAACTTGCTGGAGATGAACCTGCGAAAGATCAGAACAAACTCGAGAACAAGGAGAAAAAGGGGGCTGAGAAGGAGGCTGAGAAGGAGGCTGAGAAGAACACTAGCCCAGAGGAACCAAAGTCAATTCTCAAGCAGCCTGAGGTTAAGCAGCAGGCTCTGGCCGTCGCGGTTGAGGAGCAAAGGGAACGTGTTGCCGCGGAGTTTGCCGATGCAAACAGCACCTAGCCTTCAACCTTCATTGCATCCTCTTTCAACTATACCCAGGAAAAAAAAGTGTCAACCATTTTAGATAAAGCTCAAGAGTTTAGCACCCCAGGCAATGTTCAATCAAAGCGGAACTGGATGTGTTCTTTCCCACCTTTGTCATCTAGCCATGCCGTTACCCAGGCAAAACCCATCACGCGGAATGGGGCAAGTTTGCAAGACAGTGTCTTGACCGCAAGAAATTTCCTCAAGGTCTTGCAAGCCACTATATGAAGGACAAAACCGACCTCTTTCGAGGTTGGCTTCAGCATGGAGGGGACTGGTCCAGGTTACTTGACTGCATCTTACTAAGTATCACAAAACCATTCCCAGTGTCAATTTGATGACCTTAAAATATGAACCTCTTAGCATATGAGTTTTAAAAAGATACTTTCAAATGCAATCCTCCTACTTATATTTCAAATCCATTGAAGCAATTCTTTTATTCCTATGAAATCCCAAACTCTTCCCATCCAGTCAAGACCGGTCCTTTGCTTGTGCGAAGTCACCATTGCCGCTTCGAATCCATCCCAACAGGCGAGAGCGTGAAGGCATGAAACCCCGGGAGATTCTCCAACGCTATCCGAAGGAGAAAGCTGAGAGTTTGATGAAGAATTTGCTGGACCGTGGACTCTGGTACTGGGACGATGATTTTCCAAGAGATGCAGAGGGCAGTTAGGGGATGGTATCTGCTGATGATGGCATTCTAATATCTAAATTGATAAAACATATTTACGTATACTTTGTGTATATATATATATTATATTTATATTTATACATACATGATACATACATGTATATTTGAATAGGTATACATATGCATTTCATATCTCCTCCTTTACGTTTATTTTCAAATCTTCAGTCATATATACAACATATTCCAAGAGTCAACCAGGGACATCTCCAAGCAAGAAAATGAATGACCACTGTTCACGAAGATATTTGAATCTGCACCCACTCTGAAACTTTTGTGTTACACATCAAATTTGTAATTTGCAAAAGAGTTACCATGAGAGTTCACATGCTTCCCACAAGATGAGTGCAATACACTTGGTGTTCCTATCATCTGTACTTTACAATACAGGATTTAATCTTCTTGATCATGCCTTTTCTCCCTATCATGCTTTTGCCAGGAAAGATACTTCCTGGTTGGCAAAGGTGACAAGGTTCGCAATGACAACGTGACCAAGGAGTCGACCGCAGTATCCGTCAACGAAACCCAGTGCGCAGAGCTTGCAGAGGCCTTGGCCGAGGGCCCATTGGCTGCTGGCATGCATGCAGCTACCAGGACTGCCAATGAGAAAGGTGAGAAAGACCTAAGGAGTCTTTGGGTCTCGAGGATGGGAAAGCTGAAAAAGCGAAGCCAAAGAAGGAGAAGGCAGAAAAGACTGACAAAGTCATTCCAAAGACGTTTGATGAGCCAGTATCTTAGTTCCCTTATGTTTTGTTCGTTTACTTCCAAGCCTAGCCAAATGTCCATCTTCAAAGAACATGTTGGATTCAGAATTCAAACATGGAACCATGTCTCAGCGAATGCAATCTTGGAATCCGTACTGTGTTTCAGCCTTCCAAATTGGTCACTGTCTCCTGCCAAGGCTGCTGGCCAGCAAGATGGATGATGCTTTGAAAAAAGCAGCTGAAGGTCGTCGTTATGCCATTTCGCTTTCCTCTTTGGACTACTCGGGGGATCTGTCCTCGAAACTCATGGCCTTTAGCGACAAGATGGAGAAGTGCTTCAAGTCTTTGCAGGACCTGCGGTCTCGCAAGGTTGGGGACGAGAAGCAGTATGCCAAGTTTTTGGCAGTGATCGATGAGAAAGTCATGTGGTATGAAAAAGCTGAGGCCTACTGGGTGGGGCCAGTGTTGATGTGCATTTACCATCAATGAATAAATTTGATATTCAAATACATTCCACGTCGAATCAAAACATGATCCATATCAATGCATTTTCCATTTAAGCTCACGCCATTTCAAATACATTCCACATCGAATCAAAACAAGATGCATATCAAAATACATTTGCAGCAGCGCACGGCGTTGTCAATGGATGAAGCCATGTCAAACTCCCATATCAAAACGCAATTCAGTTTGTAGCATGTTGGACTGAGCATTTCGCCATCCAGGCGGCAGCCAAAGCTTTGCAGAATGGCCTGAACAAGAAACCGAAAAAGGCCAAAGGAAGGAAGCATGACAAAGACAAGAACCCTCCGGAAGACCAAGTGTCAGCTGTCGCTGAGTGAACCGTCTTTTCCATCTATAGGGGTAGAAAGCAGCTTCCGGGATAATAGCTGGGAGAGAACTATATAGTACATATATTGATATTACATATATTTAAATGTTATTTATCGAAGGAAGTTTAGAAGTGAAACTTCCGACAATATGGACAGTTGAAAAGCAGAGGTGAGAAGAGTCAGGCTGCCCGGATTGTTGCTAGGGACGGGTTGCTTGCAGGGACTGGTTTGCACCAAAGCAAGATGTTGCTGCAACCCGTTTGTAAAAAAATGTTTGAAAAGCATATACGACAAACAGCAAAAAAACAAATTAATACATGCATTTTTTTGCAACTTCTTTTGAAAAGCATACACGGCAAACCAACAAAAAATGCAATAATTTGCGGCCAACCCTTCGCATGCAAAAAATGTTTTTGAACAGCATACACGACAAACCAAAAAGAAAAAGAACAAAATGCAAAATTGCAATATCACGTTTTATGCAAATGAGCGGCAAGAAAGGGGGGGGACAGGGCGGCTAAATGCGCGAAGCAGCGGGCGCAACTATAGAATTTGAGAAGGTTCTGGATTTGACTTACAAAAACATATGAGCATTGCTGGCCAGCAATGCATATAAATATATAAACAGTGACATGTCAGACTTACGACAACATTTTGAGAGTGTATGCCGTTGCTGTCCAGCAATGTCACAATGGAAATTTTTGTGGATGAGCATGCGCCTCGCGCCTTTGTCTTTCTGAAGCCTTGGCCCAAGTGGAAGCATGAAACAAAACAGGCCATCAACAGCTTGCAGAGGGATGATTTGTGACCAACTGGTTCCAATTATGGTTTGACTATGGTTTCACTTTCAATGGATTACTGCGCATGTCAACACTGCTAAGCAGTTCTTCGAACATCCATTGGAGAGTTGCAATGGCAACCTGCAAGAGCTCGACGGCAGTGTCCTGTACTCATCTGCAACCATGGAAGTGATCGCCCATGTAGTTCAATGTTTGTTAACGGTTGAACATTGTAGAATTCATTTCAAATGTGATATTGTCTTTTAATTTACTCCCATTGATATTTTATTTTAACCTGAGTCATGTTGAAAAAACTGAAAAAACTGCTGAGCAGCAGTTCGATGGTGAATCTGCTGTCCAGCAGAGTGCCAGTGACACATTTGAGATTGAAACTGTTGAATTATATACCTTTATTCAATGATAAACATACTGCTGAGCAGCAGTTCGATGGTGGAGTCTGCTCTCCAGCAGAGTAACTCACATTTGAGATTGTTGAATTATATACTTTTTATCAATGATAAAAATACTGCTGAGCAGCAGTTCGGCAGTTCGATGGTGGAGCCTGCTGTCCAGCAGAGTGCCAGTGACATTTGAGATTGTTATATTATAATATATATATAATTTACTTCAAAGGGTATATTACAATAACCCTACCTGCCCGTCCAGCACAGTGATGTGAGACTGTACCAACGAACCTGGTTCTGCCAGGCCTTCGCGCCCACCGCCACGACTTTCGCTCGGACCTTGGCTCTGTTGATCGAAAAACGCAATAAAAGGCTCCCATGTGACGGAAAGGGACGCAAGAACAAATACGCTCTGTTTTGCCTCCTCAGCCTGCCGGTCTTATATGCCGTTGGCACAACGCGTTCAGATTCAGGTGAAGGTCGGTCATGAGCATCTTCACCTGAACAAGGCGGAACACTTTCGGCCGGGGTTGGGAAGAGTTCTCCCTTCAGCTCAAAAAAACTTATCTTGCCTCTTCGATCTTTTTGCATCATCTTCCTGCCAATGGAAGCAGGGCCATAGATGTTGAAACGTGGACGGCATGTTGAACAAGAATAGAATTATTCAACATAGTTTGCTGGAGTTTTGAAAACGATGGGGGTATTCAACGAGTTTGCATTTAAATCATAATGCGTTAGACGACGCGCTGGCCCGCCTCCTCGTCCTTTTGTTTCTTCCTTTTTCCTCCAGCCTCTTCCTTCTTTGGCTCATCTTCCTTTGCTTTCTTTGCGGCCTTTGCCTTTTTCTCTTCTTTCTTTGCCTCTTTTTTAACTTTCTTCTCCATCGTTGTGTCGGCCTTCTTCGGCTTTGCGTCCGTTGTCTTGGGCTCTTCTTTCATCTTCATCGTCTCCTTGGCCGTGTTCGGATTCGCCTTCTCGGGCTTACTTGGCTTTGCCTCCTCCTTCTCCTCTTTTGGCTCCTCCTTCTTTTCCTCGGGCTTCTTTGGCTGTGCCTCCTCTTTCTTTGGCTTTTCTGCTTTCTTTTCAGCCTCCTTCTGAGGCGGCATTGCTTTCTTCCCAGGCTTTGGCATCGCCTTCTTGGCAGGTGCTTTTGCCTGGCTGGCAGCAAGAACACCATGAACGTAACTTAGCAAGTGTTGCTGGACAGCAACAAGAATTTTCCTACACTGTTGCTGGGCAGCAACAACACGAACCTAAGCTGACAAGTGTTGCTGGACAGCAACATGAATCTAACTCAACAACAGACCGGTTGCTGGACAGCAGCAAAAAGTCTTGCTGGACAGCAAACCAGGACACAAGAACCGGTGCCTTAGGTGCCTTCTGTTCATCGAGCGGCGCGTCCAAGATCTCCTGATTGACAGACAGCATTCTGCGCCAAATTATAGCTACTGCTACACGAGCAAGACAGGAAACACCCTGGCCTGAATCTCTTGGCTAGTGAGTCCTGCCTCGCTAGTCGTGCTGCTGCTGCTGCTGCTGCTGCTGCTAGCTTCTGGCTGGCTCTTAGCCTGCAAGACACAGTGGCTATCTTAAACTTACACCCTTCTTAAAATGATATTGAAATCGTACTGTTGTATTAAATATCACATGTTTACATGTATATTAATCCATCTGTGTTTCTTGATAATCGAAATCTCTATCTTATATATACATACAAAATATATATATATACAGGATACCAAGGTCAATGATGTTGACGACAATTTCTGTTCAGCAATGCAGCTTGAACCCAATTCATCCATTTAGCTACAGCCGCTGTTGCACAGGGCCTTCGCAGCAGCAGCTCCACCAGAAGCTGGTGAAGGCAGTGGGGTGGCCTCCAATTCGAACTCACAATGTTGAAAACATTGATGTTGACGACAATTGCTGGTCAGCAATTACAGCTTGAACCAAGTCATCCATTTAGCTACTGCCGCCGTTGGCCAGGGCCTTCGCCGGAGCCTTGCTTGATGCTGCTGAAGGCGGTGGGGTCGCCTCCAATTCAATGTTGAAGGCTTGTTTGCTGATAATCCATATATCTGGATCATATATATATATATATGTATATAATATATATAGAAATAGGACACCAATGTCGATGATGTTGACGACAATTAATCGTCTGCAATTGCAGCTTGAACCCAAGTCATCCATTTAGCTTCAGCCGCCGTTGGACAGGGCCTTCGCAGCAGTAGCTGGTGAAGGCGGCGGGGTGGCCTCCACTTCGAACTCACAATGTTGAAAGCTTGTTTGTTGATAATCCATACTGTATATCTACTGTATCTTACAACTATTTATATGTAAGACACCAACATCATTGATGTTGACGGCAATTGCTGGTCAGCAATTGCAGCTTGAACATGCTTGAACCCAAGTCATCCATTTAGCAACAGCCGCCGTTGGCCAGGGCCTTCGCAGCGCGTGGTGAAGCCGCAGCATGAGGCGGCGGGGACCCCTGCAAACAAGATCATGTTGACCACACTATTGCCACAATGCTAAATTTTTGTTTGACAACCAGCATCACCGAGGGCCTTTGGCGTGCAACCAGGCGGGCCTTTTCGCGCCACATCCGCCTGCTGATCAGCAGCTGGAACACATGATGCTATTGATGCTATTGATGACACAACTGCTGTTCAGCAGTTATGTTGATGATGTTGATGACACTTGCTGGTCAGCAAGTACGTGGATGATGTTGACGACAACTGCTGGTCAGCAATTGTAATACATGATGCTATTGGTGACACAACTGCTGTTCAGCAGTTATGTTGATGA
>CAMXCT020003165.1:22323-36837 GCA_947184155.2 Cladocopium goreaui | reverse complement strand
AGCCTCTGCTTTTTGCTGCGCTTCCCACTGCGCCCTTTGCTGCTGGTGCTGCTGTTCGCGCAGCTGTTGCTGTTCGCGCAGCTGTTGCTGTTGTTGTTCGTGCAGCTGCTGCTGAGCTGGGGGCCGTGGCAGTGGTGGTGGCTGTGGCTGCAACGGCCCTGGCTGCAGCTGCTGCAGCTGCTGGTTCTGCTGCTGCAGCTGCTGGTTCTGCTGCTGGAGCTGCTGTTGCATCTGCTGCTGGCTCTGCAGCAGCTGCTGGCTCTGCTGCTGTAGGTGCTGATGCATCTGCTGCTGGGTCTGTTGCTGCTGCAGCTGCTGCTGGAGCATCTGTTGCAGTTGCTGCTGTATTTGCACTTGTTGCTGGTTGTGATGGAGCTGGCCAGCCAGCTGTTGTAGGCTTGCTTCAGCAAGCTCGATGCTGATGCCAATGCCCAGCTGAAGTTGCATGAGGGCTGTGTCGAGCATCGTAAACAATCTTCCCCACTGTCTGTTCTCCATGCCCGGCCTCAACTGCCTTTGCCCTTTTCCATCTCCTTTTCCATCTCCTCCATCATCTTCTGCTTTAACTTTCCAATCTCCCTTTCCTCCTCCCATGGCCGATGATGGTCAAGATCGACTTGTGATGTGCTCCGGTGTGATGTGATGTTATGTGTAGTTATGTGATGTGATGTGATGTGATGTGATGTGGTGTGGTGTGGTGTGATGTGATCAGCTGTGGTTTGAAGTGATGCGATGAGCTGTGGTTTGATGTGATGCGATGAGCTGTGGTTGGATGTGATGCGATGTGGTGCGACGTGGTGACATGTGCTATGCGTGTATGTGCTTCGACTGAACTTCTCTATATGCAGTAGTTTGTTTGTTTCTTGTTCTGGTCTTCTTGTCCAACTTGTTCATTCTGAAACTCATATGTTGCTGTCCTACTGTACTATATACATCATACTACATTACAGATCCGCTCAACGGCAGCGGGGAGAAACAGCTTATACTGCTGCTCAGCAGTGCTCAAATTCTGTATTACTGCTGGTCAGCAGTGGAACAGCTTTCTGCTGGTCAGCAGCGCGCAAGCTCTTTATTACTGCTGGTCAGCAGTGCGCAAGCTCTTTATTACTGCTGGTCAACAGTGGACTTACACACTTACTGCTGCTCAGCAGTGCGGAAAGAACAAATAAACCACTGACTCACTCATGCAGGCTTGGGGCCCAACAGTCTCCTGATCTTCTGGAGGCTCGGTTGGCTGGGCCTGGCAACCATGGGCAATGTTTGCTGCACAGGACATCTATATACAGTATCTGAACCATCATCTACTCTAAGTCTACCTTATCTTGACAACACGACACTTGGTGGGAAGGAAAAGTGAATATGTGGTTTTTGATTGAACAATTTGTTGTGATTGACAAAACTGCTTAGCCTCAACAGCAGCAGAGCAGCAAACGCAGGATTGCTGACCAGCAATCACTTCTAATTCTAGTAACAAGCTGCTGACCAGCAGCCGTAGCCATGGCTGAATTGCTGACCAGCAATCATACTTCATATGTAGATATGTATGTACGTAAGTACGTTACGTATGTACGTATGTACGTATGTACGTATGTACGTACGTACGTATGTACGTATGTATGTACGTACGTACGTATGTATGTATGTATGTATGTGTTTGTATGTGTTTGTATGTGTTTGTATGTGTTTGTATGTGTTTGTATGTGTTTGTATGTGTTTGTATGTGTTTGTATGTGTTTGTATGTGTTTGTATGTGTTTGTATGTATGTGTTTGTATGTGTTTGTATGTGTTTGTATGTGTTTGTATGTATGTGTTTGTACATGTGAATGTATGTAAACGTATATATTATATTTGTATGTATGTATGTATGAATGTATGTATGTATGTACATCTGTATGTATGTATATATGTATGTACGTATGTATGTATGCATGCATGTATGTATGTATGTACATCTGTATATATATATATATATGTATGTATGCATGTATGCATGTATGCGTGTATGCATGTATGCATGTTTGCATGTATGCATGTATGTCTGTATGTCTGTATGTATGTATGTAATGTATGTATGTATGTATGTATGTATGTATGTATGTCTGTATCTGTGTATGTCTGTGTGTCTGTATGTCTGTATGTCTGTATGCCTGTATGTCTGTATCTCTGTATGTCTGTATGTCTGTATGTCTGTATGTCTGTATGTCTGTATGTATATGTACATGTACATGTATGTACACGTAAATGTAAGTACATGTAAATGTATGTACATGTAAATGTATGTACATGTAAATGTATGTACATGTAAAAGTATGTATCTGTATCTGTATGTATGTATGTATGTATGTGTGTATGTATGTATGTATGTATGTCTGTCTGCATGTATGTATGTATGTCTGTATGTGTGTATGTATGTATGTAAATATGTAAATATGTATGTATGTATGTATGTATGTATGTATGTATGTGTGTGTATGTATGTATGTATGTATGTATGTATGTATGTATGTATGTGTGTATGTGTATGTATATGTGTATGTATATGTGTATGTATATGTGTATGTATATGTGTATGTATGTGTATGTATGTGTATGTATGTTGTGTGTATGTTGTATGTATGTGTGTACGTATATGTGTACGTATATGTGTGTGTACGTATGTGTGTACGTATATGTGTATGTATGTGTACGTATGTGTATGTATGTGTATGTATGTGTATGTATATGTATGTATGTATGTATGTATGTACGTACGTACGTATGTATGTATGTGTGTATGTATGTACGTATGTATGTATCTGTATGTATCTGTATCTGTACCCTGCTGAGCAGCAGTGTATGTATGTACATGTAAATGTATGCATCTGTATCTGTACCCTGCTGAGCAGCAGTGTATGTATTAACCTGCTGAGCAGCAGTGTATGTATGTCATGTAAATGTATGCATCTGTATCTGCATCCTGCTGAGCAGCAGTGTATGTATGTATGTATGTATGTATGTATGTATGTATGTATGTATGTATGTATGTATGTATGTATCTGTATCATCCCCGTGGGGGGGCTGGAACCCCGTGGGTTCTAGACCCCGTTTCGGAACCCTCGATCTGCAGGCACGGAGGGCCCGAAAACAAGACTTCCTGCCTCAAGTCTGGTGGCAAACAAGCTGCCCTTGTTTGCCCGCAGCAGGCCATCAGCAGCCTGCAGCCACCAGTGTTGGGTGTTGAGTTGGGTGGCTGGCCAGCAATCATGAACCCAAGCTTGTGTGATGCAGCCCTGGTTCAATCATGGCCATGGCAAACGTGTGGTGTCAGATGTATCATCATAGTAAAGGTTCATAGCTTTTACTTACTTACAGTATCAATGATATGTTTGTACAAAATGGCGCTTTTCATTTCACAATTGCCTTTGATAGCTTGGCTTAGATTCAAAAACTTGCAAGCAACTAAGATATGTGGCAAAAAGTAAATTAAAATTTATGGGAGGCGCAGATTTCGCACGTCCGAATTCAGTGCAGTGTGCAATGAAGAAAGCTGGGCGAGTTCCGGCGCATCCACGCGCCACGAAGCATTGCAGCCGTGGCACTCAAGCTTGCGCTCAGTGCTTTTGGGAGAGTAAGGGCAGCAGTTTGATGAAGGAGTTCAGTTGGCTGAAGCTTGCTAGCTGCTCTTCTGATACGCCATTGGTCGGATGCATTATCTGCCGCGCGGCCCATGGCCCAACTAGTGCCTATGCGGAGTTCAAGCCGATGGAGTTGGGGCTGCTGCGAAAGGCCAATTTGAAGAGACATCAGCAGTCACCTCAGCACGCCGAAGCTGGAAAGATTTTGGCAGGACGAGCGACAACCATCGATCTTGAAAAGGACGCTCCATCTTTGGTGCAGTGGAAAGCTCTTTGGGATACCTTGAGGTCCAAAAGATTCATGGAGCGCGTGAAGGAGGCCGAAGGGGAAATCTTTAGGGCCAAGGCCAGGAAGATGCAATACTGCTTGGCAGAAGCTTTGCGGTTTAGGCAAAGGAATTTCCTGGACAAGGCATCTTGCTTGACGCTCTCCATTGATGCTGCAGAAACAAGGTTGTTGGTTCGCTTCACAGGAGTGACGCCAGATCTGGAGGTGATGTCTGGCGTGCTTGGGATGACCCGCAGCAAGGACACAGGACATAGAGCGATTTTGCAGCAGCTGAAAGAAGTGATCACAAGGGCGGCTACTTCCTTGATTGGTGCTCCTGTGGAAGCAGGGCAGTCGGCCACCAAGACAGGCCATTCCTTTGACCAAAGTCTGTTTGACAAAATTTGCAGAGCTGTCCGGGTGTGGAACAGTGATGCTGCTCCTGATGAGATGCTAGCGGCCAAGACTTCTGAGATTGCTGCAGATGACGTGAGGCCATTGTTGCCTAACTTGACCATCATCAATCGTGACAGGGCTCATGCAAGCCGAAGGGTCGCCAAAAGGCCGTGGCTATGTTCTCAGCAGTGCATGGAAGTCTTCAAGACATTCACCGATTGGATCAGTGCCATACAATATAGCTCCCTCCTGCAAGGTTGGTTCGAAGAGTTCCAGCAGCAAGAGGGACAATTGACATTGCAGAGGAACATGCAGTATGCTGCTCATCGCTTCGACAGTGTTGCGAAGCCTTTTGCAATTTGTCTGTGCACTTTCCCATCAGTGGTTTTGACAGCTGTGAAAGCTGTGAACGAGCGAAAGCATGCTGCAGCGAAGAGTTTCTTGACTTTCATCAGTGGCCGCCATGGATTGGGTAATCTTCTCCTTGCAGGGATGCTTGCCGATGCTTCGGATGAGTGCCTTTTGTTGGCGAGAGCTTTTGATCACGAACGTTGTGATATATCTTTGCTGCATTCAGAGGTAGGAGCGTTTTTGAATCGCATAGACGCACTCTTTGTCAAAGGTCAGTGCATGGGCTGTGGATTTACAAATCTGATGTTGCAACAAGCGAAGAGGCAATATGCTTGGTTCTCCAACAGCGATCCACAAACAATTGGCAGTGGCTCTGGAGTGCCTGCCGACCTGATGCAGCAGTGCAGGCAGCAGATGGCAGCATGGTCAGGAATTTGTGTGAAGGTCCTGCAGACTGAGTTTCCGTCATTTGACCTAATGGGAAGCTTTCGGATCTTTGCACTGGGAGGCCAAAGGCGTCAAGATACCGCCGAGGGATTTCAGGATGATCTGGATCGACTTTGCAAGGCCAGAAGGGTCCAGTTTGTTTGAGTTTATCTTGAGGTTGTTGTTGCCAAAGAGTCTGCTGACCAGCAGTCAGCCTGTGTTTTGATGATCAATATGCTTCACTGGATGATCAGCATACTGTTGTATGTTTGTGTTTGTTTGTGTTCCTTTTGTGCTTGTTGTTGGCAAAGGGTCTGCTGACCAGCAGTCCTGTGTTCTGATGATCAACATACTTCACTATGTTTGTGTTTGTTTGTGCTTCTTTTGTGCTCCGTGTTGCCAAAGAGTCTGCTAGTCCTGAATTTTGAAGATCAATATGCTTCATTTGATGATCAGCATACTTTTGTATGTTTGTGTTTGTTTGTTCTTCTTTTGTGTTTGGTTGCCAAAGAGTCTGCTGGCCAGCAGTCCTGGATTTTTATGGTGCCGAGAGGTTCATGGGAAAAATCGTAATGATATAATCGTAGAAGGGGTTTGACCAGCAATCCAGTCTCAGATTTCTTTCAATCTCTGACGGGCAGGCATTGCATCTGAATGCAGCTGCCTGTGCATGCGAGTTCCGAAACCTAGTTGGGATTGCTACTGAACAGCACGGGCACGGGAAGTCCAACTTTGATTCTTGGAAGGCTGCAGTGGTCCTGACCAAGCGGTCGCGGGACCGATACCCGATTAGTCATCTTGGCCCTCTGTTGCAGGCGTTTGGTGCCTGGACTTGCTCCTCGAGTGGCGTGGAGCAAAATTTCAGTGTTGACAAGTGGTTGGTGGCCAAGCGCCCACTTGCAGTTCAACATGAACTGGACCACCTCCAGATTGTGATTTCTGGCTGTGATGACAAGAAGCTGCTGAAGGAGAGTGCTGCTGTGTGGACAGCTCTTTATGGCAGACCACGATGCTCTAAACGAAGGCTACGAGGATACAGCAAAAAAAAGCAATCGTTGAAGGTTCCTTCATTGTCTCGAGTGCTGCAGGCCAGAAGGAAGGCAGCTGGAAAAAGAGCAGCTTCTGGCCATCGACCAGTGGAAGAAGTCGCCAACATGGCGATTGAGGTCGCTGGTGAGTGCTGGACGGAGAAGCACAAAGCTGAGTCCCAGCGGCAAAAGGGATTGAAGCTCGACAGGCAGATCGATGCTTTCGAGAAGAACCAACTTCTGGAGCACGAATGCGAAGGGCTTGAAGCTCAGAGCCAGTTGCGCCAGCAAAGAGTTGCAGTTCGAAAGCGGCAGCGCGAAAATGAACAAGCGCGCTTGGCTGAGAAGATGAGCCGACCGAACTTCAACTTGTTTGGGCACACATGCTGGATTCAACCAACTTGCGGCTTCAATCCTGAGAAGATCAACGAGATTCTGTTAGAGCATCACATGCGCAGGCATCAGCATGAGCAGAGTGTGGATCTTTTTGTGGTTCCTGACATTGCAAGCCCGCCCCCAGAGATTCAGGTGCTGGCAGCTATGCGGGGGAGCATCGTTGGCTCACCTCAGTTCTTTTCATCTGGTGGTCAGGTGGGTTGCTGTATAGGCTATGAGCCTGCAATCAGACAGACCAGGAAGATCTACATCTCAGACCATTTCTCCCAAAGTCATCAGAGCAGCGCGGCTGCATTGAAGTGGATGTTGAGAGGCAGCGATTGGGAAATTTTGCCGTCTCTCGCAGTGTGGTTGAGGGTTCAAGTGCGAAACCCAAAGAATTCGAGCAGAGCCTGGGCATTGCTGAGCGAAGGTGAGAAACAGCAGCATCAGGCCCTCAAAGATCATCAGTATGCCATGACCCTGAAAAGTTTCTTGAGCACGGTTTCAACCGTGGATCGTTCCAGAACTGCTCTGGGCATTGGGCTCTCCACTTGAAGGCAGTGGGCTGTTCACGTCATGACTCTTAACCTTAAAAAACCAAGTTGGAGATATGTCTGTAGATGATTGAGACCTGCGGGAACAGCCTCTGAACCTGTACGGTGGGAGCAATCTTTGAATCTTGTTGCGCTGCAACTGGGAAGAAAACAAAGTGAATTCTGCTCTGGTTGCTGTCCAGCAGTGGTTTCTTTACAGTAATAAAAACGATCAAGACCTTTGACAGGCTGGCTCCTTCACCTTCACCGGCCCGTATCTCAGAGCAGCGAGCAATAGCAGTGCCGATCTACTAAGCAGGGACCAATTTACTTTTGAGGTGTATCTTGCTATGTATTTATCTATCTATAGATTTAAATCTCTATTTATCTATTTACATAACAAATCTTGGGTGTACTTCATACATGCTGCTGCCCAGCAGCCGCTTTTAATTTCCTAGGCTGCTGTCCAGCAGGGAAGAAAAAACACTGATTGTCAGCAGGAAATAACCTTGGGCCATGAATTGCAATGACATTTGGTTCAAGATCACCCCAAGCGAGCCGATGGTGATGATGATGGTGGTTGTGCAGGAGGAGGAGGCAGTGGAGAAGGGGCTTAAAAAAGGAAGGAAAAGCTGAAAAGCTGAAAGTTGCAAAGGTGAAAGCTGAAAAACCTGGAGGAAAGCTCTTGTGGTTGTTCAGCGCGGTGTTGGATGGCAAGCTGGAAGGCTACATGCACGAGGAGATCGACAAGAACAGGCTAGATGGAGGAGCTCTTCCACGAACAGCTCAAACTTGTTGACTTCAACAACGCTCACGCCGCCAAAGTCCAGCAGATCTTCGGGAGTTACCACACCTTTCGCAATGCCGAGGACCAGACATCACTTCAGGCCAGCGGGGTGTGTCGATGAACTAAGGAGCTGTTCCCTGCTGTCCAGCAGGGTGTGTCGATGAACCTGCTGTCCAGCAGGCAACTTGCTGAAAAGCAAGGAGCTGTTCCCTGCTGTCCAGCGGCGAATGTTGATGAATCTGCTGTCCAGCAGGCAACTTGCTGAAAAGCAAGGAGCTGTTCCCTGCTGTCCAGCAGGGTGTGTCGATGAACCTGCTGTCCAGCAGGCAACTTGCTGAAAAGCAAGCAGCTGTTCCCTGTTGTCCAGCAGGGTGTGTCGTGTTGGTGAACCTGCTGTCCAGCAGGCAACTTGTTGGAAAGCAAGGCGTTGTTCCCTTTATATTTAAATATACTTATATATATATAATGTATATATATATAGTGTGTATATATATATATATAGTGTGTATATATATATAGTGTATATATATATAGTGTATATATATATATAGTGTATATATATAGTGTATATATATAGTGTATATATATAATTTATATATATATATTATTTCTATATAGTATATATTAGTTTTTATGAATATATATATATATATATAGCCCTTGTATGTTTATAAAGTATATATGTATAGAGTTTTTTTGCGGGTAAACATGTCCGTTATATATATATTCATGACTTCATGCATGAAAGATTTGATCTATATCCATCTCTATGAGTCTATGATAGATGCATACAGATTGAAGTGTTGGCAGGCTGTTCGAGATTCGAAGAACCAAAAGCAAGTGAAGGAAGCCGAGGAAGCTGTTTGAGGAAGCCGCGGTGGAGAAGAACCCTCCGAAGATGGGGCGCATGAGCCCCGAAGCAGAGCCAAGGATGAAGGAGGCCGAAGGGGAAATCTTTAGGGCCAGGAAGATGCAGAAGCTTGGCAGAAGTTTCGCGGTTTCGGCAGATGAAATTGATGGACAAGGCATCATGCCCTTTTACCTTCTGACTGAGTGTTTAGCAAGCTGCTGAAGCCTGGAAAACATGTGGGCAACCTTTGCTTTGCGTTTGGGAAGTGCCATTGTTTGTGCCTGGCTTATCAAAGTTTCCTCCCAAGAAATTCAAACTCCAGACTTCTGCAAACTTTCTTGTTTCCGAGGCCCTCGTTTAAAGCTGACAGAGGCCATGGGTTCGGTCGGTCTTGTGCTCCTGCTGCCCAGCAGGAAAGAACCATTGCTGGCCAGCAATTTTCGTTCGCTTAAAGCTGACAGAGGCCATGGGTTCGGTCGGTCTTGTGCTCCTGCTGCCCAGCAGGAAAGAACCATTGCTGGCCAGCAATTTTCGTTGACTGGGTCGATGGAAGACTGGTGCTTGATGGAAGAGCACAATGGAAGACTGGTGCTCGATGAGAACAACGCCCAGTGGATTGCCCAGCAGCTTGGTCTGGCAGTTGTGGTCAACAATGCTAGCGGCACCTTCGGCCGACCAGGCCACAACGGCATGGCACTCTGCGATAAGCCGGCGACTGCACTGAGACTTCGCGTAGCGCGGCAAGCTAGTGTGGTTCAAACGGGCTGTGCACCCGAGATGGCCTGGGCATCACTGAGCCCCCCATTTACCAACAGGGCTTCGCTGAGCACCCGCGTGGGTCACTTCTACCGACCTGAAGCAGGAACTGTCGAGCTGGAGACGCATTTACCCACAGGGCTTCGTAGCTTTGTTGTTTGAAAGTAAAACCACTATCGCTATATCAGATTATATATATTTATTTCCACATTGGTGGGTCTGAGGCTGCTGTCCAGCAGCGGCAGGTAGTTGATTTGTAGCTCATTAATTTGAACCTCTGGCGGAAAACCACCAACTAAAAATGTTTCAAAACAATATAAAGATCAGCATGAGCTTCCCCTACAATAAACATCTTGGTATCATACTGGTTGTGGCATTATATATTTTGTTACACTAACTAAAAACATCAGCTTCCCCTACAATAAACATCTTGGTTTCTACTGGTTGTAGTATTACTTTGTTCATGTCCACATTGGTGGGCCTGGGGCTGCTGTCCAGCAGCGGTAGGTACCTGATTTGTATCTGATCAATCTAAATCTCTGGCGGAAATGCGCCAACTAAAAACATCTCAAAACTTTGCAAAGATCAGCATGAGTTTCCCCTACCAATAAACATGTTGGCATCATCCTGGTTGTAGTATCACCGTGTTTATTTCCACATTGGTGAGTCACGGACTGCTGTCCAGCAGTGGTTGGTAACGGGCTGCTGTCCAGCAGTCTTGCCAGCAGTGGTGGGCAAACGCATTGTATGTGGCAGAAACTATTGCATATTGATGCATGAAAACATACTTATGTGTAGCGGCAACATAGGAGATGTCCCTCCAATCCTCCAAAGTTTAAGTCTCACGGATCACTTACACCATCCAAATTTATAGTTTATTCCAGAGCCATACCAACAGCAATGGAGCAGCATCAAGAGCCTGGCAAACAGCCTGCAGGTGCGCCTTGTCACATCAGAAGAACTCAAGAAGTTCCAGCAAGACAAAAAAGATGCCAAGAAAAGTGAAACAGCTTCCACAGCAAGCACGTCGAAATCCGATTCCAACGCCTCCTTGCGAAAGTTGGTTGACATGCAGGATATCACAGTAGATATGTCCTTCCTTCATGCAGAGGGTCAGGAGGTGCATCCTTTGCCCGCCAGTGCATTTGGTGCCGACAAGACAGGAGTTGCTGTGATGCATATGTCCCAAGCCAGTGCATATTGCCCAGAAGCCAAGTTGTCTCCCGAACCATTGGCAATCGTGGCTATTGGCTCCAAGCCTATTGAAGGAAAGGAAATCCAAATGTTCCCTGCTCGCAACGGCAAAGGGGACCCAATTCTCATCCCAGGATGTCTCTTCAATTTTGGGGAGCCGGCGATCTCCACCAAGGATTCGGTGGCCAATGTTGAACTTGAAGTTCAAGATGCGATTGTTATTGAATTCTGGATTCAGCGTGCGGAATGCAAGCTGTGGACTGATGTCAAAACACCATTGTTGTATCTGGGTCAGACCATCAAGGATTTGAAGAACACTCAGATCATCGCATCCTGGGCCATCAAGTTCTACACAGGCCCTCGTGCAGTGGCCACCCACGCAGATGCAAAGTATGCCCATGGATTCATCCGTGTTCTTGCAGAACATGTTGACCAAGTCCTGGTGAAATCCGGCCGTGATGGTGTGTATCTTGTGCCAAAAGGTGATGATCGTCGACCTCATCAGGCTTTCACAATCATTCAGGTACCAAACAAAAGCTTAGAAGAACTGTTGGCCATGGCTCAAAGAACACCAAATGTCCTTGGTCTCGTGGACACCAATTCGGGTCTCATGCTGCGCTGCAGGCGCGAACATTACAATAAGGTCCGAGGTGCTGTTTTCCCTGAAAGCCCGTTGCCTGAGCAAGGTAACTATGAGCCAGGAGATGAACTTTGGACGTTGCGTCATTTGGTAGCCCACACGACAGCTAGCAGCCTCACCCAAGCCCTCAAGTCACTTGGGTGGACATCCGCAAAGGCACTCAAGCCTGTTGGGCCTAATGCCTGGTCAATTGCCGCGCGTGGAAGCCCACCAGCCATGCATGTAAAATTGAATGGATCGTTTGTGGTCATTACTCCAGTGTCCAAAACCAAGACAGGCGTCTCAGCCCAGGCCTTGCCAGTTCCGCTGAGTGCGCAATTGTCAGGTGCAGGTGGAACACCTGTTGTGAATCAATCACAGCCGTCCAGATTCAATGAGCTCAAATCGGAACTCAAAACACACATTGAGTCGTTGATTGAGGATAAGTTGACCGAAACCAGGTCCAATCTCCAAAATTTGAATGCCAAGGTTGAGACCACGTGTAGCAATGTTGCAGCCCTGCAAAAAGCGCAATCGGAGACTGACGGCAAGATCGGAAGCTTAGAGAAAACAGTCCATGAAAGCCATCAATCGGTAGTTGGTTCAATGTCACAGATGTTCCAGAAGCTTGAAGCCTCCATGAACGACCGATTCAACAAGATGGAATCGCATGAGTCCAAGGAGCCCAAAAGACAGAAAGTCAATGAGTGAAACGCATGTCCAATAAGGCTGTGGTGTATGGATCGAACCATCCAATGGACGCTCAGGAGCAGTGCCACCATCTTGCAGTGGCTAGCCGACCGGTATCCCACTGTATGGAATGGTGTACTAATTCGAAATACATATGCAGTGCACGCTGCTTGGACCTTTTGCTATCCAAGCCAAGTTTTTTGTCATTGCGACGTAGCATTCAGTGTCTGCTG
Source organism: Cladocopium goreaui (assembly GCA_947184155.2). Classification (NCBI taxonomy): domain Eukaryota; class Dinophyceae; order Suessiales; family Symbiodiniaceae; genus Cladocopium; species Cladocopium goreaui. The sequence goes on along the minus strand of CAMXCT020003165.1, from coordinate 24,713 downwards.
TGTGCCGAAGTACAGCAGCCAGGTACCATACTGTCAGCTGGCTTGTATTTTGACTGCCCTATTCATTCCCATGCTTGTCATCTTGACTACATATTTGTTTATGATTAGCTTTGAAATCAAGGTGTTGTTCAATGCTGCCTGCAAGCCAACTGCTTTCTATCAAAGATGTCTCAGTCCGCACCTTCGCCAAGTTGCTAAGTGCCTGAAAACTAGGAGGTGCGAGCAGAATTTTATTGCCAGTACGGTTTCAAAAACCCATAAGTTGAGGTGTTGGCAACAGCCTCAAATAAGTTTTTATGAGTCTTTGCTCCGCAACCAGTCTTGCATGAGCAATAATGCTGATTATGACAATCATTCCCAAGAATGTGTTTTTAATTGGGACGCTCGAACTTTGTGGTTTTTCAACCTTGAAAATAGGTTTTGGAGCCCCCAAGGTTCGGCCCCCAACTTTGAGCCACATTCATCCCTTTCATCTTCGGACCCCAGGATTCTGGACCGCAGATTCTTGAATCGTCAAAGTATTCGCTACCATTCTAGCCAGACTAGTGGTCAAACATGTCATCAAAATTTTGTACTCTGGGTATTTCTCGTATTTTTTGCAGGAGCTTGTCGAATTGGGGAAGCGGCCAATCCCGGGCCTCCTCCAAATCCACCTTATGACCCCAAATTGTTGTCAGATACTAATGATGTGCTTTGGGTTGGCAACTGTAACCCTGGGCAACTTTTTGGCAAAGAAGATATTGTGCTAGAGTGGGGAGGCGGAATCTGGACTTTTAGTGAAACTTCTGCAACAACCCCTGCAATCAAGTACCTTCGCTCAAAATTTAAGGAAAAAAAACGTAATGCCCTTTTTGGGGAACCTGTTCGTCCACACCAAGATTCTTCCATCATGCGTGGTCGGGCAGGGGGAGTTGCAATTGTTTCCCAATTACCATGCAGAAAGTACAATTTCTCTGCACCAGATTTCCTTCATTCGTCAACTAGATTCATGGACTCGGTTGTTAATTTGCATGGGAGCCGTTCTATCTATGTATGCTCAGTTTATGGAACAACAAATCATAATCAACATGATTTGGCAGTTACTGAAAATATATTCAACCAGGCCGCTGAAAGAGCTCTCTCTTTCCATGGTCCGGCAATAATTTGCGGCGATTTAAATGCGCCCCTCGATAAGTTTCCAGCTTGGGCCAAGCTCCAGCAGTTTGGCTGGGCCGACTCAGCTTTGTTGGATCAGAGAATTCATGATAGAGAGCCCCAACCCACTTCTAAGGGAACTGTTCGACATTCGTTTATACTTTGTTGTGGAGAGATGGCCAGTTCGTTTCTCACTTGTAGAACGGCTTGTGAATATGAATTTGATGCTCATCCGCTGCTTGTTACAGGTTTCTCAATTTCCACTTTGCGCACGCCAAGTTGGAAATGGGTTCTTCCAAAAGCATTGGATAAGTTTATATTTAATGAAGCTGAAATTGATGCGTATGGTGACAATTTTTGTCGATTGAATGCTGCGAAATTCCAGGATGCGATCCACAACATGGATATGGAAACAGCAGCAAAAATCTTTACCCATGGAGTGGAATCAACGTTAAAACATTCAGCAATTAGTTCTGAAGGAACCTATCAGTATATTCAACCTGGTCATTTTGGACGTTGGGTTAAAACACCACTCAAACTCAGGCTTGAAAATGTCCCTGTCATAAGACCTGCTCGAAACGGGGAATTTACTCCTATTGTGTCTCAACTAACCTTCAGCTTAAGGTACAGGACAAAACAATTGCGAAGAATTAAAGCACTAAGTCAACAATATTCATCGTTTCTTAAAAACAAACAAGAGACAACGCTTAGAGCATGCCGTAAGTTATGGAACTGCATCCTCCAGGCCAATGGATTTTGCAATGGTTTCCACACATGGATTGGGAAACACCTGGGCTTATTTGTCCCGCTGAGCCTCCCATCCCTGGAGTACATATGGGAGCTTGAACGTGAATTTGATGCTTTTCACAGCGCTGAGATTCAAAAATATTATGCTTCTAAAAATGCAGCCAATAAGAAATCAATTGCAGACGATATTCAAGGTGGTGGCCACAGAGCTTTTGCAAGTGTTCGTGATGCTCCTGCTCCTCCTTTGACATCAGTCACCAAAATTGCCAGATATCAGATGCGCCGAGTGAAATGGACCAAGGAAGGCCGTAATTGGCTACCCATGGTTAGCACCCAAGGTATTTCCCGTGAATACCCGATAACCTTTCAAGGTCAAAAAAGATCCATCAGCAGAATCCAACCCCAAGGTATTCTTTTAGAGTCCCCCGTTACTCTGAAAGATTGTAAAGATCTTGAAATTACACAGCCTGTGACATCAGCCCATCCTGAACTAATGCACCAGTGCTTGA
>CAMXCT020003165.1:0-22223 GCA_947184155.2 Cladocopium goreaui | reverse complement strand
CCAGACCTTTGGACCCAAGCCAGAGTAGTGGTACTATCTAAGGGGTTTGAGCCTAAATCGCCATTAGATTTTCGACCAATTTCCATTTTGCCTAAAATATATAGGACGTGGTCAAGACTCAGAAGCCTTGAAGTGTTACGCCATATTGGTTCAATTTTACCCCCGCAAGTTGCTGCCACTGCAGGTGGCATCTCTGCCGATTCTTTGGCGGCTTATACTGCTACTGTAGTTGAAGATGCTTTTTGGAATCGGGAAGATAAGTGTGGGGTGGTAATTGACATCATCAAATGTTATAACATGATCCCATGGACACCAAGCGCGATGTTGTTGGAAAAACTCAAAATCCCCCATCAGTACATTTCAGGACTGATGTCCCTGTTAAAAAATATTCGCCGATCCTTCGATATCCAAGGAAATTGTTCACAGTTCTTCAATGCTACCACTGGGATAGCAGAGGGGTGTGCATTGTCCGTTTCCTTGATGGCCGTGTATTCTTTGCTAACTTACAAAGTATTCCTTGCGATGCACCCGGGCATTCAACCTTTGTGCTATGCCGACAATTGGGGCCTGATTGCCAATGCCCCATCGCAGATCAAACCAGCCATATTCACGCTTTCAAAAATTGTTAACAGTCTTCGAATGGCCATTTCTTTCCCCAAGTCTTGGGTTTGGGCAACCAAGCTTTCGTGGAAAAATTCTCTTAACAACATTCAAGTAGATGGCCACACCTTCCCATATAAGACCCATGCAGTAGACCTTGGCTGCGACATTAATTATAACAGAAAGAAATTAATTACTGCTGGGAAAAAGCGTATTGAAAAAGCCACACGTGTTCTTAAAAGGATCCAGAAAATTAAAATACCTGTGCAATTTAAAAGAAAAATGATCCATTCTTGCGGATTTGGAACTATGGCCTATGGGTCTGAATTACAGCATATCCCATGTGCAGAATGGAAAACAATCCGTACAGCAACATTGGCCGCAATGCATAGGAAACAGGCAAGTGCGAGCCCGTGGATTGGAACCATGTTCAACCCATGCCCAGTTGACCCACAGTTAAAGGGGGTAATTCGTGCCTGCTTGTTTTGGAGAAGGTTCTTCCGAAATTTCCCCTCCTTAAAAACTGGGTTTCTTGATCGAATTGTTAATTCACAAGCAGGACCAGGCCCGGCAGTTAGTCTGGGTAAGACCTTCAGAGCTATTGGTTGGGCACCTTTGCCAGATGGATTCCTCCAGCATACTCTTGGATTCCAGTTTAATTGGGTTGCGTGTTCAGTGACATTCTTGAAGTATTGGCTGCGCGTCTTATGGACTACACATGCTGCCCACAAAGCCCAATCACGGAAAGATTTTGATATAAGTTCTGTTGATGAATACTTGATGATGAAAGTCTTGAATAAGTTTCCATCCGACCAAAAACAACTGTTGGTGACGCACTTTACAGGGGCCGCTTGCACCGGCAACATGTATGCAAAGTTCAATCCCAATGTTCACCCCGAATGTTCTCTTTGTGGTGTATTGATGATCGTGAACATCGCATTTTTAATTGTAAAAAGTATGAAATCCAAAGATTCAATGCCAAACCTCTTTTCAAATGGTTAGCAAAACAATCAGCTGCAACGAAACTTCTTGGCTTGGTTCCCTTGGATTTGACTTTTTCAAAAGTGTTGTGGGAAAATCAGTTAGAATGGCCGGAGAATGTGATTCCCCTGGTCGATTTGGAGATTGCGCATGTGTTTGTTGATGGCTCGGCGTTCCATCAAGATTTGAAAATTTGTTGCATCTCAGCCGGTGCTGCAGTGAAGTGCCAGCCTTTTCAAACTGATCACGCAAAGATCTTTGCTTCCCCGGTTGCAGGTGTTGATCATAGTGCATATCGCGGTGAAGTCTTTGCAATATGGGGCGCTTTGTTGAGTTGCTATCGGGTTCACCTTTACATTGATTGTGAAGCTGCCCTAGCGATGTTAAAGTATCTTTGTGATTGTCATTCCTGTAATGTCACACCCAAGATTCAGGACCATCATGATTTGTGGGAAAGGGTTTGGGTTCAAATTCGTAGCCGTCCCCCATGTATAATTGATTCCACTAAGACTAAAGCCCATACTGATGTTGAGAGTATTGACGACCCTTTTTTGAAATGGCAAGCAATGGCAAATAATACTGTAGACGCTTATGCGAAGCAAGCCCTCCTTGATTGGAATCCCACGTTTGCAAAAGCTTCTAGCCATTATGCCATATCGGCAGAAAAACAAGAATTCCTGATTGAATATTGTAATTTTGTTAAGCACTTGGCATCCAAGGTCACGGATTCCCCGATTAAGATTCAACCTGATGCCGTCATAGATTTTACAACACGTATCCCCGTTGGTCCGTTCTTTGTCCATCATGTGCCCCAGGCCTGCCCTGAAAATTGGCCTTTTGGTGAAATTTTTTGGAATAGGTTGAGCAGCTGGGCACAGTTGTTGCAATGGTCCAATGTGGAATCCAGGCCAACAGCCATGTTGGAACTATATATAGACTTTGCATTATATACAAAAACCATAGTACCCCTTCCAGTCAAACCTAAGGGAAAAAAATCAGCCAAATGCCAATATTATCTTGTTGATCAGAACTTGGAATATGCTGAAACTGAGTTTAAACTTTCACAGCAAAGTTTTACTTGGAACCGTATTGTTAACTGGACCCGTCACCACCAGTGTCCTATCTTCCCTGGTGAATGGGTCTCGCAATCAGGCGCCCTGAAGGATCTTGGAAATAGTTTTTGGGTCCCTGCTGTTAAACTGACTGCATCTTTAACCACCGGTGCCCTGCCGTATCAAAAACTACATTCTATTTTTGTCACCCCAATGGGGAAAAAGAGGAGAATGTGTATGCCATTCCGTCCTTAGTGGACACACAGATCGGCACCTGTGTATCCACCCTGGGAGGATGCATTCATTTGCATTCGATCCGGCATCTGTCATTTTGCATCCGTGCATTCGACTGTCCCATGGTGTGTCTCGTCGTCACCCCTGAATTTGTTGTTTTTTGTTGGTTTTGTTTGTGTTTTTATGTTTGTTTGATTAATGATCACAATCATTGGTGGGGACTTCACGCGTAGCTGGTTGTCTCTACCGCTGTCACACGGCATTAAAGTCAAAGGCGGAAAAAAAAACCAAATTTATAGTGGAATCAACTGTAACTTCTCTTGCCAAAGGCACATCCTGAAAAGTAACCCCCCTGCAATGCTGTTTTAGTCATCCCACCAATGCTGGTTGTTCAAACCATTTTAGTGTCACAGATCAGTTACTTCAGTCAAATTACATCATCTAAAATTGTTGTGGCAGGCCTGCTTTCACAAGTTCAATGGTGATGACTTGACCTGCCCGTATCTCAGAGCAGCAAACCTTTCCGGCTACCTTTCCACTCTCACTTAATGATGTATCAGATGCATGTTTGCGCTTGCTGCCCAGCAAGAGTCAGTTCTGAAAATGGGTTGCCATAGTTTCTTCTGGCTCAAATTTGGTGTGGTCAACCTGAGCCAACCTGCTGTTTCTGATGAAGACCGGTCCCTGCACCCGTAAATCCAACCGAGCTTTTGTGAAGCAGGGTAGGAAGAGGCAGCAGATCCGGACAGACCATGACAAGCAGACACGTGCAGCGGCAGACCGTTACAAAAGGGCTATGGCTGAGCCGCTGGATGGTGATCATCGATGGATGTTGAGGAGCAGCTCGTCCTTTCAGGACATCAACGATGCCAGCAGGCTCAGCCATTTCGCCATGGCCTCTGGGATCCCAGCCTTGCAGGTCAAAGTGGCAGCATACGCCGCTGTGCCGGGCCATGCTCTAGTGGATGATGCTGGGGCCATGGATGGTTTTCACTCCATCCCGGATTTGGCACTTTATCTCCGAATGTGCGAACTTGAGACCTTGCGGCTGTATTGTTCGCATCAAGTGGCTGTGCTCTTCCAGGAGTTGAACCAGCGGAAGTTCTGGACCTTTTGTGGTCAGGAGGACTAGCTAGTGTCAGATCTATGTCTTGGCCACAGAGCATAGGTGTTGAGTGCTGGCATTGTTTGGGATGCAATGGCAAACCCTCATGCCTTGATGCTACAGAGCGCTTTTGCAGCAGCTGAAAACATGAGATGGGGGGTAGAACAGAACAGAACATGAGATGCAACAGCAGCATGTTTCATTGGTGATTGATGGTCATTGTCCTTGCATGTGAACTCAGGTCCTGCCTTGGAGTTGGTGTTTGCGCAAGGTCCTGCCTTGGCTGCATCCTGGCGTTGCTTGATGTTGATAATGGTGAGAGGGTCATGATGACGATGAAGATGATGATGATAATGAAGGAGAAGATGATGATGATGAATATGATGATGATGATGATGATGACGACGACAGGGATGACTACCATGGTTAGGTTCGCGCGCCGTTGGGGGTGTCTGTGGAACCCCCCCCGCGGCGCGCGAACCTGATGGCGATGACGATGACGACGGTGATGATGATGATGATGATGGTGATGATGATGATGATGATCATGATCATGATCATGACGATGATGGTAATCATGCTGATGATCATGATGATGATGACAATGATGACAATGATGATTTGACGATGGCATGATTTTCATAGTTTTGGATGTTTATATATATCAGCATATTTGAGAGACCATGTACAGTAAAAAAAACATCATACTAATTCTTATATACTTACAGTAAAGCTCTTTGACTATCCTTGATATCTTATGATGACCCCTGACCCAGCACATGTTCACTAGTACAGTAACATTCCTGCTGGTCAGCAGGAAGATTAAACTGATGCAGAATTGCTGACCAACAACAGCTGCTGACCAGCAGTAGCCACTGCTGACCAGCAGTAGCTGATGCGGAATTGCTGACCAGCAACGACTGCTGACCAGCAGCAATTTTCAGGTGTCCTGCTGGACCTCTTGTAACCGTGGCCCAGATGTGGATTTCAGTTTACGATAGTTGACATTGCGTTGCCATGGCTTTAATTTAGTTGGTGCAAGTTTGGGGAATTCTTGCAACACATAATTTATTGTGATGTTGTTAATCTATGTTAATCTTACTCAGCCACACTCGAGTCACTCGAAATACTACTTTTCTTTGAATGAGGAAAATGGATCTGACAAGCAAGAGTCGGCCAGGTGCTCAGAAATACATATTTTGGATGAAGGAGCAGGAAATTGCAATCCCGTACCTGCTTAAAAAATGAAAACCCATCATCCCAAATGCTGGGTGTATGCACAAGGGGTGGTGGAAATTCACCAGTTGTTCAAACCGTTTCATCTGGGAAAATTTTTTTCAAGGATGCGATCTGGTATACGGGTGTGTTTTCTACTGAGTGGTCGTTTTTCACCAGGGGGTGGAATAGCTGGGCAAACACCAGATCGCATCCTTGAATTTTTTTTTCCCAGATGAAACGGTTTGAACAACTGGTGAATTTCCACCACCCCTTGTGCATACACCCAGCATTTGGGATGATGGGTTTTCATTTTTTAAGCAGGTACGGGATTGCATTTTTTCGTAGGAAAAAAAATCCTGCAGCAAGATTTTTTTCCTGGGAAAAAATGGATTCCCGTACCTCCTTAAAACCTGAAATCTGCAGTTGTAGTACATCAACATGTCGGAATGCTCTTGACACATTGAATATTTTTTGTATTTGTGTAGTGATGTTTTAGTTGAATCGTTGTGTTTTGTTACAAGTATGTATAACAAAGCCTAAAGATTAAGAAGATTGCATCAGAAAAGCGAAATGATCAATGATCAGCCATCTATCACAGTGACTGACAAGAAGGTGATTGTTGCAACATTTGGAACACATTCAAACATTGAGGCCTGTCTTCTATCAGCTCTCTTTGGGCAGCCATGTGCACACCTCAGTGCAGTGTGACCAGGAGAACATGAAATGCTGAACTGCTGAACAGCAGTGTTAACGTCACGTCACGTCCTAGAGATCGTGTGTGCCGTTGCCACGTCACGTCCTCGAGATCGTGTGCACCCCCACACCACGTCGTTGTGCACAACGTCTTTGTGCATCTTGGTGCCATGGACTTCCAGGATGATGATCACAGCGTGAAGGAGACGTACAAATGTGTTCTTATTTTGCTTCGCAACCGTTTCATGTTGTTGTTGATGTTGTTGATGTTGTTGATGTTGTTGTTGATGTTTTTGATGTTGTTGTTGTTGATGTTGTTGATGTTGTTGATGTTGATGTTGTTGATGTTGTTGATGTTGTTGATGTTGTTGATGTTGTTGATGTTGTTGTTGATGTTTTTGATGTTGATGTTTTTGATGTTGCTGTTGTTGTTGTTGTTGTTGATGTTGTTGATGTTGTTGATGTCGTTGATGTTGTTGATGTTGTTGATGTTGTTGATGTTGATGTTGTTGATGTTGTTGATGTTGTTGATGTTGTTGTTGATGTTGTTGTTGTTGATGTTGATGTTTTTGATGTTGTTGTTGATGTTGTTGATGTTGTTGATGTTGATGTTCTTGATGTTGTTGTTGATGTTTTTGATGTTGTTGTTGATGTTGTTGATGTTGCTGATGTCGATGTTGCTGTTGTTGGTGTTGTTGATTTTGATGTTGATGTTGTTGATGATGTTGATGATGTTGATAATGTTGATGATGTTGTTGATGTTGTTGATGCAGATGCTGGATGTGTTTGATGTTGATGACGTTGATGTTGCTGTTGTTGATGTTGCTGTGGATGTTGATGCTGATGTCTGAACTTGATGCAGGATGAGATGGAGGAGGATGATGTGGAGGAGGAGCCTAAAAAGAAGAGGCCAAAGGTGAAAGCTGAAAAGCCTGGAGGAGGTGGCAGAGCCAGTGGAAGAGGTGGAGGAAAAGCTGGAGGAAAAGCCCCCAAGCCCGAGATCGTGCTACAGGACCAAAGAGCACCAGCGCAAGAATCAGGGGTGGTGATGCTGGGATTGGAGATCAATGGTGGATGGATCCGAGAGTTTGAGGAGTGCATATCCGAGGTATTGGACGCGTACGAGAACCTCCAGGAGCAGCACACAGAGCTCCAGGCGTTCGACCAGAAGGAATGCTCCAAGTGCTTGCAGGAGAAGTCCAACTACAGCTTTTGTGGCAACATTTTCCTGCAGGATCTGAGGTGGAGGGCCCACGCTTCCACTCCGGTGAATGTTGCTTTGAAGCACTTGATGAACCTGCTGTCCAGCAGGCAACTTGCTGGAAAGCAAGGCGTTGTTCCCTGCTGTCCAGCAGCGAATGTTGATGAATCTGCTGTCCAGCAGGCAACTTGCTGAAAAGCAAGGTGCTGTTCCCTGCTGTCCAGCAGGGCGCGCTGATGAACCTGTGGAATGTTTGCAGATGTCATGCTTTGTTAAGGTTCAGGGCATCAAGACCTTGGTGCAGCAGTTCTACAGCAACGGCCCCCCAACGAATCTTGAGTTCACAGTGGTTCTTGCAGCTGAAGATGATGGAGATGATTTGATGAAGAAGGCTGGCAAGATCAAGCGCATCAGCCCCGAAGAGCCTGTGACCCTCGGTTTTATTAGTTACTGAAATACATTCCCTGCTGTCCAGCAGGTGCAACTGGTTGGTACTCTGATTTGGTTGTGCAAGGTATAGCTTCATTCAAACATGTGCTGATCCATCTCTTCCTTTTCCATTCAAACCATCCAAACCACTCATGTGTAATAACCATCGGGATTACCATATAGGCATGTGCATCTATGAATCCATCTAGTATATCCCCTTGGCCGGCGGCGGCGCGTCTTTGACACGCAGACACGGCCCCGAGCTTGGTGGTGCCCCCGCAGTACTTCGACGGCCCAAAAGACCAATGGGCAGACTTGAGCACAGGCCCCTTAGTATGTTGTCCTGCTGTCCAGCAGGGGTCTTGCTAAAATCTTTGGTCCAGCGTGCTTACAAGTTATAATGAGAATCATTAAATATCATCATCCATTATTAAGTTGAGTTTAGACTCGCATAATTTTTTGGATCCCTTTGCATAGTATGCTAGACAATCATGGTCCAGCAGCATGCTTATAATGATCACTAATATTGAGAATCATCTACTTTTTGGATACCTTAGTATGCTGGCCTGCTGTCCAGCAGGCGTCTTACCAACTGAGGGTCTTGACCAAGATGTTGGCTGAGGTATGCACTGCTCATGGCAGCGAAGTCTTTCGGGAGCATCTATGAGAGGGATGCCTGGAAAAAGCTCTTGATGAATATCAAGTATGAGGTGCGCGCCATCAACGGGCCGACCGCCATCGCCAGAGAGGCGATTAGTCTGAGAGAGAGAATGACAGAAGAGCGGGCGGTGGTCCAAAGAACTCCGCTGTCCATGCTGCTGATGATCGTGAGCCTGCGGGAGGAGTTGTCAAAGTCGAGAGGCAAGATCACGACAGAGAAGATCGTGCAGTGGCTGGAGGAGTGTCATTGGGCGAAGCAAAGCGAGAAGCCGAGCAAGGGGATGCTTGACAATGGCTTCGCTTTGTGGAACAAGTTTCAGAGCGAGCCTCGCCTGCTGCATCTGGTCCAAGAAGCTGAGCTGGAGTACGGCACGGACTCCCCATTCCAGTCAGTGGCCCAGATGTACCTCATCTCTGCCTCCATCAAGAAGGCGGACTCGAAGCAGCTCTTGTGGTTGTTCAGTGCCGTGTTGGATGGCAAGAGGGAAGGCTACATGATGAACGAGGAGATCAACAAGAACAGGCTGGCAGCAAAAGGAAGTGGCCAGATCTCCCCGATTGACCTCTTTGCCTTCAAGCAAAGCCTGCTGGAGGAGCTCTTGCATGAACAGCTCAAACTTGTTGACTTCAACAACGCCGACGCCGCCAAAGTCCAGCAGATCTTCGGGAACCACCACACCTTTCGCAACGCCCAGGACCAGACATGGAAAATGGGCCTGGCTAACCATCAGCAGAAATACTTGCAGGTCATTGGTGACGCCGTCTTCAACAAACTCCATGATGCTTGCCTGCGTCAATGCCTGAAGCTTGGAAAGGTCGCCAGTGATGCCTGCCGCTATGGAAGTTTGGGCCAAGCACTTCAGGCCAGCAGGGTGTGTCGATGAACATGCCGTCCAGCAGGCAACTTGCTGAAGAGCAAGGAGTTGTTCCCTGCTGTCCAGCAGGCAACTTGCTGAAAAGCAAGGTGCTGTTACCTGCTGTCCAGCAGGGTGTTGATGAACCTGCTGTCCAGCAGGCAACTTGCTGAAGAGCAAGGAGTTGTTCCCTGCTGTCCAGCAGGCAACTTGCTGAAAAGCAAGGTGCTGTTCCCTGCTGTCCAGCAGGGTGTTGATGAACCTGCTGTCCAGCAGGCAATTTGCTGGAAAGCAAGCGTTATTCCTTGCTGCCCTTATATATATATATATATAGTCTTTTTATATTTATATATATAGTGTATATATATATATATATATATTTAATTTATATATATATAAATATGATTTATATATAGTATATATAGTCTGTATAATATATATATATATAGCCTTTGTATGTTTATATAATATATATTTAGTCATTTTTGGGGTAAACATGCCCGTTATATATATTCATGATTCCATGCATGAAAGATTTGATCCATATCCATGTCTATGATAGATCCACATAGATTGAAGTGTTGGCAGGCTGTTCAAGATTCGAAGAACCAAACGCAAGTGAAGGAAGCCGAGGAAGCTTGTGAGATAGCCGCAGCCAAAGGAGACCCTGAAGAGAAGGACCGGGGCGCAGTTGAGAATGAGGATGCGGAGACTGATTTCGATGATGAGCTGGCAGAAGTGAAGCTTCGATGGCGACAGGCCGCAAAGGAGAAGGTGAAGACCTATGTTCAGCTGCAGGTTCGGCCAACCAATTCCAGCCAAGATATGATGAGGGAAATGATGGTGCTCAACATCCCGGACAAGAAGATCCAGAAGTCGAAGAAGCTGCTCTACATCGCCTACGAGGAGTCCACCCTGCTTCGCCGCACAAGGGTGAGAGTCCACAACACCGACATGGAAGCTGTGGAGCAGTGTGCGATCATCTGTGGAAAGCAGTTCACCCTGAATGGCAAGCGGAGATTGATTGGCGAGAACAGCAGCAACCTGTTCAACATTCTCAGCGGGGTGGCCTCTGAGGACCCTACGGATGAGAAGGAGGAGTGGTGCCTCCCAGTGGCTACCAAGCGAGAAGTTTTGGGTGACACTCGCAAAGAAAGTGGGGGCAGTTGCGCTTTGAGCTCCGCGGGGATCAAGCAGTCCGTAATGGACAAGGAGCCAGTCAGCTGGCATGGCAACTCTTGCCTCTTCTGGCGTGAGATCTGCAGCTCCTACCATGCATGCAGCCTGGTGGATTTGACCCCGCAGAATGACAATGCTGCCTTGGCTTGCATCATGGCCAAGATCCCCTACTTCGCCATCACCAACAACGAGACCCACATGGCCCTGCTGACGGAGAGGCTGCAGGAACGAGTTTTTCAGGAGTTTCAGAACCCTGACAGCCCACTGTATGAGCCGGTGTGTGTTGCTGACTTTGATGTTGCTTGCTAGTACTTTGTGTCGTTTTTTTCTTGGAATGACATGTCGTCTTTTTGGTGGGACTTGGTGGGCCTGAGAAAAAAAATTGCGGGCCAAGGTTGAGTCCAAGCCCAACCCGGAATCCAAGCCTGGGCCCAAGCCCAAGCCCAAGCGAAAGACCAAGAAGACCAACCCGGAGGGAGCAAGTGAGCCCAACCCGGAGGAAGCCGATCCAAAGCCGAAGAAGAAGGCCAAGAAGGAGGCTGAGCCAGACCTGAACGCGCTTCTTGCCACGATTGAGGCGGAAGGAGGAGAAGACCCTGCAGCATGAGCCAAGATATGCCAGATGGAAATTCAATGGCTGAAGCTGGGAGTCAATATGGGACTTCACTTGAGCCGCGGCACTCTGTTGATAGGAGTAGAGTTCTGTGCAGAGTCTTTCTGAACTGAAGCATTTCTGAACAACAATGTTTTCTGAATCCATCATTTCTGACCCCATCATTTTTCTGATCACAGAGCTCGGAATCCTTGTAAGCATTCACTTGCTGCCGCAATCTTTCGATAGGAGTAGAGCTCTGTGCAGAGTCTTTCTGAACTGAAGCATTTCTGAACAGAAATGTTTTCTGAACCCATGATTTCTGAAAGCATTTCTGAAACCGTTATTTTTCTGAACACAGAGCTTGGACTCCTTGTAAGCATTCACTGGAACTGCCGGGTTGTCCGACTCGCTGTGGCAATCCTTCAATAAGAGTACAGATCTGAGCTCTGTGCAGAATGTATTGAGGTAGAGCTTTGTAAATTACTGCAAGGCATTGACTACAAATGCACAGAGTTCGGAATCTTTGTCAGTCACTGTAGTTGTGTAGCTGGGCTTGATCCCATGCCATGACAAAAGTTTTCAACATATTTCAATTGAATAGGAATTAACATATGTTCACGATAATTTCCAGATTTTGAACTGCAGCACAGGTTTCAGGACAATGGTTCAAGCCGGGCAGACGCAGTCGCGAGCACAGACCATCCACAGCCTGACGGCCAGCTGCGTGCCACAAATAAATCCAGCTGGAGTGCTAGTTGCTAGTTTATTTGTCATTATCTGTCCAAGATCTGCTACTGAAGAAATTGAATGAGCCTGAGCCTTTCAAGTGTGAGTTTGAGGCGATTGGATGCTGTTGGGGCGCGGCAACCCAGCTTGACAACCAGGGGGTGAAAGCCATTGCTTTTTGGCAGTAAAAGTAGAACCCACCTTTACCTTTCCAGCGGAGATCAGTGGCTCAAACTCGCAGATTGCAAAGATGTCCCGTAAGCGTCCTCACTCACAGATTGCAAAGCCAGATTTGCAGGTCTGGACAGATTTCAGTGGATTGGAAGCCCCGTTGATGGCTTTGCAAAACATAGGAGTGTCGTTCAGGCAAGTACAGGCTTGCGATGTCTTGCCCGAAGCCAGGGCCTTTTGGAATGCTCATTTCGATCATGGGTGTGCAACAATTTACAACCATGACATCACACAACGGGATTTGAAGGACCTGGAAAAATTCAGTGTGGATCTTTATGTTGCAGGCTTCCCCTGCCCAGACTATTCCATTGCTGGTACTGGAAGCGGAGCCACTGGCAAGACAGGCGGCCTCATGCTGAACATGGTGGCTACCTTGAAAGTGATGCTGCCACATGTTTTTCTTCTAGAGAACGTAGCTGGCTTCGTGACCCAGCACCAGCCTACTTACTTGTGGCTCTTGGACCAGCTTCGGAGGATGGGGAAGGGCTATTGGGTGGACGCCCGCATTCTGAATTGCAAAGACCACGGGATACCCCAGAGCAGGCCAAGGTTGTTCATCGTGGGGATTCAGAAGGAAAGGGTGCCCAAGGACTTTGTGTTTGAGTGGCCGCCTGAAATTGGACACGTTCCTTTGTCTTTCTTGCTGGATCGTCAAACGAGCAAAGCCACAGTGAAAGATCACCCCCCTGCCTCACAGACTCAAGCCTTCAAAAATTGGCAGACTGCATGCCGGCAGATCATCCAAAAGCTAGAACAGAACCCTTTTGAGTCTCACATCTGTGCAGACATAGATGGCTCGCGTGGGCCTCACTGGATGGACGGCTGCGTTCCATGCTTGACCCGTTCGCGATGTGGAAAAGAATCTCATTGGCTGATGGGTCGAGGCAGGCGGTTGAACCTCAACGAAACGGCTCGACTGATGGGAATGAACCCAAAGTCCATCGATGTAGACTGCGTGACCAAGAACAAGATGGGTAAGATGCTTGGAAACAGCATGTGTGTCAACGTTCTGGAGAGATTGCTAGTCAGACTTCTTCCTGCTGCCGGATGGCGCCACTTGAAGCTTCTGGATCGGTGGGGCAGCTTGAGTTCAGCCAAGAAGGCTGCCGCAGCGCTCAACGCATAGACCAAAAAAGTTTTTGCTGAGCAGCAAATGGCCTGCTGTCCAGCAGGCACTTGGCTCCCCTGCTGTCCAGGAGGCAACGCAACACAAATTGCTGTCCACGCAATTATTGCTGTTCTGAGGTTCTGACCATGGATGTTCTTTCGAGGTGTGGCCTGATGGAAACTGGGGCATGGACATGAACGCTGCTGGCCAGCAGCGGATTTTCTTTTTAAGGTCATTGCAGTTCAATCACTGACTGTGATCAATTTATGACCACATTTTGAGCAATACCGTTGCTTAGTTTCAAGCAGGGCATGCCCACAGCGCGTGCAGAAATTACTATCATGATCATGACCATCCTGCTCATTCCAGGAAGAGACACTGTGCGCAATGGGTCCAAGTGCTTGATTGACTGCTTGCCTTGTCCTTTTTGTTGTCGGCCTGTCGTAGACAGTCTCTAAAGTCCGAATGGATGCCCCTGTCAAGCTCGCCACAATAGCGCTGCTATGGCGCTGCTCCTTCAAGAGGGACACCGCAGTTTTCTTCATGGAATGTGTGCGCAGTTTGGACAGATCAAATGACTCAAAGGGGTGATGTTCTTTCCGGGTTCTAGCTGCCTTCACATCTTTCTTGATGATTTCAGCAGCAGCTCGCATGTGCTTCCCATAGCTGCGGGTTGATATCGCCTTGTTTGGTGTTTGTTCACCATTTGGTTTCCGTCCAGGAAAAAGATAAGCATTGCTTGGCTGCTCGTCGAATCGCACTTGAGGCCATTGCTGTCCTTGAGCATTGCGTAGTGGGTTGCCACTGTACATCCAGCTGTGCAGCAATTTAGCCAAGTCAATTGGAATCGGGACCTGTCGGGGCACGGTTTTCCTGTTCAATCCATCTGGGATGTTGATGCTTGGTGAGCCAATGCCTGCATCATCTATGCATTCCAGCCAGCTTGCCTGGCACCTCCGCAAAGCATCTGCTCTTTCTCCACAAAATAGTTGCAGAAGAACAAGTACGCTGGTCCACAAACTCATCCTTTGTAGGGTTGCGTGCAGGTACCTTGCTGATTACCAACCAGATGGGATGGGATGGGATGTCGATATCAAAAACTATATATCACATTAAATCACAATATATATATATTATATATATATCGTGTGGGGTAAGTTTTAGCTATATAGCTAAAAGAAAAAAAAGGATTGCAGAGTGGCAGGAATTGCTCTACATCCATCGCTTCACTGCCATGCCCTGCGCCGCGAGTTTTGGGTTTCACATATCGGCATGCTTCCAAGTGCTCAGTTGAACAGAAGCGCAATACCTTGCAGTGAGCCCGCATGTTGCGGCATTCCTTCAGGTCGCACTGTGCCCGCTCTAGTTGCAAACTCTTACCGATGTTCTTGACATCTTTGCATCTCCTGCAACGTTTGTATGCGCACCTGATTTGAGTTTTCCTTCGCGGGTTCCTCTTTGGTCCTCTCTGTTGCTTCTGTGCGGCCATGGCGGTCAGTACAAGAGTTTGGCCAAAGATGCTGTCAATTTCTCGTGTTATTTGAATGGAGAAACATGTGTTCTAACAGGTTTTTTCTTTCATGCTGAGGAAAGCTTGTTTGCCACCAGACTTGAGGCAGGAAGTCTTGTTTTCGGGCCCTCCGTGCCTGCAGATCGAGGGTTCCGAAACGGGGTCTAGAACCCACGGGGTTCCAGCCCCCCCACGGGGATGATACAGATACATACATACATACATACATACACTGCTGCTCAGCAGGATACAGATACATACATTTACATGTACATACATACACTGCTGCTCAGCAGGATACAGATACAGATGCATACATTTACATGACATACATACACTGCTGCTCAGCAGGGTAATACATACACTGCTGCTCAGCAGGATACAGATACATACATTTACATGTACATACATACACTGCTGCTCAGCAGGGTACAGATACAGATGCATACATTTACATGTACATACATACACTGCTGCTCAGCAGGGTACAGATACAGATACATACAGATACATACATACGTACATACATACACACATACATACATACGTACGTACGTACATACATACATACATACATATACATACACATACATACACATACATACACATACATACACATACGTACACATACATACACATATACGTACACACATACGTACACGTACACACACATATACGTACACATATACGTACACACATACATACAACATACACACAACATACATACACATACATACACATACATACACATACATACACATATACATACACATATACATACACATATACATATACATACACATATACATACACACATACATACATACATACATACACACATACATACATACATACATATATACATACATACATACACACATACAGATATACATACATACATACAGACATACATACATACATACACACATACATACATACATACAGATACAGATACATACTTTTACATGTACATACATTTACATGTACATACATTTACATGTACATACATTTACATGTACTTACATTTACGTGTACATACATTTACATGTACATACATGTACATGTACATATACATACAGACATACAGACATACAAACATACAGAGATACAGACATACAGGCATACAGACATACAGACACACAGACATACACAGATACAGACATACATACATACATACATACATTACATACATACATACATACATACATACAGACATACAGACATACATGCATACATGCAAACATGCATACATGCATACACGCATACATGCATACATGCATACATGCATACATACATACATATATATATATATACAGATGTACATACATACATACATGCATACATACATACATATATATATACATACATACAGATGTACATACATACATACATACATTCATTCATACATACATACATACAAATATAATATATACGTTTACATACAAACACATACAAACACATACAAACACATACAAACACATACAAACACATACATACAAACACATACAAACACATACAAACACATACAAACACATACAAACACATACAAACACATACAAACACATACAAACACATACAAACACATACATACATACATACATACGTACGTACGTACGTACGTACGTACGTACAAACGTACAAACGTACAAACGTACATACGTACATACGTACATACGTACATACGTAACGTACTTACGTACATACATATCTACATATGAAGTATGATTGCTGGTCAGCAATTCAGCCATGGCTACGGCTGCTGGTCAGCAGCTTGTTACTAGAATTAGAAGTGATTGCTGGTCAGCAATCCTGCGTTTGCTGCTCTGCTGCTGTTGAGGCTAAGCAGTTTTGTCAATCACAACAAATTGTTCAATCAAAAACCACATATTCACTTTTCCTTCCCACCAAGTGTCGTGTTGTCAAGATAAGGTAGACTTAGAGTAGATGATGGTTCAGATACTGTATAAAGATGTCCTGTGCAGCAAACATTGCCCATGGTTGCCAGGCCCAGCCAACCGAGCCTCCAGAAGATCAGGAGACTGTTTGGCCCCAAGCCTGCATGAGTGAGTCAGTGGTTTATTTGTTCTTTCCGCACTGCTGAGCAGCAGTAAGTGTGTAAGTCCACTGTTGACCAGCAGTAATAAAGAGCTTGCGCACTGCTGACCAGCAGTAATAAAGAGCTTGCGCGCTGCTGACCAGCAGAAAGCTGTTCCACTGCTGACCAGCAGTAATACAGAATTTGAGCACTGCTGAGCAGCAGTATAAGCTGTTTCTCCCCGCTGCCGTTGAGCGGATCTGTAATGTAGTATGATGTATATAGTACAGTAGGACAGCAACATATGAGTTTCAGAATGAACAAGTTGGACAAGAAGACCAGAACAAGAAACAAACAAACTACTGCATATAGAGAAGTTCAGTCGAAGCACATGCATAGCACATGTCACCACGTCGCACCACATCGCATCACATCCAACCACAGCTCATCGCATCACATCAAACCACAGCTCATCGCATCACTTCAAACCACAGCTGATCACATCACACCACACCACATCACATCACATCACATAACTACACATAACATCACATCACACCGGAGCACATCACAAGTCGATCTTGACCATCATCGGCCATGGGAGGAGGAAAGGGAGATTGGAAAGTTAAAGCAGAAGATGATGGAGGAGATGGAAAAGGAGATGGAAAAGGGCAAAGGCAGTTGAGGCCGGGCATGGAGAACAGACAGTGGGGAAGATTGTTTACGATGCTCGACACAGCCCTCATGCAACTTCAGCTGGGCATTGGCATCAGCATCGAGCTTGCTGAAGCAAGCCTACAACAGCTGGCTGGCCAGCTCCATCACAACCAGCAACAAGTGCAAATACAGCAGCAACTGCAACAGATGCTCCAGCAGCAGATGCATCAGCACCTACAGCAGCAGAGCCAGCAGCTGCTGCAGAGCCAGCAGCAGATGCAACAGCAGCTCCAGCAGCAGAACCAGCAGCTGCAGCAGCAGAACCAGCAGCTGCAGCAGCTGCAGCCACGGCCGTTGCAGCCACAGCCACCACCACTGCCACGGCCCCCAGCACAGCAGCAGCTGCACGAACAACAACAGCAACAGCTGCGCGAACAGCAACAGCTGCGCGAACAGCGGCACCAGCAGCAAAGGGCGCAGTGGGAAGCGCAGCAAAAAGCAGAGGCTGATCTTCAAGCGCAAAGACGGGTAGCGCAGGAAGCGCAAAGACAGGCAGAAGCGCAAAGAAAGGCAGAGGCTGAGCTTGAAGCGAAAAGAAAGGCAGCGCAGGAAGCGCAAAGAAGGGCAGAAGCTGAGCTTGAAGCTAAAAGAAAGGCAGCGCAGGAAGCGCAAAGACGGGCAGAGGCTGAGCTTGAAGCGAAGAGAAAAGCAGCGGAAGAGAAGAGAAAGGCAGAGGAGAGGAAAGAAGCTGAGAGACAGAGGCTCACCGCCGAACACAAGAAGGCCTACGCCTACGCCTTTGTTGTGATTGCTGACCAGCAATCAATTTTCAATGAGACATGATAAACTTGTAGTGAGAACAGGTCTGTGATGCAACATCATTGTGATTTTGTTTTGGAGGTGCACCTACCGTCACCCCGGGCACCTCCTGGTCAAGCTGCTGCTCAAGCTGCTGCTCCGAAGGCCCTGACCAACGCTGGTTGTCTGTTACCATTGCTGACCAGCAGTTGTCGTCCACATCATCCATGTACTTGCTGACCAGCAAGTGTCATCAACATCATCCACATGCACATACTTGCTGAACAGCAGTGCAGTTGTGTCATCACTAGCGTCATGTGTTACACTTGCTGACGAGCAATTGTCATCAACCTCATCCACGTACTTGCTGACCAGCAAGTGTCATCAACATCATCAACATAACTGCTGAACAGCAGTTGTGTCACCAATAGCATCATGTATTACAATTGCTGACCAGCAGTTGTCGTCAACATCATCCACGTACTTGCTGACCAGCAAGTGTCATCAACATCATCAACATAACTGCTGAACAGCAGTTGTGTCATCAATAGCATCAATAGCATCATGTGTTCCAGCTGCTGATCAGCAGGCGGATGTGGCGCGAAAAGGCCCGCCTGGTTGCACGCCAAAGGCCCTCGGTGATGCTGGTTGTCAAACAAAAATTTAGCATTGTGGCAATAGTGTGGTCAACATGATCTTGTTTGCAGGGGTCCCCGCCGCCTCATGCTGCGGCTTCACCACGCGCTGCGAAGGCCCTGGCCAACGGCGGCTGTTGCTAAATGGATGACTTGGGTTCAAGCATGTTCAAGCTGCAATTGCTGACCAGCAATTGCCGTCAACATCAATGATGTTGGTGTCTTACATATAAATAGTTGTAAGATACAGTAGATATACAGTATGGATTATCAACAAACAAGCTTTCAACATTGTGAGTTCGAAGTGGAGGCCACCCCGCCGCCTTCACCAGCTACTGCTGCGAAGGCCCGGTCCAACGGCGGCTGAAGCTAAATGGATGACTTGGGTTCAAGCTGCAATTGCAGACGATTAATTGTCGTCAACATCATCGACATTGGTGTCCTATTTCTATATATATATTATATATATATATGATCCAGATATATGGATTATCAGCAAACAAGCTTTCAACATTGTGAGTTCGAATTGGAGGCGACCCCACCGCCTTCAGCAGCATCAAGCAAGGCTCCGGCGAAGGCCCTGGCCAACGGCGGCAGTAGCTAAATGGATGACTTGGTTCAAGCTGTAATTGCTGACCAGCAATTGTCGTCAACATTAATGTTTTCAACATTGTGAGTTCGAATTGGAGGCGACCCCACCGCCTTCAGCAGCATCAAGCAAGGCTCCGGCGAAGGCCCTGGCCAACGGCGGCAGTAGCTAAATGGATGACTTGGTTCAAGCTGTAATTGCTGACCAGCAATTGTCGTCAACATCAATGTTTTCAACATTGTGAGTTCGAATTGGAGGCCACCCCACTGCCTTCACCAGCTTCTGGTGGAGCTGCTGCTGCGAAGGCCCTGTGCAACAGCGGCTGTAGCTAAATGGATGAATTGGGTTCAAGCTGCATTGCTGAACAGAAATTGTCGTCAACATCATTGACCTTGGTATCCTGTATATATATATATTTTGTATGTATATATAAGATAGAGATTTCGATTATCAAGAAACACAGATGGATTAATATACATGTAAACATGTGATATTTAATACAACAGTACGATTTCAATATCATTTTAAGAAGGGTGTAAGTTTAAGATAGCCACTGTGTCTTGCAGGCTAAGAGCCAGCCAGAAGCTAGCAGCAGCAGCAGCAGCAGCAGCAGCACGACTAGCGAGGCAGGACTCACTAGCCAAGAGATTCAGGCCAGGGTGTTTCCTGTCTTGCTCGTGTAGCAGTAGCTATAATTTGGCGCAGAATGCTGTCTGTCAATCAGGAGATCTTGGACGCGCCGCTCGATGAACAGAAGGCACCTAAGGCACCGGTTCTTGTGTCCTGGTTTGCTGTCCAGCAAGACTTTTTGCTGCTGTCCAGCAACCGGTCTGTTGTTGAGTTAGATTCATGTTGCTGTCCAGCAACACTTGTCAGCTTAGGTTCGTGTTGTTGCTGCCCAGCAACAGTGTAGGAAAATTCTTGTTGCTGTCCAGCAACACTTGCTAAGTTACGTTCATGGTGTTCTTGCTGCCAGCCAGGCAAAAGCACCTGCCAAGAAGGCGATGCCAAAGCCTGGGAAGAAAGCAATGCCGCCTCAGAAGGAGGCTGAAAAGAAAGCAGAAAAGCCAAAGAAAGAGGAGGCACAGCCAAAGAAGCCCGAGGAAAAGAAGGAGGAGCCAAAAGAGGAGAAGGAGGAGGCAAAGCCAAGTAAGCCCGAGAAGGCGAATCCGAACACGGCCAAGGAGACGATGAAGATGAAAGAAGAGCCCAAGACAACGGACGCAAAGCCGAAGAAGGCCGACACAACGATGGAGAAGAAAGTTAAAAAAGAGGCAAAGAAAGAAGAGAAAAAGGCAAAGGCCGCAAAGAAAGCAAAGGAAGATGAGCCAAAGAAGGAAGAGGCTGGAGGAAAAAGGAAGAAACAAAAGGACGAGGAGGCGGGCCAGCGCGTCGTCTAACGCATTATGATTTAAATGCAAACTCGTTGAATACCCCCATCGTTTTCAAAACTCCAGCAAACTATGTTGAATAATTCTATTCTTGTTCAACATGCCGTCCACGTTTCAACATCTATGGCCCTGCTTCCATTGGCAGGAAGATGATGCAAAAAGATCGAAGAGGCAAGATAAGTTTTTTTGAGCTGAAGGGAGAACTCTTCCCAACCCCGGCCGAAAGTGTTCCGCCTTGTTCAGGTGAAGATGCTCATGACCGACCTTCACCTGAATCTGAACGCGTTGTGCCAACGGCATATAAGACCGGCAGGCTGAGGAGGCAAAACAGAGCGTATTTGTTCTTGCGTCCCTTTCCGTCACATGGGAGCCTTTTATTGCGTTTTTCGATCAACAGAGCCAAGGTCCGAGCGAAAGTCGTGGCGGTGGGCGCGAAGGCCTGGCAGAACCAGGTTCGTTGGTACAGTCTCACATCACTGTGCTGGACGGGCAGGTAGGGTTATTGTAATATACCCTTTGAAGTAAATTATATATATATTATAATATAACAATCTCAAATGTCACTGGCACTCTGCTGGACAGCAGGCTCCACCATCGAACTGCCGAACTGCTGCTCAGCAGTATTTTTATCATTGATAAAAAGTATATAATTCAACAATCTCAAATGTGAGTTACTCTGCTGGAGAGCAGACTCCACCATCGAACTGCTGCTCAGCAGTATGTTTATCATTGAATAAAGGTATATAATTCAACAGTTTCAATCTCAAATGTGTCACTGGCACTCTGCTGGACAGCAGATTCACCATCGAACTGCTGCTCAGCAGTTTTTTCAGTTTTTTCAACATGACTCAGGTTAAAATAAAATATCAATGGGAGTAAATTAAAAGACAATATCACATTTGAAATGAATTCTACAATGTTCAACCGTTAACAAACATTGAACTACATGGGCGATCACTTCCATGGTTGCAGATGAGTACAGGACACTGCCGTCGAGCTCTTGCAGGTTGCCATTGCAACTCTCCAATGGATGTTCGAAGAACTGCTTAGCAGTGTTGACATGCGCAGTAATCCATTGAAAGTGAAACCATAGTCAAACCATAATTGGAACCAGTTGGTCACAAATCATCCCTCTGCAAGCTGTTGATGGCCTGTTTTGTTTCATGCTTCCACTTGGGCCAAGGCTTCAGAAAGACAAAGGCGCGAGGCGCATGCTCATCCACAAAAATTTCCATTGTGACATTGCTGGACAGCAACGGCATACACTCTCAAAATGTTGTCGTAAGTCTGACATGTCACTGTTTATATATTTATATGCATTGCTGGCCAGCAATGCTCATATGTTTTTGTAAGTCAAATCCAGAACCTTCTCAAATTCTATAGTTGCGCCCGCTGCTTCGCGCATTTAGCCGCCCTGTCCCCCCCCTTTCTTGCCGCTCATTTGCATAAAACGTGATATTGCAATTTTGCATTTTGTTCTTTTTCTTTTTGGTTTGTCGTGTATGCTGTTCAAAAACATTTTTTGCATGCGAAGGGTTGGCCGCAAATTATTGCATTTTTTGTTGGTTTGCCGTGTATGCTTTTCAAAAGAAGTTGCAAAAAAATGCATGTATTAATTTGTTTTTTTGCTGTTTGTCGTATATGCTTTTCAAACATTTTTTTACAAACGGGTTGCAGCAACATCTTGCTTTGGTGCAAACCAGTCCCTGCAAGCAACCCGTCCCTAGCAACAATCCGGGCAG
>CAMXCT020003164.1:31983-74230 GCA_947184155.2 Cladocopium goreaui | reverse complement strand
AGCGCTGCCCAAAGCATTGCAAGCAGTAAATTTACCGCGATACTACCCAGAACAAGTGGAGTATATGCTGGAAAAGGTGAACGAGACGTGCAAGCGCCGAACAGGCAGTGCCGTCGTGGTATACCTGCAACTCACAACCAAAAGCCGCGGAGACAAATTTAGTAGGGATGCCTGTGATGACATTGCTTCCACCCTCGGTGCCTGCGCTCGCAACATCACCTACGACAATGCCGCGTGCAAGTTCATTTTGGAGGTCAGCGTGTCTGCCGTGGCCGACATCATCACCGAAAGGTTTAACATGTCAGATTTGGTGGTGGCGCGACCACTACCTTTCGAAGACTTCACGTCTGTGGTCAAGGAGGTGGCAAAGCAGGGAAACGACTTCCGGACGCTGAACAAGGTTCTTGCCGAAGATGACATGGACGAGGTGTTGAAGCACTACTACATCCGCACAGGGGGCAACTTCCGCGCCTTGGGCGAGATACTGCGAAACGTCTCCAGAGCAGGTCAGAAAGGTGCGGATGCGGTCATCGAGCGGGTTGAGCAGTGGTACAAGCGGAGGGTGGAACCAATTCAAAGGAGATTGGATGACCAGGAAGTGAAGGACTATCTCCTCAAGGTGGCAGGGGCAGGACCCATGGGGTATCTCCCAGAGAGCGACGAAGACACCAAAATGGCATTGAAGCTTCTTCGTGAGGAGCCAGCAGACTGCGTCCTGAGGAGTGCAACCAATGAAACTGTGGCTTTGAAGCATTGGCATTTCGTCGCCAAGCTCTTTGAAGAGGATGAGCAGAAGTTGAGGGACGCAGGATACATGTGAGCTTCGCCGGTGAAAAAAAAAACTGTGGCGCTTGAGATGTTTTGTGGGTGAGTCATCCAAGAGTAATTTTCACATATTGCATGCGTAACCGCAGATACCCAACCCTAGTATCAATGATACCCAGATACCAATATCCAAGTATCAACGATACCCAGAACCAAGCATCAATGATACCCTGATACGAGTATCCAAGTATCAACGATACCCAGAACCAAGTAACAAGGATACCGTGATACCAGTATCCAAGTATCAACGATACCCAGAACCAAGCATCAATGATACCCTGATACCAGTATCCAAGTATCAACGATACCCAGAACCAAGTATCAAGGATACCGTGATACCAGTATCCAAGTATCAACGATACCCAGAACCGAACAAGCAACAACAGACAACTCGTTTCACCCTGGACCTTTTTAGCCAAACCATCAAACACGGACAAATCGTTTCACCCTCAACTCTTGACAAAAGCATCAAACAAGGACTAGTCGTTTCACCCTCAACTTTTATAGCCAAGCCATCAAACACAGACAAATCGTTTCACCCTGAACTTTTGAAGACAAAAGATCCTTACTTCAACAAGTGTCCTAAAACCATTGTTTTAGCGTCCAAAAAACATCAATTTAGGACACTTGTTAAAAACACCATTTTTAGAGCAACAGACCCAAAAACACTTAAAGAAATGACGCCTTATAGAATCAAGAATTGAATATGCCCTGCTATATGTATATTAACGGTATGAAGCAAGAAATGGACGAAGACCTTTTTGACCAAATGGCGGAAACACTACACCAATCCAGCAACCCTCAAAATCCACCAACCACAACATCCACAAAATGGAAACCCGACGGAACTTACGACAAGAAACCATTAGACCCCAATTATTTTTCAAAGTATTATCAAAAGAAATTATCAACCCCTTTCACCTGTCCAGACTGCGGACGAACCACAAGCAAATCCAATCTATCAAAACACCGTCAAACCAACAGATGTATGAACAGCAGACGACACTAAAAATAAAACCTTCTCATTAACAACGCTTTGTTAATCAGAATGTTTTATCTATCTAAGGGCTGCCGCCCCTGCCGCCGACCCCGGAAGAATCCGCAATGAATCAAACCAAATTGGCAAAAATGAAGGACGGAAAAGCATCAAAATTGCGCCCAAACACTCCCATCATCGTATTCTATCTTGACGATTTTGTAGGATTGATTGCTCCACTTTGAGTTATACTCCTTCCTCTCTCGGTGTAGTTGTCTTTTTTCTTCTCAAAGACCTTGACCATATCATTCACTTTGACCTCTGGATATTTGCGAGTGTTCTTTTCCCTCCTTGTCACATTCACCCTGACGTCCATATGGTTCTTGTCGTCGTGGGCATCCTTGGGTTTCATTTTGGTTGATGAATGGACGGTGTCGTTGTATTTATCTAACGCTTTGGACAACATCACAGTCCAACTACCGCGATTAAACCTAACTCTATCGTATATCATATTTTTTCATTGTCCTTATGAAACGCTCCACAACATTAGCGTGTGTTAGGGTGACGACGTGAGTGATGCCTTCTTTCTCAAAAAAGTCTTTTACCCGATTTTACCCCTGCTTGGAAGGCACGGTCATTATCACTATAAACGGACATTGGAAAACCCATTTTGTTGAAACTCTCTTTCATCGCCGATAATGTAATTGGTCCGGATTTTTCTTTCATAGGGACGACGTTTGCCAACTTGCTAAAGATGTCAATGACCACCAACCCATATCTCGGTTCGACGTTCTTGATTGGAATTTTCGTCTCTGGTTCTTTGGCAAGGGGTTTCATATCCATTATGTCAATCTGATATTCAAACCTTGCGAAGGGCGCGGTGTAGGAGTTTGAACCCCTGTATTTTCTAATCTGTTTGTTGGGCTGTTTCCTCATAAAGTTTTCCACATCCACCCTGTTGATGGTCTGGTCTTGTTCCTTGGCTTTCTTAAGGGTCTCATTGATTGAACCGAAGCCCGTTTCAAGATTGTAATAGACATTGCTTATGATGTCATCTCGTGATGGTCTCCTTGCCATATGTTATAATATTAGATTTTTAAAATTATCAGCAATAAAAAATATACTTGAAGAAAACATACCTATATATAGTAAGACTAAATAAGATGACTAAATTTGACTGTGGATGTCGTATTATGACAGATGTTATAACCCTGAACGGAAGAAACCAACCTAATTGGAACTACTTGCTCAAAACCTTTGTGAATGTGTGTGGCAAGTGCTACAGGAAGCAAATAAAATTCCAATATATGGAAAACAAACTTATGGAAATGGAAAAGCAACGAATGGAAATGTTTATGGAAAATGAGGATGAAGAGCACGACACATACTTTGACCTGACAGAGTTGAAGGAACATCTCAAAACCCTCCCACCCAATGAAAGACACAAAGTGAAGGATTTTGAGAGGTTAAGAAACCTCGCCAATGGACAAGACCCCAATGAAGGAATGAGTGAAATTGATATGGTTATAAAGGAACTGGAAGAGGAGGAAAGGGAAAACAAAAACCAACCCGAACCCGAAAACTGAACGAACCCCAAAAAACTACTTAAAGAAAAAATGACTATATATATAGTAAGAGGATGCTATTTACATATAAAAACTGCGGATGTTGTAAGAAAAAAATGACTGACATTAAGGTTTTATTGAACAACATTTTTCCGGCTGGAATTTGTGATGAGATATGTAATTACAACCTTCACTGTTCTAAATGTAAGGACTTGAATGATAAGGAGCGCAGATACATAAATTTCAATTATCATTGTGACTATTTTAATGATAAAGAACTAACAAGAGTTGAAAAGCAAATATATTTCTTTAAAACAAGGATGGAGAAATCACCTATCTATTTGTCTAATACTAATCGGACAAACACTCGGCAAATGAAAAGAGAAATTGATGTTTTAATGGATACATCCAAACTCAAGCAAGAATTCAAACACAACAAACTGTTCTTAATGGCGATTAAGTCTTTTGTAAAAAGGGAGTGGAAAACTACCTATCACTTCCTTAAACACTTTCACGACCTTACATATATGAAGTATTGTAAGAACAAACGGGAGTGGTGGTTTCCTCAAAATGATTGGACTTATACATTTAGAAATAGGGAGTTTCAGGTAAAAGACATTTTGGAAATCTTCCTGCGTGAATACCTTGAAGAACTGTTCAAGGGTTATGAGAAATACTGTAATCTAACGGAAATACAAGAGCACCTATAAAAAGTGATAAATACTTAAAGATAAAATAACTATATATATATATAGTAAGAGAAAATGAGTAGAGCAAAAATTGAGGTTATAGATACAGGGAATATTGGTATATATGCTGACTTTGGTAGTGAAAGTGAAGATGAACACGAATATGATAGACAATCAATAGAAAAAGAAGATGAAGAGGTTAGAGACTTTGTAAAGTGTCATCCTATGCCTTCACCAGATGATGTTTGGAAGAAAGTAATTAACAGGTTGAAACACGACCAAGGATTAAATGCTATGATAATATATTCGTTTGTAAATTTTGACATTATGAAAAAGATGTATGAAAACCTCACTGATAAAAAGGTCATCGTTGATTGTGGTAAGGATCTTAACCGTGATGGAAATTGGGATGCTATGGCAATAAATCAAACTCTATTAGCATTAGCAATAGATGAACTGAATGATACAGACAAACCTATCACAAGTCAAATCAGGATAATTGAACACTGGTGGGATGCAATAGGAAAGTGGAAAGCATAAATGAACAAGACACCAAAATTACTTAAAGAACAAATACCTATATATAGTAAGAGAAAAATGCCAATGCTTGGAGTTAGTGAAGAGGAACTGAAAAGAGATAGAGAAAGATTAATGAATTTCATAAAAGAAAATCCGTATCCTGATTATAAATTTATAGAATATGACCTACTACTTAAGCAAGAACAATCTTTAGAGCAATACGCAGAGTATGGAGAGATAAACCACGACCTTATGAAAGAAATTTATGAAAACATAATTGATAAAGATTTAATCAAAAAACACGGTGGGAGGATACACCATAGAGGAGGAATGACAGCATTACAACAAAACTATTATACACTATTAACAGTATTGAAACATTTAATTGACCAACAAGGACTGGATAGAGACACAATCATTTTAGTGTTCTACAACATTAAAACGATTGTTTCTCAATATTGGGATGGAATAGGTAGTGGTGATGAAAAGTGGAGACACTAAACCTAACGATTAATTCATAATATCTTAACAAAAATATATTATGACGTAATCACCCACCCAAACACAAACAAAAACCCCAACAGCCTAAACAAATCCTACCCCCATTCAATCCAAACATTATCACAACAACCTCAACAACACATTTAGCAAGAGAATCAAAAAGAAACAGTCAAACATTTAGATTTACAACATTGAACAAAAACATAACAGCCTCCCACCTGACGTCCAACCTGTCTTGTCCTAGCATCCCTGTTTTACCATTTTTTGCCAGAGACTATGGGCGACGCATCCTCCGAAACGTCAGAAGGTTGCCTCAACTTGATCAAGTCATGACATTGCGTACAGCACTGTGTGTCCAAAGCCGACGTGCAGCTTGAATCCGCCAGGCCGAGAATGACAAGTGGTGGGGCAGCTGGGAAAAGGCGCGGTACTGCCCGCAATACCTCACACCATTCCACACCATTCGTATGCGTGCTTCCGTCAGCAAGTTCTCCGGCAAGATCGCACTGCAGGCTGGCAGCCGCAAAAAGGGACACAAGGTGCAGTTCTCAGTTTTGAGATGCAGAGGCACTGCAGAACTGCAGAGCCACAGGTTGACACATATATGTGAAGATGCTGGACTTTGAAGCTGACATTTCCAAACCCAGGAGAAGAACAAAGACGGCCCCGCTCTAGCAGAGGCACTGCTTCGGCGAGAACGACTTGCTTTCACTCTGTCTCATGTCAGTCCCTGTGTGTCTCGTGAGGACGACGACGCCGAAGGAGACTTTTGGGACATGTGGCTTGCCAAGACTGACACTGCTGGGTGTAACGGACCACAACGGACCACAACGGACCAAAACGGACCCGATTCAATCAGCCAACCGAATTCTGCTAAGGCCAGACACGTCTGCCCCAGATGCAGAGGCAAGCTTTTGAAATGACAAGTTACAAAAGCTACCCACTGCATTGATGGGCTTTGATGTGGTTTTATTAGCTTTGTTTTTTCTTATGTATTGTCTGTATTGTTCTTTCTTATGATTTATTAATTTATTCTTACTATTTCTATCTATTTCTATCTATTTCTATCTATTTCTTACTGCTATGTGTTCTTTTTGAATTTGATGAACACATTTTTTCAAAGCCGCAGACGGCTTCCTCGCAGGGTGGCTTGGATCGGTGGACCTTGGGCCGCCTTCCGGGACACGAGCAAGCTGCAGAGGATGGCATGGCGGTACCCAAGGCATACGCGGCTGAGATTCTTGTTGTTTCCCAGATTATTTTCTGTTTTGATGTTATGTGTATATGTATGTATGTATATATATATATATGTAACACACACACACACATAATATATATATACATACATATTATATTCTACATATGTTTTGATGTTTTTTGATGTTTATTGTTGGGTTTTTGATCAAGACTTTATTCTCTTTACTCTCAAATCAATGTCCCAGAATGATGGGAACCCCAAAGTATCTTCCCAGACATGCATCCAAAACATGGTGGAAGCCTCCCTGGTTTAGCTATCCTGCTATCCCATTTCCCGTGTTTTGGACACCCAGATGTTTGTCTTCATCATTGAAGATCTTTGCTTAAAGTAACTTGCCGAACGGTTTCCGGCCTCAGGCGATGCCAAACAATGCCTTGACCGTGGAGGCATTAGAGTTTGAGCCCCAATGACTTCCAACGAAAGGTCTTTATCTCCCCCATGATTGGGAAATTGAAACCTGGAACATCAGCTGTAATGGTGATTCAATATGATTCAATACTTGTTAGCCAAGGAAATCATCTTCTATGATTTCTACATATGTGTATTTCCGAGGCGTGACCACCTGGCAGCTGCTCGGACCTCGATTGACAACTGGAAGCTTCGATAAAGATGTAGGTCACAATTTCGAACCAACGAAACTCTAGCAGATTGATCAATGTTGGGTGCCATCCAGTTGTTTTATCTTGTTTCGGTGCCTCATTTTTTTACGAATACCCAATGTGACTTGTGACTGGCTGCAAGGCCCCCACAGTGGCGCCGCAGGTGGCAGCTGCCCGGCTGCAGCTGCAAAAGGGATCACAAATTTGGTCATGCTTAGCATATGGGTATGGGTCAATACCTATAGATACATTTTTAGTGGGATGAACATCCATTTACCAGCTATTTTGGGGTTCACTAGGTACCAGGGTTTTGACCCATTCCCATATGAACTTGAAACCATCTTGTTAGGATCAGCAATTCCGAGCCTACAGATTTGAATCTTAATCACAGCCCAAATAGATACTTCTTGGAGATGAATCCCTCGGGTGATGCAAAAATTCCACATTCTACCAGCTACCAGCTGTTTGGTCGCCATGCTGATTCCCACCCTTGAGCAACTGCTCAGGCTCCAGCCCCCATGAACGCGCCCAGTGGCAATTGGATGGTGGATGGCCTACCACCACCTCAGCAGGAGAGATCGGAGAGATCCAGTCCAAAAATGGAGCATTTACCCTGAGGGGTCCGGTAGCTTATTTTCACAATCCCCGTGTCTTCTGGAGCCTGAAGTTACTCAAAGAAACCCCACCACCAACTGAGACCAACTGCCCAAAGGACCTTTTGGCAGCACTGGGTGCGCCAGTGGCCGTTGGGAGGCCCAGGTCCATCTTTTCATGCATCAGATTGCTGGAGGGTGCCTCAAGGGCAGGTGAAATGCCATGGAAGTCTTTCTCTGGCAGACATTTTCAGTATATGATTTCAGATGCCCAGTCCAAGATGCCAAGCAAACCTGTGAAGGATCAAATCTTGATCCGGCCCTGAGGCATCTTCCAGCTCTGCCCCAGCAGAGGATAGAAACCAGGATAGGCCTGAGCGCGGCGAGAAAGGCGAGGGGGACACAAGCTTGTTCTTTGTCACAAAAATACTATTGTACAATTGAATACACCAGGCCACCATTTTCTACCAATCACATTCCATTTATTTGATGTGCCAATACTGCACCAATTTATGCCAAGTCTGGCTGCAAACTGTGCATTTGACAGGAAGGAAGCAGTCCATTCGTTCTTGTCGTGGGGTGTTTGCAGTCGTTTGTTTCTCACTCCAATCTGACATTGGTTTGACCTTTGGTGCTAGGCCGCGGGAAGGGCAAGAAAGGTAAAGACCGAGAGAAGGGTGCCGAGGGCGAGAAGGACCTCCAAAGCTAAACTCGACATACCTGGCTGGGTGTGCAATGGATCTGGCAAGAAATTATGCAGAAAGCAAGTACCAAAATGAGAGCTCTCACCGTGCTTTGCCTTGTGGGAGACTTAGCATATCTTAGGCGGGAAGGGAGAGATGGTAAGCAAAAGACACCAGTGGGGACTACTGTAATGTAGGTCACAATAAAATCCAAGTGGTACTATAATGATACAAAAACAGGCACCCCCGACACATGGGTTTGGAGGGCCCGAATGCACGTTTCTTTCAGGAGCGACTAGAGCGCATAGATCGCTCAGACGATCCTCGTCGGCAAGCGGTCGAGCAGGTGGGATCCACTTGGAAGATGGTGAAAGATGGTGAAAGATGGTGAAAGATGGTGAAAAGCGACAGGTCAAATGGTGAAGGTAACGACTCTGCATTCTCTCCAGGTCGGAGAAGTCGTTACGGTGCGCAAGCACAGCTCAATGGGCTGTGCCGTCGTATCCATGACCGATGTCAGGGTGCGACAGGCCGCGGCTTGGGTGCGATCTTGAGATTGGACCAAGAACACTAGTGCTGAGTGCTGCCTCCTGCACGCTTGACATGGACCTCAGCAACCGTGGCAATCTATATGTGCACCAAGTACCAAGTGTAGAAGTGTCGTTGTCGTTAGACTTCAGTTTTGATGTTTGTTTACTAGTGATGGCTAGTGATTCCAGGTCCTCGTGGCCCTCGTGGCTAGTCCTTTTTGGGGCAACAAACTCGCGGGGCGATGCTACCAGACTGCGACGCCAGGCAATCGTGGCCGAAGGCAACGAATGCACAATCAATGGCCTCAAGGTCCAAATCAAACCGCATCACAACAAGGACTGAACAGATAGATACAGTTAGTACATGTAATACATATATAGTATTATATATATAGATATTATACATATATATAATGATATATATATATAATAATATATATATAATAATATATATATATAATATAATACATATATATATATATATATACATATGTATAATCATGTATAGATAGTATACATACGGACACCTTGTGTCACCTTAGTGCAGTCTTGTGCAGTATCTGAGAGCGCTGTGTTGATGCTTTTTCTAACCGGTCTTGAATCAATACTTGGGAGCCATGATTTGCTTTGGCTTCCATTTTTGTGGTTGTGTGAACGAACTGCAGGACACCAAAGAAGAGGTTCTGACCGACCTGTTCGTCGCTTGGGGTAGACAGGCCGGAGGGGAGGATGCAGCATTTTCTTGGCATTCCTACTTCAGCGCTGAAAGGTAGAGAAGGTGAGTCCCCTTTCGGAAGAGAAGATTGCCCAGTGCCTTCGCAGATCATTGTGCTGCTCAAGTGGTGGCGGATGCACGAGCTGCTAGGTACTTTGACAAAAAGTACAAGGACATCATCGCAGGATGGAAGGCAGCTGAGGAGGTGTGCAGCTGCGCAGCTGCGCCGCGCCTGTGACGACAAACATAATATCGGAGTCGTTCTAAACCCATGCAAGACTTTTAGTATCCGAGCGACATTTGCAGATATGGACGTGTGCTTTACCTCAGGGGCGGCCTTTCGTCGAAAGGTTTCGCGAAAGGTCCAAATACACCTAGATGTATGTGATAGTATTCATGCTTGGCAGTTGCGGTTGCATTCGCACAACCATTGAACAATAATTTTGGATATTTTGGGAATCTGTCTCAGATAATGGGTTTTTAGTATTGGAACTGAAACACCCGCCCAGCAAATCATGCAAATCATCCTCTTACGCAAATCATCCTGTAGCTACAAGTCATTCCCAAGAAACATGATTGTCAAATGCAAGAACCTGAGGCAGCTCCTCTAGTTTTGTTGATGTGTTTCTGCCGAGCACATCCTCATCACTGCCAGGAGAGGAGGCAAGCGGAGGAGCGTTGCAGAGCAGTTTTCTGAAGGTATTGCACCCCTGCCCTGCTACAAGGGATTGCCTTACTTAAGGGCCATTCCCCCATTCAGAAAATAAATACACACACACGACATACAATCACAACAACATACATGTGTGTGTGTGCGCGTGTTTTTTGACATACTGATATACTGTACATACGTATATATATATATATAATAGATATTTAGGCTGTCTGTAGTGTAGCTACACACATTCATTCATACATACACATCATCTTTAGACAGCATCAGGAGCAACAACGGCAAGAGATTGTTTTAAAGCAGAGAACTGAAGAGCCGGAAACCCGAGAGAACCGCACTGCGATGGGACTGATGGCATGCCTCCTGCTGGAACACCCCAAGGGGCGATAGAAACCTGTTCCAAGTCAGCAAGTCGCATGATTCAAGATGCATTGCCTTGTGTCCAAAACTTAGGCGTAGACGATACGAAGAAGAAGAGTTGATGACCCAGCTCTCAAAATGCTCTCTTTCGTTTCCAAAACATGCAGTGCTCCGCAGAAAGTGGACCAGAGCCAGAGTGGCAGAAACCCTTAGGCACAAATTCACAAATGAAACCCAAGTTGCATGTTGCAGTACCCAAAGCGGACAAATGAGTGATTCCGTTGGCAGCGAGCCACAACTTGGGAAAACTCAATATCATCGAATGCTTGTCAATATTAATTTTCCTGTGCTTAGGCAAAAGCGACGCCAGCAAGAGGCCCGTTATGCAACCGGGGCCAAGGTTTCTCAAGCTGTGGTGAGAATTCGCGGAATTATCACAGAGTGACCATCTGGTTATTTAACATAGCCATGGAAAATGGCCCATTTATAGATGGTTTACCTATTAAAAATGGTGATTTTCCATGGCTATGTTAAATAGCCAGATGGTAAGTGAGAGTCTGACAATCCACAGAATCTCATAGCTTTCAGTGGAAATGGCATACCGATGTGCTGGATCTGGTCACAGGCTGAGCAGCAGCAGAAATGGATGAGTCAACAGTGGATGCAACAAGCTGGTGGCGTGGTGCCGCAGGCAAGATGCGTTGAACCGTGGTAGCCGTGGCACAGCCCAATTCAACCAGTGAATCATGGTGAATCCCCGACAATTCCTATCTCCGCCAATCTCCGCCAGGGCGGAGCAGTTAGGGGCATGGGAGCCACCGCTGATGCGTGAGGAACTAAGTGAAAGGAGAAAACAAGGCCTTCACACGTGACACAAATAGCCGTTGCTCCGCATGAATTGGTCTAGAAGTGTTTCCTCCAAGGTATCAAGCACAGCTGCAGCAGCAACAGCCACAGCAGTCTGATGCCTGGCAGTAAGCTTGAATGTGCATATAATATACATATTATATATGGTGCACATATATGATTTTCTATGTATACAAAAGCAATTTAGCGAAGTGAGGCAGTAGGTGGACAGTCATGCTTTCACCGGACCAATCATGTTTTGTTTCCAAGTATTAATAAGTGAGCTGCATCACCATCTCTGAGGCAGCAACAAGCAGCAGCCATGCAGTGGAACCCGTCCCAGCAGCAGCAGTGGATGCAGGCAACACAGCTCCAGTGCGGGTAGACTCGCTACCAGTAGTACTGTATCAATCTGTATCATTTGTCTCACATCTCTATCATTCTCTATCTAATATATGAAATGATAATTCACCAACCCCAAATTTGGTGTCAACAGCCGTCAAACAGCACTGGTGTAGCAAATGGCATTGGATTTTTGCAGCATCCACCTTTTATCCTGGATATTCCCGGGCTTAAAAACAATTAGGGATTTGGGAGTTGGTATGCGATGACAATGTTGTTATGATAAGAACGTCCATAGAAGAGAGAATGCTTTCCCTATGGCTTTGTCTGAGAATTCCCTCTCACAGTGGCCAGAACTGCGGGTATACATGGGTATACGGTATCCGGTATACCATGGCATACCCATTTTCAGGATTTTTCAGGTACCCTAGCCATGTCATTTTCACATGCTCCTGACCAGGCAATGGCATACCAGGCACAGGGGTGGCAGATGGCTCAGCGAGGTCTTCAGATGCAGGGCATGGCCCAGGCAGCCTCGGGTCAGGACGGGTGCCCCCTGGGAGTGAGTTGTCCCATTTTGGCTGAGAAAACCTGCGAACATTTGCTGTCAATGGGATGATTTCCCCCACATATTGGATGGTCAATCCCCGGTCAAAATTCGGCCCAGAGAATATGGGATGGTTTCCAAAGTTGAATAACCACTAGTGATCACTAGTGTATGTGTACAGTAAATTATGTAAAAAAAGGCATTGTGGCGCCCTGAAATCTTAGCGCCAATCAGCTCTCCAGGACCAGGCGGATTGGCGGGCTTACTACCAGCAGTGACCTCTTAAGTCCAGACATTTGCAGAGGAATCACAGAGATAACCATATTACCCTCTGGTAATTTAACATAGCTATGGAAAATCACTATTTTTAATGGGAAAATCCACTATAAATGGCCATTTTCAATAGCTATGTTAGTTTACCAGAGGGTAACCTTAAGCATCATTTAGCCACCATTGACCATCATTAACCATCAGAAAAACCATCTGGTCAACCATTTGGTCTTAAATTTTCTCAAATTGGATTTCTGAAACCACATTCTAAAACCCCACCTTCGACATTTTGCATTAGAACCTGTTGCGTTTACACGATTGTGCTCCTGCAATCAAATCGACGTGGAGGTATGTAGATCAACAGCAGCGTGGCCAGAATGCTTTTGTCTTGGCCTAAGGCAATGATCATAAATCTTCTTCAACATCTTCTTGATCCTGTCATTGTGCAAATTTGGTTGTACTGTATCTCTTTTTCACCTAGCTTCCGAAGCCATCTAAGGCTGCACAACAGCAAGCGGGCGGGTCAGAGCCTTACACATGGACATATTTGGACAAACATGGAGAATGTCGCCTAGTCGCCTAGTCGCTGCACAAGTTGATTAGTTTCTATTAGTTTGTGGAGAATGTTCCTTTCATCTCTAAGGTATCAGAACCAGCAAGCCTTCAACTATGGCACATACTCGCGCGGTGAGCGCATTTGAGGGCGCTGTAGGGCTGCCTTGAGACGCCCGCAGATGGCTGAGACATGTGAGAGGTTGTAGGATGCTCCATTAGTCCGTGTCACATTCAGTGCAAGCGGATAAAATTTACGAAATCTTGAAACACTGCATGCCATAATTGAGAAGGATTGTGGACCTGAATGAACGCGGGACTTTTCGGGAGCTGATAGTTGGATCTTTGGACAATTGCCAGCTGGCTTGTTCCACTTTCAAGCTCAAAGTCAGTAGATACTATGCTCCTCCTCAGGATTTGCCGAATTCAAGGTACTAAAACCCATCGCGTGATATGAAAATCCAATCCTCCCGTTAAAACGGGTTTTTGGACAGCGCTTCCCCGCTGTATTGGAAATGCGAGGAGGTTGCAGACTGGCACCAAAATGCCTCAAGTCACCCCTAAGGCAAACAGAGGCGACACATCAAAGCCCGGAGATTTTGCCTCTGTCTCACTCGGAGAGAAAATGTCAGGGCTTGGTTTTCCAGTCTAGAATATTCTAGAATCAAAGATAGTCACAATATCTCAAAGTAATCATGATGGAAACTTCTCACACTCCAAGGGACAAGATCTGCGTCTAAATCCACTTCCAACTCCACTTGGCCAGAGATCTTTATCCAGTGTTATCCTAGATACTGGATTCACAACTTTGAGCAGGGACTTGCAGGCGGTCTGGGCTATGGCGGCTATGCAACATTTTGGCTTCGAAATTGCACAGGAACCAGTTGTAGTGTAGATTTGGCGGAAGTCCTCGCTGCATTGTGAGGCAAGCTGTGATTTGATCCTATCCTGAAGCATGTCTATCCTTCTTGTTTGCCTTGAAGCTCCCCAAGAACTGCAATAGTCTAGAAGCGAAATGGCCTCCCAGCCTCTTGCAGATACTGTACACTTCGCAAAAATCGCCACAGCTCACCTCTCTGTAGTTGCAACTTGACACGCTGTGCTTGTACTGAATTGGTCCAACTGCTTTCGTATCAAAGCAAACCAAGACAACCAGGGATCCACGACCCTTCTCACCTTTCGACATCTTTCGACCACAATAAAAAACTTTGATCCTCACAACAAAGCCTGGCAATGGAAGGTGTTCAAAGATATCCATAGATACTCGTATCCAAAATGGTTTGAGACTCTTGTCCTGTCTATGTGCACCTAGCATGCAGGTCGCAAACATGCCGGGCGAAGGCAAGGAAAACCATGAGCCGTTTAGATCTGTCTCGTCTTCACCGAATTTGCGAAGGTGGGATAGATGCCCCGCCGCCACCATCTGGCTTGGGCAACTTCAAAGGA
Organism: Cladocopium goreaui; assembly: GCA_947184155.2. Classification (NCBI taxonomy): domain Eukaryota; class Dinophyceae; order Suessiales; family Symbiodiniaceae; genus Cladocopium; species Cladocopium goreaui. Next base: position 59,741 of record CAMXCT020003164.1, on the reverse strand, counting down.
GTGATGCTCTGCAGAGACCTCAGACCTTGTCCGATTTTGTAACCTTCCTGATGGGTTGAACGGATTTGAATGTATTTGAACCGACATAATATGATGTGATAGCTACATTCATTGTATATCCAGGCCCAAGCACACAAGAGTGCAACTTACTCATACATAGTCTGTAAAGCTACAGGATAGTTGGCGTTCAGCAATTCCACATACAGAAACCGATTCTGATTCCTGTGATTGTCGTGACATTTGCTGCCCAGGTAATAGGCCCAATGATGACTCCAAGATGGCCAGCGACATGAAGGAGCCATTTAGGTGCTGCCACTGGGATCAAGCAGGGGAGTTCCAGCAAATTTGATGCAGCGCACAACGTGATTACTGGGAAATTGCTCTGGAAGGAAACAGATGAAAAACACGGTATTTAGCTACGATACCTTTTGCATCCTTTTATCTTTTGCCATTAAGAGATAGAGAGAGAGAGAGAGGGAGACAACGATTAGAAAGATGGACACAGAGGCTCACAGAGGGCTGAGTTTTGGGCATGGTTGTTGCCCTAGTCACTGCCACTGTTAGCCCCATGGTTGGAAGTCTTTGACGACTGCCAGGTCTGCAGTTGCTCAGACATCCGAGTTGGGTCTGACTCCCATGCGGTGGAAGCCTGAGGCTGTTGTTGCCATGTTGAGCAATGCACAGTTTGTTGATCTTTCGCACGAGATACCGTTGTACGACCCAGGAACTTTGAGCCCACTGTCAAGAAGAGGGGTCCTAGCGCAGCCCTTCGACGGCATGTGTACTTGGCTCAGTCTATTTCAGTTGCAAGGATGGTCAAGCACGGCAGACTTCAGTCACCTGGTCATATTAGAAAAACATCAAACACCTATGCCATCAATGGGCCATCAATCCATAATCTTATTTTGTTTTGAATCATTCGAATTCATTTTGGTTCCGAAAAACTCTGCAGACCTTATATGGAAAACTAAGGCGATGGCTCCGAGAACTGCAAGAGCAGATGAGAGAAGATCGGCATCAGGCAAGCTAAATGCTGCATTTGAAATATGATGCCGCATCCTGGCAGTATCCTGGCAGTATGAATTGCTCAAAGTCACACAAAGGCATCAATGACAATAATGACATTGCAGTCGAGATTTTTCCCGTCTTAAAAGATCCAAGAATGTTGGCAGGTAGAGCAGGAAGGACAGGATGAGGAGGAAAAAAAGCAGAAGCTAAAGGCTACTTTTGACAAGTATGCTCCCAAGTCGCTGAATGTTTGGATCATTTTGGATCATTTTGGATCTGCTTTGATCTTGCTGGGTGGATACAGTGCACTTAGTGCACTTTGGAATGAGGCAAGAATGGCAAGAACATGCAAGAACCCAGTAACCAGTGGTAACCAGTGGTAACCAGTGGTAACCAGTGGTAACCAGTCACTACATTCGCTTTGAGTCCAAGGCACAGAGAAGCAGTACGCGGCATGATGAAAGAACGAGATGACAAGAAGAGAGAGGACGGACACACTTTGGACATCTTTGGACCATCATCGGATACTACGGATACAGTATTCAGATGTATTCAGCGTGAGGTGCATTTGACAGAATGAATGCTCCTTTGGGTCTTAAGGCGTCTTAAGGTTTCCTAGTCTTGTCGTCAAAGCACACAAACATTGATGGTATATGCAAGCCATTTCTGGTGGATTTTGAGATGGATATAATACGATATGATATCATATATATATATAATATATGTATATAATATGATTCCAATAGTTCTCCCAATAATCATCCCAATTTACCACAGACTTAGACGACCATCCAACCTCCAGGAGCAAGCAGCCGCCAAAGCAGAGAAAGCTGCCAAAGCTGCAGAGGTTCCGATGAAATCCGATGAAAATTGGGAGGCTATTTGTCAGAGTGAATTTGGCCTAATTATAGCTTCCCAGTCTTCCCAACTATGATTAACAATGACTGACACTGACAATTATATCTGACATTATATCAAGTGTTACAATTGATTTGCAGACAATTATGCACACAATTATCATTTTTATGTGCAACCAATCCAGGCGAAAGCCAAGTCAGCCGAGACTTCGCACAGTGCTCAGTTGAATCCAAGCAGAACAGCAACCATTGATCCATGTGCATCCTGATGTTTTCGAGACACATCGAGACGCCAGGATGCTGTCAGAAATCGCCCATGCTGCAGCAACGGCCATAGAGACGGAAAAGGAGCAACGGCCACCTCCAAAGGCTTGGAAGCGAGGGTGAAAACGCTGAAAGAATGTGAAATAATGTGAAAAAATGCGACAAAATGAACAAAATGAACTTGAAATAACTTGAAAAGTCTTCAGAATGGGACACTTGATTTAATTTGATTTATAGTCACTTCTTGTCACTTCTTGTTGCATGTATTTCATATTATTTCATTGTATGTCCAGAAAGTGTATCGGGTTTCACAGAAACATCCTTTGTCTTTTAGAATCCATCAGACACCATGCAAAGATTGTCAGGTGTCGAAGCCTCTTTGGGCCATGACAGAGCAGGCAGCTTGATTTGAGTGCCCCCAATGGTGAGCAATCCGAAGCAATCTCTTGAATAGTTGCAGGAAAAAGATCACTTTGAAGAAGAGGAAGCTGATGACCTCATCAACTTTGTCGAAAATCTTGACTTCGACAAATTTGCTTAAGACCTCAGAAAGCTCTTAGAAAGCTGTGTTCAAGCGAATTCAGGTGTCAAGTCTTGCAACATCTAAGGTTGGAGATTTGGAGTTTCGGCAAGCTCTGGGAGCATAAACCTTGGTTGGGAAGAGCACAGCGATGTGGACAGAAAGAATCCACCATGTACCCACACATCAATTCTGAGTGGTCAACATTCTGCCTTTCTGCCTTTATGCTTCGATTCCCTGATGCATTTCAGTTTCAAGCAAAGTGCCAGTGTTGTGGAGCTCCCAAGGCGCTCAAAGACCGTACTGGAAAACTAAAAAAAGAGCAAGATGCGTCTCTTGGCTCCAATCCTTCCTGAAGGCTTCCTTGTTCGCATTAGCCTTGCCGTCCATTGCTATTCTTGCTGCTTGACCATGCTTTTTTTGCTACTTTTTTCCACAATAGGTCCGGAAAAACCTGATCTTTTGCCACTGTGAGCCACTAGTGAGAGCATGGCCGAGTTGACCTTACCATGATGAAACGAGCATGTGAAGTTGTGTTGTCAGCTTCGTCTTGTGCTTCCAGGTTCAAAGATGAGCTTCTTGCGAACTTCAATGCCAGCTATGATGATGACGATGAGGCGAAGCATCAATGGCATCACAGTTTTCTCCCTGTGAAACATGTTTTGGCAACCCGTTGCAGGCCCGTTGCATACAAAGACGTGACTGCAGATGCACACAGATCCGATCAGATCAGAACATCTCTTTGAGGCCAGTACGGCCGCTGGAAGCGCCAAGCTGGAGGCACCGGAGAAGTGCACCTGGACTTGTCATGACCTGTCCAGTTGGAACCTTTCTTTTCAAGGAAAATTAATGTAAATGATGGGTAAATGATGGGATTGGTTCTTGTACAGGATGGCGTTGACGGCCAGAGTGTATTTGGCGACCTCAAGAGCGAGTACAGCGTAGCATCGAGCAGAAGATCCAGGCAGCATAGGGACATGATGAAACCAACTACTTCAGACATTCATGGGACTGCACGACCTTTGCAGCAGAGGGTGGCTTATGACAGGAAAGAAGGTCGAGAAAATGTCCAGAAAGACTGGGTCAGAATCTCAGTGCAGAGAAAAATCTGTATATCTGAGTGTCTCAACAGCCTTGTTTGAAGTGAGCCTTGTTTGATGCTGACCGATGAACCAACCTCGACCAAGGACAACTCGACCAATGCAGAGGATCGACCAGCGGTAGATCAAGAGGTGAAGGAGATGGCAGAGGTGAGCACCAGTTGGGAAATGGCTCCACTGGCTCCAATTCCATTGGATCTTTAAACAGGGGATTTTCCAATGGGGATTTTCCATCAATGGGGGCTGAAAAAAATAGATGGAAAATCTGGAACATCCCATGGAAAATCCCATGAACACATGGATGATTTGGGGGGAAACAAATCCCCCATTTTAGGAAACCTCCAAATCCTAAATCCCATTAGACACCCAGTTGACCTGAACTGACCTGACAAAATCAGGCGGTGCTGGAGGCAAATCCAAAGTTCCGTGCGATACACTCTGGGGCCTCCGTTCAGAAGATCATAGAGAAGGTGCAGAGAAACCCCGGATGTTCTTGTTTACAGTATCTGTTGTGGTAGAAAGATAGTTTATTCGTTATATTTCAATTTTCTATACATTTCAATGCATAGTGAATTGTGGATGTATTGGTGTATTGATGAAGTGTGGAGATGAGTTGTCAAATTGTGGTTTACGTTGATGCCGATGGTCCGATGGTAGATTTGTATCATTTTGTAGGCATCATTTCACTGGGTTCATTGGAGGTGCGAGGAGACCAAGCCGTTGAGGTCAATTTGGTTGACCATATGCGCCTTGAAGGCCGGAGCTGTGTCGCATCATGATACAGTGATGCGGCTTGTCCAAAGTGCTGGCCTCTGGATCCGGTTCTTTTGGGATTCTCTACAAGCATCAAAAAGCCCGCAAAAGCCTAATAATTCTAATGTGATTAATATGCATGTATGCCTATTATATGCTTCATATCATGTGCATAACATTTACTGTATAAAAGTGCTATCCAGTATCCAGCTTTGCCTGGCATTGAAGCTGACGGGTTTGATGGCCAGCTCCCTGTCCCGTGCCGGTGATCACGGCATCTTCGGACACCCAAAACCGGCTGTACAAGCCTGCAGGATCCCCAGGATTTTCCAGGGCTTTTGAGCTATTTTGAGCTTTCAGAATCTTTCAGAATCTTTCAGAATCTTTCAGAATCTTTCAGATCATATCATTTCTGCGTTTTCAGCATGTTCGCCTGGACCATCCGGAACAGATGTTCTCTATCCGAGGTTGATCCTTCAATGCTTCCGTACCTCTACCGCTCTCCAGCGATTTGAGCTTCAGGCCGGACCAGGAAGCTTCACGTTATGTCGATGGAGATAGCACCGTCATTGCACCTTCCAGCAGCGTCAATGTGTTCGTGTCCAAAAACAGATTGAAGTGACTCCCACACGGAAGTGGCTGCGCCAGGCTGACTGTGCAAAGCCTCGCGCGAAGCGTCGCTTGGATTGCAGTGTGGCGTAGCGGCGTAGATGGTGGGTGTGGCAGGGTCGTCTCGAAGCGCTGCGAGGCGCTGCGCAGTGAGCTGTTCAAAGAACAGCGACCTGGAAGAACGCTCGCCTTTCCAAAGTTCTAAGTTCAACAAGTGAAGTAATCGATGTAATCATATGTAATTAATCGATGAAATCGATGTATTCATACAGTAGCATCATGTAGCATCCAGAAACATCAACATGAATCTTTTGCAATTACAGCTAGCCAGATATACTGGATAGTGCTGGTAGAAAAAAATCACAAGACACACTAGCTGCACTAGCTTGGTCAGCAGAGATGTACAGGTCCACACACAGACCCAGCCATATGCCCCGTGTAGTGTTTCACAAGTGTTCAGCTGCGATCAGACGGATGCGACTCTGCACGGTGTGCCACAAGGAAACAATATTCTCCTGCAAGATCCATTCACAGTTGTCCATCAAGAAGTACCACATATATATAATATATATATTTATATATATATAATATATATTTATCTACTATACACTGATACTCTATGATACAGATACACTGGATATTGCATGGGTTACACTGGATATTGCGTGGATAGCCCTAAACTCACACACTTGAGGAATGTTTCCCCCCAGAGCATGCCTGCTAATTCGCGAACTGAGCGAGCTCAAGCTCTGGAGAAGGAAAGGAAAAGACAAAAGACTTGTTTTGAGCTGTTTGGAGAATTTCGGAGCCGTTTTCTTCAGATTTTGGGTTTTGTTTTCAAGCCGATGGCCAGGAAAACCTCTGTTGAATGTGAGATTAATGAGATGTGCATTACCTTGGCATACTCTGGACATTGCTTTCAGCTTGAAAGGTCATGAAGTGCACAGCAGAATGAAAGGCCAGTTGAACCTAAACAGAACCTGCCTGAAATATATGACCATCGTTTCCGCAAAGAACCAGAATAGTCACAGACCATGGTAACCATGGCTCTTTTGCATACTAATATCAAATATGAGTATTTGACTATCTCTGAATCTAGAGTGTAGACTCCTTACTGAAGTGTACCCATGACTGCACCACTCGTTGCCAAACTTCTTCGAACATTTTTCTTTGAACTTCTTAGTTTCCCGTTGGCAGCAATCTGTACAGAGTGATTCAAGGGTTTCCGCCCAGCTGCCTTCGCGGTGCGCAGCACAGCAGACTTGGAGCAACGACAGCAACGACTGTTTGGGGACCTTCAGATGGCCATGATTTTCAGGTGTGTCCGCCTGGATCCTGCGGCGGATGGAGGCCCATTTTGTGGAGTCAACAAAATGGGCAGATTGAGTGTAGCAGAGCATCCGGGAGGCCACTGTGCGGCTGTTGGAGAATGAGCCAAACCTCACTGTCCAGGTCCTGTTTCGGTGGGAGTGGGTGAGATGACCTTGATCTTTTGGACATATGGGGCATGGGGTTTGTTGGTTGAACCATGTTGAACCCCATATTTTGGGATCCTCCCGCAGGTGCAGTGGCGAGGTGCCGAGCTGAACCTTCTGCGGTCCAGAGAGGTGCCGATCAGTTCATGGCTTTCTGGGAGAATCAAAGGGATGCCTAGGAGCGCCCAGTAGTGGCTGATTTCTTCTGGAAGGGCAAAGTTGTCAGACACCACACACCTCTGCCACTTGCGCCCTGTTTCTTACACCGAGCTACATTTTTCGACACTACAGCCCTGGCTTAGGAGCCGGTTGAACGTTTCCTTCAACGTTTGGGTTTGAGCTGGTGTCTTAGTTGAGGCAGGGTTTCCTTAAGTGGTAAGGCCAAGATGTGGCTCGAGAGTTCATTCGCTGCCTTTGTGCCAATACTCAGTGCACATGCGACGGAAACAACAACATCTGTCGGCATCCTTGATGATTCGGCTCTTGGGTGCTTCTTTTTTCCTCCCCCTCAATCAAGGCTGCAGCAAACAAGTCAGCAAGCTCCTAAGTGGCCCAGCTCAGTACTCAGCAACCGCACCAACAATGCGCTGGAAAAGAGAGGCTTTCAAAATGAGAAACCTGCTCAATGGCTGGAGTTGTAGGAAGGTAATGGAAGCTGTTGTTTTTTTCCTCTGTGATTGTGAGTGGCTAAGGATAAAAAAAAGGCGAAGAAGGTGCGTTGCTTGTTTTTTTTTTTCCATGGGGCGGTGGCAAAGTTTTTTCAGCTGGGATCTTTCCTCTGATGCACTCCGAGTACAGGAAATTCAGCAAATGCAGAAAAAGACGAAGGCTGGAGCCGAGGCTTGATTCGTGATGATTCTTGCACATCCTTGGTGTCGTTCAGTCTCGCTGTTGGTGTTGGGCTCTACAGGCCATAACTATTGAAGCTGTCAGAACTGTCAGCTGTCAGCCCTGCATTTCTGAGGCAGGTGCAAATACTGCAAGCTCAGTGACAGCAGCATCCTCAAGACTCCAGATTTTATATGCAATTATGTGGCTCTTCTGGACCACCTCCAAGCACTACAAATGGGTATCCAAAGCCTTTTCCAATCACCGTCTTCTTGCTTTGTGTCAGAAAAGGATTAATTATTGGTGAGGAGCAGATGGGTTTCCGATCACATGAGGTCGCACTCTTTGATGCGAATGATGAAAAAGTAGCTGTTGGCATGCCCGTGGCAGAGGCTGCATCGCAGGTTTTGTATGTTTGGTATGTTTTTGTTCCGTGTACGCAACAGTCAACCTCTGTCAACGTGACAGACAGGCGTGTTGGTTCCGGCAAACTCCTTTTCTTCTCTTATCCAAGTGGAGAGATTTGCGGCTGGAGGCGCTGCGGCGTGCCTCCCACATGGAGATCGAGGTGAGAACTGTGGTCCTTTGCACATCGTCGAAAGTGATGGCCATCGATTTAGGCTGCATACATCCCCAAGTCTTTATCGCTTTCAAGCTCTTGTAGCCAGGGTGAGCGCTTGCCCATCAGTGTGAATCCTCCCTCAGTGCAGAAGCTGGAGGATTCCTGACACGTTTCAGAGAAGATGTCAACACAACATGTGAAGACGGGATGGGTAAGTTGGTGACACTGATATGATATTGCTACTCGTTGGGATTACTGTACTGTATTTACCGTCGTATAGGTCTTGGCACAAGTGATGGAAGATGCTGATATCGAGTCCCACACTTCATTGCCTTCTTCTGCTATCAATGCATTGGAAAGAGAACCATGATACATACTTGAGATATGTTATGATATTGTAGGGCTTCGCACCAAGGGGCCAGGTTGTGGTTCCCGTGGTTCCTGTGGAAGGCATGTGATCATTTGTGCCATGCTTGTCTCGAAGCTGTGATATTTCTAGTTCGCGGGTAGAGTGTGAAACCCGCTCTAGCTTTGGTACAGAGGCGTCAGGCGCTGAGTCAACCCCAAGTTGCTGAACAACCACGCCCAACAACCTAGTGGGAAACATAACATTCTCATGTTGCCGCGTTTCAAAACCAAATCCAGAATAACACGGGATAACACAGGGATGCACAGGTGCATGTGCTGAATTGATCTGAATTGCAGGAGTCATTCTGGCATCTTTAGACTTTGTATGCGGAGCCTGCGAGCATTACGAGCCCTCGAAAGCCAAGGTTTTGCCGCCCACGCCGAATGGCGGGCTACGAGCACTTCCCTGAGTTGTTTTTAGAGGTACTGCATAAGCCATCATAAGCCCTCTTGCTAACATGATTTGTCAGATGGGACAGTTCAAAAGTTTAACGGACAGCAGAAGGCCATCCTTCTGGAAGTTGTTTGTTTTTCCTCAGTTCAATCTTAGTTCCTCCCCTCCGGATTTGTCAAACTCATACATGTTCTGCAATTTCTTGTGTCGCCTGACACAATCTGAGGGCAAGCGACGCCGCCAATTCAGAGGCAGCGAATTGTGTTGTTTAGTGAATCAAGCCATTTGCGTCACCAGCATGCACAAATTGCCGTCAAGTACACTAACAGTATAGTCAGTCCTGGTTGAAATTCTGATGGAGCAGGAGCGGAAAGGACTTGACTTGCCTTCGTACCTGCCAGATTCTCAAATTTGATGTGCTCCAAGCACCATGCAATTTTTTCCTGAGAACAAACATTTCTATTTTCTTTCGGGAATTCTTTGCTTCCACTTCTGAAGTGCTACAGGAAAGATATCCAAAAGCTGGGCAGTGGAGCATATGGCGAGGTGCAGATTTAGGAACTCTGTGAATCTTCATTCGCTTCCTTCACCCCCTTGATGCAGGTCCATCTTTGCGAGGACTCTAGGAATGGATCGCAGGCCACCAACTGGACCCGGTGTCGCTTTGGTGTGTTTACATCTTAGGATTATTAGTAATTAGGTCATATTAGGTCTGCTGTGGTTTTGGACAGTGCCCTCGCCTTCCTGACCTTTCAGGTTGCAGTCAAAGTAATTCGCAACTTCACGCAGGACAGCCTTGAAATGTGTCAGATCCACAGTACCTCGAAGTTCCATGTTGGAACTCTGAGAGCAGGATCCCCTCTGTGGGAAAAGGATACTTCGGGAGTTGGCGTCTTAAAGTTCACAGTGCCACAGTGCGTCACATTTTCAATCCCAAGGCATCCCAAGGCATCCCAAGGCATCCCAAGGCATCCCAAGGCATCCCAAGGCATCCCAAGGCATCCCAAGGCATCCCAAGGCATCCCAAGGCATCCCAAGGCATCCCAAGGCATCCCAAGGCATCCCAAGGCATCCCAAGGCATCCCAAGGCATCGGCATCCTTTCGGCATCGATCATGGGCAGATGGAAGCAGGACGCAGAACCATGGCCTTGCCAAGGATCCGGCTGCTCGCGGCGCTGCGGCATGAAAATCTTTTGAGGGTCCGGCTCTGAAGCTGAACACGGCCATGGAAAATGGCAGTTTTTAGTGGCTGGAATGATCTGGATCATGGTAAATCAATGTAAATGCAATGTAAAACATCTGTGAATGGTCCATTTTCCATAGCTATGTCAAATTGTCAGAGGAAGGTCTTTTGGGCCAACATCACTGCCATCATCTGCCAATGTTGTTTAGCCTATCTTGTCTGACTTGCAGTTGCTGGATCTCCCTCCAGTGCCGGATCCCGACTTTGATGATGTCTACATTGTGATGCCGAGTCCTAAGCTAGGTTTTGATTACTTTGTAGAATAGATTGAATAGATCCTTTCGAAAGGAAATGCGGCGGCGAAAAGCTCAAGGCAAAGTTTTTGTCCTGATTCCAGGCCTTATTTGCATTTGGACCTTCACAGGGTTGGACGCTGAGCTCATCCTTCGTCAGTGGATCCTTGTTCCTGGACACCAGAAAGCCGTGCTAAGCTGTGTTGAGGTCATCTATTCCAAGATGAAGCTTTCAGAATCTCATTGCCAGGTCCCGCTGATTCCATGAGCCTTTCTTCAATTTGCCCTCCATCTCATTACTTCCTTAGCAGGCATTCGTGTGCCAAATTCTCAGAGGTTTGAAGGACAGATGCTCATGCCATGTGCTGATGTAAGAGATGGGTATGGGTCAATACCTATAGATACATTTTTAGGGGAATGACCATCCATTTACCAGCTATTTTGATGTTCACCAGGGGGATAGGGTTTTGACCCATCCCCATGTAAGAGATCATTTGGCATCGCGCCAACTGAACTTTTGAGCGCTGCAGTACCTGCACTCTGCTGGAGTCGCCCATCGTGACTTGAAGCCAAGCAACATCCTGGTGAACAAGGACCGCCACGGGCAATCATGGACAGATATGCCAGATATTTCCAGATATGCCATGACATTCATGACAATGCCTGCACAACCCAGATGTGTAAGTGTCTCATGACCTAGTCGAAAAAGCAGCCAACGGGCAACGGAAGTTCTAAATTCTAAATGTTTCTAAACCATATGCCCGGACACACCGTTCCATCTTGGCCTTCGAAACAGAAATTCCGTAATGAATTTTCTTCCTACGCAATCTTAGCGGCCAGGACTGTGCCTTGAGAATCGCTGACTTCGGTTTGGCTCGAGGCCGTTCCAATTCTGAGGCCGACAGCATGGGTTTGGTGTGCTCATCGCGGGGGTTCTTCATTCTTCAAACGCAGATATCGGATGATTTGGTTGACATTGACAATTTTCTAGTATTTTCTAGCCTCGAACACATATTGACAAATTACAAAAAAGTGTATGGCTTGATAAGGCCTGGATTCAAACCACTTCCGGAAAGCCCCTTTTCTATCAGAAGTGAGACAAATAATGAGAAATGTACAACACATTGCAACGCCATTTTGGTCATGCAGGAAGAGCTGACAGACTATGTGGTGACTCGCTGGTACCGTGCCCCGGAATTGATGTTGCAGCCTTAGATTTTTGCAAAGAAACTGATGCAACTGGCAGCCATGATCTTTCTTGCTGCGCTTCCCCAGGCTGCTGCCTTGTGGATATTTTGAGGCGGGCTCCAGGAAAACTCCTGGCTAAACTTTTGGAAGAAAGCTGTTGGTTTTGCTTGCAATGATAACCCATGAGACAATAGTGCACATGTGAATATAATCTACAATGACAATGTTATATACCATTCTATAATATTCTGTAATCATATAATTACTGTATATATATAATTATAATATAATTGTCTCGATGTGATTTGCATATTCAGGACTTGGACCATTCACATTGAGCACTTGCCAGGCAGTGGACTTGTGGTCCGTTGGCTGCATCCACTTTGAGCTGATGGCCAGGGATGTATCTCAGCTGGATCACTTCCAGAGAAATGCAGATTGAAGATAACTTCAGATACTCAAGCCGACTCAAGCCATTCACAGCTGGCATCCTTGGGGCATGGGTTGCTGCTGACTCTGGTGCTCCAGTGGTCAGGGTTGACACGTCAGGTGCTTTTCCATGGGAAGGACCATGTGGACATGCTGAAGAGAATCGCTGCCACCCTTGGGTGGGGAGCCAAGGGCTTGTGGCGGCTAGAACCAAATTTATTCAGACATGACATGCAGTTCAAACTGGGAATCTCTGGTTTTCCATAGGAGCGGAGCTTAAAGAATTCCTTTTATGCAACTCCAATCTTCCCTTTGTGAGAAGGGAAGAGATTTGAATTTCGAAACAGTGATCTGTGAAGGACTTGTGCCCAAGATAAGAAATCGGACCTTTTTGCCTCGATCAGAGATCTGATCCGCCAGATTTTCAATGGAGAACGATCTCACCTGGGTGCCTGAGAAGGAAATGGCGCAGGCGTGGGGAGCGCCTTCCAACAGGATCAAAGGAAAACCATAGTGTGTATATGACATAATATGACTACATGATATATAATGATACTGTATATCATACTTATCATATACACACGTAGTAATTATCATGTAAACATATCGTGCATGCTGTAGCCAAGAATTCCGAGGCCAGCAAGATCCCTGATACAATCCAAAGCCCTTTGCAGCTGTTTGCTGACAATCGGTTTTAGATTTGTTGGTTTAACATGGTTTAATAGGTTTAATCGTGTTTTTAAGCTTGTTTTCACGGTTTGAACATATTTGAATATACATGTGGGCATGCCACTGTGTTTGGAGCGTTTTTGAGTCTCTTCATGCTTTTGGACCTGCAGCTGCTCCGGCCAGCACATACATGTACATTTTTTCTCTCTTCACTCTTACATGAATATACGTATTGATATTTGTATAGAACATGAGTGCATTCCATCATTGCACCGTGACACCCACATTGCTTCTGTTTCAGGTCTTGGGAATGGTGCGAACCCTGAAGCTCCCTGAGGAGCCAAAGGCTTTATCATCTTTGGAGGCCTGGCTAGTTACGGCATGTTACGGCTAGTTGCATTGAAGAACTTGGACAAGTTGGGAAATGACAACGAACCACTTCGTTTGATGTTCTTTCTTCCGCTTGAATGCCACAGGAACGCTTGCCTAAGGCGTCAGAGGCCGGCAGATGGCAATTTTTGTGAATCATCCAAGTAGAAATCACGGCTAATGTGGGAATCATGGGTAAATTATTATACACCGAATTGATTAATAGGGATGAATATACCCACAATATTCCAATCATTGGTCACGTGCCGCGGGCCGCAGTGTATCAATTACCATGTCAAGCCCAGCATTTGATGCCAAGGATTGTTTGGATCTATTGAACAAATTCTTAGACAAGATCCCTACACGGCGGATCACAGCGTCTGTTCCTGAGAGTGCAGGAAAATTCCCATCCTGAATTTTAACTCGGTCAACCTAGGTCTGCTGCGTTGGATCATCCGTGCGCAGCCAATCACTGTGCTGGTGAACAAGAAAAGTCTGGTGTTTGTAGTGGGTAATACCACATGATGGCTACCAGTCTGATAGTTCATGCGCAGCCTTTCTTTTAATTTTGGCATTTTTTCTGGAAGGTACCTCGCTCATCTACATGATCCCGCAGGGGAGTCCACTGCACCCAGACCTTTTGCTTGGGGCCAGTGCCTTGGAAATCCTTTCTGAAGCGTGTTGATCGGGTTGCAATGGTTTGACCGTGCATGCTCAGAAATATGGCACAATCTTGCAATATCCTTTCAATTTCACATCCACGGTGAGATCTCCTAACCTGATACTTTGCAGATTTCGATCACTTCGAACCCTCAAAGCGAGCGCTGAAGGACAGCATAGAACTGAGTTGCTGACTCTGCTGACTCTGCTGACTCTGCTGACTCTGCTGACTCTTTCTTGTTGCCTGAATCACTGAAGCCATCCATGCCGCAGGATAGGGTCTATGCTGAGTGTGCCCGGCTGCATCCAGAGATTGTCCAAAGCTCATTGACTTTTCGGAACAGAGATCATAGTTCTGTGAATCGAGTGATGCGGGACTGTGGGATGGTTTCAAAGAAGGACCAACCACTTGGATCAAGCAAGGATCTTGTATATGTATGAGTATAATTATAATATATTATAATATATTATAATGGAGTTCCAGGGGTAATGACTTTGACATTTTTGACTCGTGGGCCTCGTGGGTACCACAGATGGAACATGATGGAACATACTTCAGGTGGCTCGCGACAAAGAGTGGCTATCTGCCCGCGGCTTCCTGCCACAAGGATCACAAGGACTGGGATGGTCCCGAAAAGTCCTGGCTGTCACTGGAATGACTGAGCTTAGTCGGCTTAGTCGGCTTAGTCGGCTTTGTCACCAGTACTGGAGCTCTCAAGCAGAATGAATATCAGAGAATCATTTCAAGAGCCAACAGAGTGCATCTATGATCATTTATGTGCATTTGGAAGATATATGAAGATTCAAAGTGTCTGCAAATTCAAAGTCGTCTAAAACGCCACATGCCCCACATCCCCTCAGGTCAACCAGCACAGACCCCACTGGTGCGCTGATGAAGTGCGACATTTGCAGCGCACCACTACGTCAGGAACTGCTCCTCTTGGGCCTCCTCCCAGCAGAGCACCAAGGCCGAGACCACTGGCCAGGTAATTCATCATGGCATTGCATGACAGTCACGGCATTGATGTAAATGTATTAACATGTCACGAAAGGTAGCGTCAGCTACCTGAGTTCTCCGTGCTTCAGCACAAGCTTAGGGGGTATTGGGGGGCCAGCCCACGGAATTCATGGAATTCTCGCCGTTATGTATTGGATATCAATTATAAGGGGGGGGGCCCCCCCCCCCGAAAATGGTCATGGGTTCAATTCCCACGGGTGACGCGGTCACGGGCCCCCACATTAGAGGCACACTTTCCATGAGGGAGATGTCCCTGTAGTCCAGCATAATTGGTATGCTTCAGCCTCAATAACAGTTGCTGCAAGGGGTCTTAAAAAGGGGTTTTAAATAAACCCCTTTTCGTGCATCATTTCACGCTGCACAAGACACCGTATCATGCAGTCATGCTCTGGATAAAATCATCTTAGACTGCGCAAAAACGTTTTTGGTGTATCATCTTAGGGGCGCAGCATTTTGACACCACTCCTCTCCCACTACACTACCTTTCGTCCGCCTCCGCCTGCTCTCAAGTATTTGATTAGAATTCCATGGCATTAAAGCGACGTGGTGCCCTTATGTGCCCTTTACGTTTGCATGTTGAAGTTAACAGTGTTTGGTTGACGCGATTGAAGCCTCGGAATCTTGATTGTTTGTAAGCTTGCAATGCAGGCCACCAACAGTGGTCGGAATCTCGGGGTATCAGAAGCAGATAGCAAAAGGCAAAACACGATAGGGTTCAGCAGATCAAAATGCAACCAACTGTTATACATGCGCTTGAAATCAAGTGTGAAGTGTGCTGCGGATGCAATTACGTTGAAACTTTGCGATGGGTACAACAAACATTCCTGAAAGCTGAGCATTCCAAGGTCACAAGCATTTGAATGAGCATTCGACTTGAGGCTTGAGGCAATTGCCCTCACCGTTAGTTTGATGGGCTGTGACCTGCCCTGTGTCGAGATTTGACATCAATGAACTTGGAAACAAAGCTGGTAGTGCTGCGAGCTTTTCTCCAATAATGACAATTTTGAGCGGATATCATGTCTTGACACTCAGTTGCTCGGAGCGCACATGAGGGAGCCAGGTCTCCTTCTCCTGGTCACTGAAAATGAACTTGCACAAGGCATCTCATGGCTTTTCCCGTGGGATCCATGAATTTGTTGCAAGCCTCGCGGGGGCAGTTCACGGACTGGACCGCAATTTCCAAGCAGAGTTCGGAGTCGCGTTGGCTTCACAGGGAGCCATGGCAATGGGATCCATGAACTGCCACCCGGGCGATCCTCGGCTCCTGGGTGCATTTGCAGAGCACCCTGAAGCACTGGAACTTCGCGGCTCTTGATGGTGCTACACTATCTACACTGCGGCCTGAAGCGTAGAAGTGCCATGGATCAATACATACTACATGAGTACATGTGGAAATTATATGTATATGGATATGGATAATGATATGTATAATATATATATATATTTAAGGGCTGACGCCCCTCGTCGGCTCCGCCGGATTTCTCGACCCTCCATTTCATCGCAGTGTGGGCTTGAAAGCTTTTGGATGGGGACCTGCTTCAGAAATATATTCCTTATGTTTTTTGAAAAAAGTTCATGGAATAGGAACTTTGTTGGAAATAGACGGCTTTTTTGGGGAGCAAGTGAGTTCCCGAAAGCTGTGTAAAGACTTCTTTGTGTAAAAGCTTCTGTGTGTGAAAGCTTCTCTGTGTGAAACGTCTGTGTAAAGATTTCACTGTGTGTAAAAGCTTCCGTGTGTAAAAACTCTCTGTGTAAAGTGTAAAGGCTTCTCCGTGTAAAAGCTTCTGTGTGTAAACGCGTCTGTGTGTGAAAGCTATATATCTGTGTAAAGACTTCTTTGTGAAACAGCTTCTGTGTGTAAAGGCTCCTAGACGTTTGCGTGCAAAAGCTCCTTAGAGTAAAGACTTCTCTGTGTAAAACCTTCTGTGTGTAAAAAGTTCCTTTGTGTAAAGACTTCTCTGTGTAAAAGCCCCTGTATGTGTAAATGCTTTTGTGTGTAAAAGCTCCTCTGTGTAAAGGCTTCTCTGTGTAAAAGCTTCTGTGTGCAAACGCGTCTGTGTGTAAAAACTCTCTCTGTCAGTCAGGCCTTCTTCATGTAAAAAGTTCTGTGTGAAAAAGCTCCTAGACGTTTGTGTGCAAAAGCTCCTTGGAGTAAAGACTTCTCCGTGTAAAGCCTTCTGTGTGTAAAAAGCTCCTTTTGTGTAAGGACTTCTCTGTGTAAAAGCCCCTGTGTGTGTAAAAGCTTGCTGTGTGTAAATGCTTTTGTGTGTAAAAGCTCCTCTGTGTGAAGGCTTCTCTGTGTAAAAGCTTCTGTGTGCAAACGCGTCTGTGTGTAAAAAGCCCTCTGTGTAAAGACTTCGTTGTGTAACAGCTTCTGTGTGTAAAGGCTCCTAGACGTTTGTGTGCAAAAGCTCCTTAGAGTAAAGACTTCTCTGTGTAAAACCTTCTGTGTGTAAAAAGCTCCTTTGTGTAAAGGCTTCTCTGTGTAAAAGCTTCTATGTGCAAACGCGTCTGTGTGTAAAAACTCTCTCTGTCAGGCCTTCTTCGTGTACAAAGTTCTGTGTGAAAAAGCTCCTAAGAACGTTTGTGTGCAAAAGCTCCTTAGAGTAAAGACTTCTCTGTGTAAAACCTTCTGTGTGAAAAAAGCTCCTTTGTGTAAGGACTTCTCTGTGTAAAAGCCCCTGTGTGTGTAAAAGCTTGCTGTATCTTGCTGTGTGTAAATGCTTTTGTGTGTAAAAGCTCCTCTGTGTGAAGGCTTCTCTGTGTAAAAGCTTCTGTGTGCAAACGCGTCTGTGTGTAAAAAGCCCTCTGTGTAAAGTCTTCTTTGTGTAACAGCTTCTGTGTGTAAAGGCTCCTAGATGTTTGTGTGCAAAAGCTCCTTAGAGTAAAGACTTCTCCGTGTAAAACCTTCTGTGTGTAAAAAGCTCCTTTGTGTAAAGACTTCTCTGTGTAAAAGCCCCTGTATGTGTAAAAGCTTCTGTGCGACGCCTCCATCCAGCTTTCTTTCGGGTCACGCTGTCGTCCAGTTTCAATCTGCAACGTTGTTTCTTGTGGAAGAATGCAAAGAACAGGTGGCAGGTTCAAAATTTGAACATGAACAGCGCATAAAGTGCTGTAATTTACAGCATTTTGCGCTGTCAGATGGCAAGAACCCGCGTAAATACCACAGTTTTAGTCCCCGAAAGTGGCTAAAACACTGTTATTTACAGGGTTTCGTTCACGTCACGATCTTCGATTTTCTGAAAAACACGTAAATACCAGCGTTTTTTGCGTTCATCAACGCAAAAAATCGGTTCAAAAAGGGAAGAAAATGCTGTAAGTTACAGGGGTTTGGCGCCGCCACAGGCAAAAAACTGCGTAAATACTAGCGTTTCGGTGTCCAAAAGTGGCCAAAACACCGCTATTTACAGTGTTTCGTGCCTTTCACGTTTTCTTGAAATTGCAAAAACCATGTAAATACCAGCATTTTTTGCGATCAACCCGCCAAAAATGCTGTAATTTACAGTGTTTTTTTTGCTTGGCTTTCAAAAACACTGGTATTTGCAGTGTTTTGTGCATCTCGGGTCCAAAAAGTAATAGTATTTACAGCATTTTCTGCGTTTTTGAATTGCTCCCGCAAA
This sequence comes from Cladocopium goreaui, assembly GCA_947184155.2. Classification (NCBI taxonomy): domain Eukaryota; class Dinophyceae; order Suessiales; family Symbiodiniaceae; genus Cladocopium; species Cladocopium goreaui. The sequence goes on along the minus strand of CAMXCT020003164.1, from coordinate 41,533 downwards.
AGACGTTAAAACGCAAAAATGCTGTAATTTACAGCATTTTGTCCATTTCGAAAAGCTAAAAATCGTCCGAAAAATGTGTCAAAACGGCACTTTTTTCCGATTTTAGGTACCCTCAAAATCGGGGGGGGGGATTATGCTCTTGGAGACGCTTATGAGCGACCCGGATTCCGGCCAAAAAGCTCTCCCCCACCCTCCTGAAGGATTTTTGGTGTTTTTCGGGGCCCGGCGTCGGAGGGTCGGCGGTTTGGGGCGCGCCTCACCATAGAGCTCTAGTCGCTCTGGGACACTCGTAGGGCAAGCCACTCGTGGGGAGCCGGCGGAGCCGAATTTAAGGGCTAACGCCCCTCGTCGGCTCCGCCGGATTTCTCGGCCCTCCATTTCATCGCAGTGTGGGGGCTGGAAAGCTTTTGGATGGGGACCTGCTTCAGGAATATATTCCTTACGTTTTTTGAAAAAAAAACATGGAACAGGAACTTTGTTGGAAATAGACGGCTTTTTTGGGGAGCAAGTGAGTGCCCGAAAGCTCCTGCCAAGGGTTTTTCCCGAAGAACTGCTGCCAATTTCAACTTGTGATTTCATGTCAAGACGCCTCTGTGCAAAGACTTCTCTGTGTAAAAGCTTTTGTGTGTAACAGTTTCTGTGTGTAAAAACCACTTTGTGTAAAGACTTCTTTGTGTAAAAGCTTCTATGTGTGAAAGCTTCTCTGTGCGAAATGTCTGTGTAAATATTTCACTGTGTGTAAAAGCTTCGGTGTGTAAAAACTCTCTGTGTAAAGTGTAAAGGCTTCTCTGTGTAAAAGCCTCTGTGTGTAAACGCGTCTGTGTGTGAAAGCTATATATCTGTGTAAAGACTTCTTTGTGTAACAGCTTCTGTGTGTAAAGGCTCCTAGACGTTTGTGTGCAAAAGCTCCTTAGAGTAAAGACTTCGCTGTGTAAAACCTTCTGTGTGTAAAAAGCTCCTTTGTGTAAAGACTTCTCTGTGTAAAAGCCCCTGTGTGTGTAAATGCTTTTGTGTGTAAAAGCTCCTCTGTGTAAAGGCTTCTCTGTGTAAAAAAAGCTTCTGTGTGCAAACGCGTCTGTGTGTAAAAACCCTCTCTGTCAGGCCTTCTTCGTGTAAAAAGTTTTGTGTGAAAAAGCTCCTAGACGTTTGTGTGCAAAAGCTCCTTAGGGTAAAGACTTCTCTGTGTAAAACCTTCTGTGTGTAAAAAGCTCCTTTGTGTAAGGACTTCTTTGTGTAAAAGCCCCTGTGTGTAAAAGCTTGCTGTGTGTAAACGCTTTTGTGTGTATAAGCTCCTCTGGCTGAAGGCTTCTCTGTGTAAAAGCTTTTGCGTGTAAAAGTTGCTGTGTAAAAACCACTTTGTGTAAAGACTTCTTTGTGTAAAAGCTTCTGTGTGTGAAAGCTTCTCTGTGTGAAAGCGCGTCTGTGTAAAGATTTCACTGTGTAAAATTCTCTGTGTAAACGCTTCTCTGTGTAAAAGATTCTGTGTGTAAACGCGTCTGTGAATGAAAGCTATATATCTGTGTAAAGACTGCTTCGTGGAACAGCTTCTGTGTGCAAAGGCCCCTAGACGTTTGTGTGCAAAAGCTCCTTAGAGTAAAGACTTCTCTGTGTAAAACCTCCCGGCCAGGTTTTGGCAAAAACGGCCGTTTCCCAATGATCCCAGAAGAGAAATTCAATAGCCGGCCGAAAAGCCGCCAAAAGGCCGAAATTTGCTTCCAAAAGGCTCCCGGCCAGGATTTGGCCAAAAACGGCCGTTTCCCAATGATCCCAGAAGAGAAATTCAATAGCCGGCCGAGGGGCCGCCAAATGGCAGAAATTTGCTTCCAAAAGGCTCGTGGCCAGGATTTGGGCAAAAACGGCCGTTTCCCAATGATCCCAGAAGAGAAATTCAATAGCCGGCCGAGGGACCGCCAAATGGCAGAAATATGCTTCCAAAAGGCTCCCGGCCAGGATTTGGCCAAAAACGGCCGTTTCCCAATGATCCCAGAAGAGAAATTCAATAGCCGGCCGAGGGACCGCCAAATGGCAGAAATTTGCTTCCAAAAGGCTCCCGGCCAGGATTTGGGCAAAAACGGCCGTTTCCCAATGATCCCAGAAGAGAAATTCGATAGCCGGCCGAGGGGCCGCCAAATGGCAGAAATTTGCTTCCAAAAGGCTCCCGGCCAGGATTTGGCCAAAACCGGCCGTTTCCCAATGATCCCAGAAGAGAAATTCAATAGCCGGCCGAGGGGCCGCCAAATGGTAGAAATTTGCTTCCAAAAGGCTCCCGGCCAGGATTTGGCCAAAAACGGCCGTTTCCCAATGATCCCAGAAGAGAAATTCAATAGCCGGCCGAGGGGCCGCCAAAAGGCCGAAATTTGCTTCCAAAAGGCTCCCGTGTGTAAAAAGCTCCTTTGTGTATAGACTTCTGTGTGTAAAAGCCCCTGTGTGTGTAAAAGCCTGCTGTGTGTAAATGCTTTTGTGTGTAAAAGCTCCTCTGTGTGAAGGCTTCTCTGTGTAAAAGCTTCTGTGTGCAAATGCGTCTGTGTGTAAAAACCCCTCTGTGTAAAGACGTCTTCGAGTAAAAAGTTCTGTGTGAAAAAGCTCCTAGACGTTTGTGTGCAAAAGCTCCTTGGAGTAAAGACTTCTCTGTGTAAAACCTTCTGTGAGTAAAAAGCTCCTTTGTGTAAGGACTTCTCTGTGTAAAAGCCCCTGTGTGTGTAAAAGCTTGCTGTGTGTAAACGCTTTTGTGTGTAAAAGCTCCTCTGTGTGAAGGCTTCTCTGTGTAAAAGCTTCTGTGTGCAAACGCGTCTGTGTGTAAAAAGCTCTTAGAGTAAAGACTTCTCTGTGTAAAAGCTTCCGTGTTTAAAAAGCTCCTTTGTGTAAAGACTTCTCTGTGTAAAAGCCCCTGTGTGTGTAAAAGCTTGCTGTGTGCAAATGCTTTTGTGTAAAAGCTCCTCTGTGTAAAGGCTTCTCTGTGTCAAAGCTTCTGTGTGCAAATGCGTCTGTGTGTAAAAACCCCTCTGTGTAAAGACTTCTTGGCGTAAAAACTTCTGTGTGAAAAAGCACCTAGATATTTGTGTGCAAAAGCTCCCTAGAGTAAAGACTTCTCTGTGTAAAACTTTCTGTGTGTAAAAAGCTCCTTTGTGTAAAGACTTCTCTGTGTAAAAGCCCCTGTGTGTGTAAAAGCCTGCTGTGTGTAAATGCTTTTGTGTGTAAAAGCTCCTCTGTGTGAAGGCTTCTCTGTGTAAAATAAGCTTCTGTGTGCAAACGCGTCTGTGTGTAAAAACCCCTCTGTGTAAAGACTTCTTCGTGTAAAAGCTCCTGTGTGTAAAGGCTCCTAGACGTTTGTGTGCAAAAGCTCCTTAGAGTAAAGACTTCGCTGTGTAAAACCTTCTGTGCGTAAAAAGCTCCTTTGTGTAAAGACTTCTCTGTGTAAAAGCCCCTGTGTGTGTAAAAGCTTCTGTGCGACTCCTCCATCCAGCTTTCTTTCGGGTCACGCTGTCGTCCAGTTTCAATCTGCAACATTGTTTCTTGTGGAAGAAGGCAAAGAACAGGTGAAAGCATCGCAGGTTAAAAAATTGAATATAAACAGCGCACAAAGTGTTGTAATTTACAGCATTTTGCGCTGTCAGATGGCAAGAACCCGCGTAAATACCACAGTTTTAGTCCCCGAAAGTGGCTAAAACACTGTTATTTACAGGGTTTCGTTCACGTCACGATCTGCGATTTTTTGAAAACCGCGTAAATACTAGCGTTTTTTCCGTTCATCAAGGCAAAAAATCGGTTCAAAAAGGGAAGAAAATCCTGTAATTTACAGGGGTTTGGCGCCGCCACGGGCAAAAAACTGCGTAAATACCAGCGTTTCGGCGTCCAAAAGTTGCCAAAACACCGCTATTTACAGTGTTTCGTGCCTTCTACGTTTTCTTGAAATTGCAAAAACATTGTGAATACTAGCATTTTTTGCGATCAACCCGCCAAAAATGCTGTAATTTGCAGTGTTTTTTTGCTTGGCTGTCAAAAACACTGGTATTTGCAGTGTTTTGTGCATCTCGGGTCCAAAAAGTATTGGTATTTACAGCATTTTCTGCGTTTTTGCATGGCTCCCGCAAAAGACGGTAAAACGCAAAAATGCTGTAATTTACAGCATTTTGTGACTTTCGAAAAGTTGAAAATTGTCCGAAAAAGGTGTCAAAACGGCGCTTTTTTCCGATTTTAGGTACCCTCCAAACCGGGGGGGGGGAATGCTCTTGGAGACGCTTATGAGCGACCCGGATTCCGTCCAAAAAGCTTTCCCCCACCCTCCTGAAGGATTTTTGTGCTGACGCCCCTCGTCGGCTCCGCCGGACCACTCGGCCCTCCATTTCATCGCAGTGTGGGCGTGAAAGTTACTGAATGAGGACCTGCTTCAGAAATATATTCCTTAGTTTTTTTGGAACGTATTTGTTGGAATAGACGATTTTTTGGGGAGCAAGTGAGTTCCCGAAAGCTCCTGCGAAGGGTTTTTCCTAAAGAACTGCTGCCGATTTCAACTTGTTACTTCGTGTAAAGGCGCCTCTGTGCAAAGACTTCTCTGTGTAAAAGCTTTTGTGTGTAAGAGTTTCTGTGTGTAAAAACCACTTTGTGTAAAGACTTTTTTGTGTAAAAGCTTCTCTGTGTGAAAGCACGTCTTTGTAAAGATTTCTCTGTGTGTAAAAGCTTCCGTGTATAAAAACACTCTGTGTAAAGGCTACTTCTCTGTGTAAAAGTTTCTGTGTGTAAACGCGTCTGTGTGTTAAAGCTCTCTGTGTAAAGACTTCTTTGTGTAACAGCTTTTGCGTGTAAAAGCTCCAAGACGTTTGTGTGAAAAAGCTCCTCAGAGGAAAGACTTCTCTGTGTAAAACCTTCTGTGTGTAAAAAGCTACTCTGTGTAAATGTGTAAAAGCCCCTGCGTGTGTAAAAGCTTGCTGTGTGTAAACGCTTTGGTGTGTAAACGCTCCTCTGTGTAAAGGCTTCTCTGTGTAAAAGCTTCTGTGTGCAAACGCGTCTGTGCGTAAAAAGCCCTCTGTGTAAAGACTTCTTCGTGTAAAAACTTCTGTGAGTTAAAGCTCCTAGACGTTTGTCTGCAAAAGCACCTTAGAGTAAAGACTTCTCTGTGCAAAACCTTCTGTATGTAAAAAGCTCCTTTGTGTAAAGACTTCTCTGTGTAAAAGCCCCTGTGTGTGTGGGTAAAAGCTTCTGTGCGTCTCCTCCCTCCAGCTTTCTTTCGGGCCACGCTGTCGTCCAGTTTCAATCTGCAACGTTGTTTCTTGTGGAAGAGTGCAAAATAATGCAAAGAACATGTGAAAGCATCGCGCGTTTAAAAATTGAACATAAACAGCGCACAAAGTGCTGTAATTTACAGCATATTGCGCTGTCAGCTGGCAAGAACCCGCGTAAATACCACAGCTTTAGTCCCCCAAAGTGGCTAAAACACTGTTATTTACAGGGTTTCGTTCACGTCACGATCTTGGATTTTTTGGGAAACGCGTAAATACCAGCGTTTTTTGCGTTCATCAAGGCAAAAAATCGGTTCAAAAAGTGCAAAAAATGCTGTAATTTACAGGGGTTTGGCGCCGTCACGGGCAAAAAACCGTGTAAATACCAGCGTTTCAGCGTCCAAAAGTGGCTAAAACACCGCTATTTACAGTGTTTCGTGCCTTCCACGTTTGCTTGAAATTGCAAAAACAGTGTAAATACCAGCATTTTTTGCGATCAACTTGCCAAAAATGCTGCAATTTACAGTGTTTTTTTGCTTGGCTTTCAAAAACACTGGTATTTGCGGTGTTTTGTGCATCTCCGGTCTAAAAAGTATTGGTATTTACAGCATTTTCTGCTTTTTTTCATTGCTCCCGCAAAAGACGTCAAAACGCAAAAATGCTGTAATTTACAGCATTTTGTGACTTTCGAAAAGTTGAAAATTGTCCGAAAAATGTGTCAAAACGGCACTTTTTTCCGATTTTAGGTACCCTCCAAACGGGGGGGGGGGCCTTTTGCTCTTGGAGACGCTTATGAGCGACCCGGATTCCGGCCAAAAAGCTCTCCCCCACCCTCCTGAAGGATTTTTGGTGTTTTTCGGGGCCCGGCGTCGGAGGGTCGGCGGTTGGGGGCGCGCCTCACCTTAGAGCTCTAGTCGCTCTGGGACGCTCGTAGGGCAAGCCACTCGTGGGGAGCCGGCGGAGCCGAATTTTTGGTGTTTTTCGGGGCCCGGCGTCCGAGGGTCGGCGGTTGGGGGCGCGCCTCACCTTAGAGCTCTAGTCGCTCTGGGACGCTCGTAGGGCAAGCCACTCGTGGGGAGCCGGCGGAGCCGAATTTTTGGGCTGACGCCCCTCGTCGGCTCCGCTGGACCACTCGGCCCTCCATTTCATCGCAGTGTGGGCGTGAAAGTTACTGAATGAGGACCTGCTTCAGAAATATATTCCTTAGGTTTTTTGGAACGTATTTGTTGGCCCTCGTCGGCTCCGCCGGATTTCTCGACCCTCCATTTCATCGCAGTGTGGGCTTGAAAGCTTTTGGATGGGGACCTGCTTCAGTCCAAAAAGCTTTCCCCCACCCTCCTGAAGGATTTTTGGTGTTTTTCGGGGCCCGGCGTCGGAGGGTCGGCGGTTTGGGGCGCGCCTCACCATAGAGCTCTAGTCGCTCTGGGACGCTCGTGACGCATTTGTCAGCGTACTCGTGGGGAGCCGGCGGAGCCGAATTTTTGGGCTGACGCCCCTCGTCGGCTCCGCCGGACCACTCGGCCCTCCATTTCATCGCAGTGTGGGCGTGAAAGTTACTGAATGAGGACCTGCTTCAGAAATTCGGCTCCGCCGGCTCCCCACGAGTGGCTTGCCCTACGAGCGTCCCAGAGCGATTTAAGCGCTTACGCGCAACAGCCGGCCAGGGGCCCAACCATGGGGGCCGTGGCGGCGGACGTAGGTGTAGTGGTTCTTGCAGGGACCAAGACTGGTTAGTGCGGTTGTTGTGGTTGTTGTGGTTGTTGTTGTTGTTGTTGTTGTTGTGGTTGTTGTTGCTGTTGTTGTTGCTGTTGTTGTTGTTGTTGTCGTTGTTGTTGGGGTTGTTGTGGTTGTTGTTGTGGTTGTTGTTGTTGTGGTTGTTGTTGTTGTTGTTGTTGCTGGTGGTGGTGGTGGTGGTGGTGCTGGTGCTGGTGCTGGTGGTGGTGGTGGTGCTGTTGTTGTTGTTGTTGTTGTTGTTGTTGTTGTTGTTGTTGTTGTTGTTGTTGTTGTTGTTGTTGTGGTTGTTGTTGTTGTTGTTGGTGGTGGTGGTGTTATTGTGGTTGTTGTTGTTGTTGTGGTGGTTGTTGCTGTTGCTGTTGCTGTTGCTGTTGCTGCTGTTGCTGTTGCTGTTGTTGTTGTTGTTGTTGTTGTGGTTGTAGTTGTTGTGGTTGGCACGTGTGGGTTCGGGGTACGCCACAGCCCGTGGAGGACAACGTGTTCGTTTGGGGTCGGTCAGTGGTGGGTTGTGCTTTGAGGTTGGTGAGTTGGGGTTGGTCGGGCGTGGTTTGTGCTTGCAGGTATGGCATTGGTGGGTTGGGGTTGGGCAGTGGTGGTGTGTGCGTGTGGGTTTGGGGTTGGTGGGTTGGGGTGGGTCGGGCGGCGTTTGTGCTGGAAGGTTAGGGGTTGGTGGGTTGGGGTAGGTCAGTGGTGGTTTGTGCTTTGGGGTTGGTGGGTTGGGGTTGGTCGGTTGGTCGGTCGGGGTTGGTGTGTGAGGGTTTGGGGTTGGTGGGTTGGGGTTCGTCGGTCGTGGTTTGTGCATGCAGGTATGGCATTGGTGGGTTGGGGTCGGTCGGTGGTGGTTTGTGCTTTGAGGTTGGTGGGTTGGGGTTGGTCGGTCGTGGTTTGTGCGTTTGGGTTTGGGGTTGGTGGGTTGGGGTTGGTGTGCAAACGTTTGGGGTTGGTCGGTCGGGGTGTGTGCGTTAGGGTTTTGGGTTAGTGGGTTGGGGTTGGGCAGTGGTGGTTGGCGATTTTGGGTTTGGGGTTGGTGGGTTGGGATTGGTCGGGCGTGGTTTGTGCCGGAAAGTCGTGGGGGTCGTAGGTTGGAGTTGGTCAGTGGTGGTTTGTGCGTTTGGGTTTGAGGTTGGGCGGTCGGGGTTGGTCGGTCGTGGTTTGTGCTTGTGGGTTTGGGGTTGGTGGGTTGGGGTTGATCAGTGGTGGTTTGTGCTTGTGGGTTTGGGGTTGGTGGGTTGGGGTCGGTCGGGCCCACCTTGCGGGCTATGTAGCCCTATCTTGGCCCGGCTTCGGGCTATGTTGGGCCATCTTGGGGCTATGTTGGCCCATCTTAGAGCTATGTTGGCCCATCTTGGGGCTATGTTGGCCCATCTTGGGGCTATTTTGGCCCATCTTGAGGCCTATGTGGGCCCATCTTGAGGCCTATGTTGGCCCATGTTGACCCATCTTGCTACTATGTTGGCCCATCTTGGGGCTATGTTGGCCCATCTTGAGGCCTATGTTGGCCCATGTTGACCCATCTTAAACCACAAGATCCGAAAAATGGGAAAAAGTGGGAAGAGCACAAAACACCGTAAAACGCGGGGGTTTTTGGCCGGACCGGGTGGTCGGCGGCAGGGGCGGCGGCCCCTCTCTCCTACGGAGAGGAGAGAACTGCCGTACGGCAAGGACACGGCCAGGGGGCCCCTGGCCGGATTTAGAGCTCTAAGGTGAGGCGCGCCCCCAGCCGCCGACCCTCCGACGCCGGGCCCCGAAAACCACCAAAAATCCTTCAGGAGGGTGGGGGAGAGCTTTTTGGCCGGGATCCGGGTCGCTCATCAGCGTCTCCAAGAGCATTCCCCCCCCCCCGTTTTGAGGGTACCTAAAATCGGAAAAAAGCGCCGTTTTGACACATTTTTCGGACGATTTTTCGCTTTTCGAAAGTCACAAAAGGCTGTAAATTACAGCATTTTTGCGTTTTAACGTCTTTTGCGGGAGCCATGCAAAAACGCAGAAAATGCTGTAAATACCAATACTTTTTAGACCCGAGATGCACAAAACACTGCAAATACCAGTGTTTTTGAAAGCAAAGCAAAAAAACAGTGTAAATTACAGCATTTTTGGCAAGTTGATCGCAAAAAATGCTGGTATTTACACTGCTTTTGCAATTTCAAGAAAACGTGGAAGGCACGAAACACTGTAAATAGCGGTGTTTTAGCCACTTTTGGACGCTGAAACGCTGGTATTTACACAGTTTTTTGCCCATGACGGCGCCAAACCCCTGTAAATTACAGCTTTTTTTGCACTTTTTGAACCCTTTTTTTGCCTTGATGAACGCAAAAAACGCTGGTATTTACGCGTTTCCCAAAAAATCGAAGATCGTGACGTGAACGAAACCCTGTAAATACCAGTGTTTTAGCCACTTTGGGGGACTAAAACTGTGGTATTTACGCGGGTTCTTGCCAGCTGACAGCGCAATATGCTGTAAATTACAGCACTTTGTGCGCTGTTTATGTTCAATTTTTAAACGCGCGATGCTTTCACATGTTCTTTGCATTATTTTGCACTCTTCCACAAAAAACAACGTTGCAGATTGAAACTGGACGACAGCGTGACCCGAAAGAAAG